>OW804102.1:51870141-52470141 GCA_942159475.1 Sthenelais limicola
CTCTCAAATAACCCACATTTACAACAGAAATAAGCTTCAAAATGCAGTATAACATAACAGAACTGATACTTTTAATCAATGCGATACCGAATATACTCAGATATACCTAGTACTTATAATTTTTTTAGCATAATTTAGGAGAATCTCCTAAATGTGTAGAACTGCCAATTGTATATTTCCCACATGTCATATAAGTGCGAGTGTACCGGATATCTCAACATTAATTATATCAAGGTATAAATATCTGCCACTATTTCATGCGACCCCACACATTGTATTTTCCAATACATTACAATCTCACAAAGCGATTAGTAAAGATAATAGATAATTTTATCGTAATATACATTATCAAAATCTATTATCAATTTCCCTGAACTTCATTGTCTTAATCAATTTTGCAGGACCACCGACTGACCGAATCTAATATTCCCCATTCGAAATCCTAATGCCTTTTCTTTTTTTTTCATGTAGATTGTTTTTATTTTATTTTTGACATTATATTAGTCCATTCCACTGCAATTCTATAAATAATTGTCAGCATAATTTCTCCGATTTCATCAATTTAATTAATTTTTCTTTTTATCAGGGTCCCCATTGTTTTGGTTATGACCACCCGGACATGCGGCGAACTATCAAAGCCAGATTAGGAATTGGTTGATAAAGATCTCCCCAGATTGTAATCAGAAAGTATAAAACGGTTGCTGAGAAATATTCCTCTAACAGAGGTTTCCGGGTACACCAAGGTAAGTAAGAAAATACACTCTAGGTCCAAACCCTCAGATCAGATGGGTCAGATTTTCAGAAAATGTACAATTGGCAGCTGTACACATTGTGTAAATTCTGCTAAATTAGGCTGCAATTTGGTCAATACTTGGTAAATTCGAGTATATTCGGCATTGCATTGACTCTAGCAATCTGTTTGGTTAGGTTGAACTGTATTTTGAACTTTATTTTTGTCTGAAATTTGCGCTATTTGAGAGGATTTGAGAAGGTAAATTGTACATTTTCTGAAAATCTGACCCAGATAGGAATGGTATGTTAGCCTACATCGCTAATCGGTTGCCTGGCCTAAAATACGGCGTTTTAATGGGAATATAATGACAATTTGCTGTCTTAATGGAATTATAATGACACTTTGCGGATTAAGGCGAGAGGTTTTCCCTTCGTTTGAAGGGACTCTCTCAACTTTGGGCCTAGACTGAATAATTATTTTCACCAAATATTTGATGTGTTTCAGGGAAATGCGTCCCAAGTCGCAAGATTAATATTTTTCAAAGTATACTTTGTGGATTTTGAGATATTATCATATTTGAAAAGATGAGATCACGCCGATATACCTAGTATATGGGTCAGATTTTCAGAAAATGTACAATTGGCAGCTGTACACATTTGGGAAATTTTGCTAAGTTAGGCTGAAAAATGATAAATACAAAATATTTATGAGTATATTTGGCATCGCATTGGTTCAAAGTATCAGTTATGTTATGTTAAACTGTATTCTGAAGCTCATTTTTGTCTTAAATGTTGGTTATTTGAGAGGATTGGTGAAGGCCATTTCTACATTTTCTGAAAATCTGACCCATATCTTTACGTTCCCTGGCATTTTAACGTGTGACTTTTTGCGGGTGTGTAAAATTTATAATTCCCTAGGTTGTAAAACTATTTCAAAAGATAACCCTTTCATTTTCATTGTCTGCCATTTTATTATTGTACATGGGTTTAATTTTCCGGCATAATAGGGTAAGATTTTCAGAAAATGTACAATTGGTTTTCACCAATCCTCTCGAATAACCCCAATTTAAGACAAAAAGGAGCTTCAAAATGCTGTTTGATATAACAGAATTGTTACTTTGAATCAAAACAATAACAAATATACTCTGATACACCCGGTATTCATCACTTTACAGCCTGATTTAACAGGATTCACTAAATGTGTAGAGCTGCCAATTGTACATTTTCTGAAAATCTGACCCGATATGAAGCTTGTCCACTGTAAAGCTTTTAATCGCAATTTATTTAGGAACTGTGTAAGATTGCTAGAAAGTTGTTGGAAAGGTGTGGGCGGCATTTCCACCAAATCCTGGCCCATAACAACTAAATAACCCACACTTTATTATAGTGTTACATTATATATATTATTTTGCTAAGACAACTACATGTACAAAACAGAACAAAACAGTAAGTAGGCCTACACTTTAGATTTCAAATCTGGTCTTTCCGTGCATGCCTCTAGACAACTAGTGCAGTCAGGTCCAGAAGGCAGTTTTGGACCCCTAACCTTTACGGGTCATTAACACTTTTAGCCTTAGTCTTAGCCTTGTGGTTAAGCTTATCGCTGGATGTGGAATTGAGGAATGTGGCCTTCTGGACAGGACTGAGTGTTGACTATCTATCTTTAGTGGGGTTGGGGGATGGTGAGGGTTTCTATTGGGAGTGTTATGAATCCCCGAATGTGGAATCAATTGCATTTGTTAGCAAAAAACATGACATGGCCAGCCCTATAAAATCACCTGAAGGCTAATGAGATCTGGGGGGCGTTTCATAAGTTAACGCAGTGCGCGTTCGTTATGGTAGCGATAAATTTAGCGCGCGTTCGTTATAGTAACGCCATGTTATTTGACGTCAATTTTGGCCCTTAACGCGCGCTATGTTTGGTAACGACTGTCGTTAGGCCCTATAGCGCGCGCTATTCGAACTTATGAAACGCCCCCCTGGATGTTATAAACAAGTACATTGAAATGTTGCTCCTGTTAGACAGGAATTACCTGATATGATAGATGGTAATATAACAAGAATTGTCAAAATTCGGTGAAAAAAGTTAACGAAACCTTTTTATTATAAGCGAATCTCATTGTTATATTGTTTTTAATTACTGGGCTTATACCAAAAAAATGTGTTGTGACTTGTGTCACGAAACTAGTATTGTCGTTATTGACATTGTGTAATGTGTAATATCTTCTTTACTATAATTGTATTGATATGGAGTTAAAATTTAAAAATGTATATATCTTTGCTAGAAGATGAGACCTACCACATAGTGGAAATCGGCCTAATAAAAATGTTTAAAAAAAAATAATGAAACTTACGTATTTCTCATGCAGGTGTATATACAATGCAGCTGTTAGTGGCAAGCCTAGTGTTGCTGGCGTCCCTGCAGGTGTCGCTGAGTGCACCTGTAGTAGAGACCAAGTATGGGCTGGTGGAGGGCAAGACGCTCAAACTCAGGTCGGGCAAGTCAGTGTCCAGGTACCTGGGGGTACCCTTCGCTAAACCACCCGTGGGAGACCTCAGGTGGACCGTAAGTACTTTTTTACTTCTCAGGAACTGAGAAGTATAATGAATGGAGTACCATTCTGTCAATCATCTTTTTATCGTTTCAATCCCCCATAAATGTGTTAGCTGATTGTGGTATGTGTGAGGTAACAATCAGGTGGACTGTAAACTTGTACTTTTTATTTGCAGATTTACGGTCATCTGCAAATTTGTTGTTGTTGTTACTTTTATTTGTCTTATTAAATATTGACACTATCGGTGGGTACTGAGCTCCCTACATTTCAAGCCCTACCGTATAAATAATAAATAATAACTGACATAGTACAATGCCAGAGGGCGCGAAAAATCAAAAATCAAGAATCATAATCAACTGCATTACAATCGCTTAACCATTGACCCTGTAGTACAACAGGGTGAACTAGACTAGACGTGACTAATCTAATCATAATTATTGTATTGTATCACACTATTCAACTTATCATCATTGTGTATTGCAATGTGTCGTATCATCCCTTGAATGTATTAGATAGTTGTGTTAGTTAAACTTTTCTAAACCTGTTAAAATGTAGACTGCAGCAGCAGGTAGAAGGCCACAATTTACTAGTGTTACCTGTTCTCGACTGTTTTACTGTGATTCATGTCTTGAGATGCTGGATAAATAAAATCTTTAAAAAAAATAAAATAAATCTATAGTAATGGATGAGCAAAGGTAGAAGGGAGGCCTTTGCAATAATTGGTTTCAAAATTTCTGTAGTTTTGGGGCAAGTGGCACCATGCGCAAGATAGGAATTCTATACAATTGGTATAAATTTTGATGAGATTGTGATGAAACACATCACATATTGCTTATCACTAAAACCTGTTGTTTCTTCCCTAGGTGACCCAAGAGCCAGACAGCTGGGACGGAGTGTACAAGGCCAACAGTCTGAACGCAGCGTGTGTGCAGAGTGAGTTGGGCATCATCTGGCTCACACACCCCGGCTGGAGCAAGTACAGCGAGGACTGCCTCTACCTCAACATATTCGCACCCAATGTCAGTCCACTGCATTAAGCAGCATTTATTTCAATAATCTTTAGTAGTTCTTTTGAGCACTTCTTGTAGTTCCTGGTTCTAACCATGGAAGGACTATGCAGTAGAGACTAAAAGGATTAATAACTTCCATTTCTGGCCTGAGGGTGCACTGATGGTGTATCTATACCAAGGCTAAACAGCAAGACACGGCCAGAAATGTTGGTCACTAGTCCTTACATATCATGTAGTATGTTTGTATTGCTATGGAAGAACATAGAAGTACAACCTCGGGTATATTTAGTCTTAAAGCTGCACTGTCAGTTATAGTGGTGGACGCATATAGAAGATTTCAGGGATGATTTGACAACTACGATTCGTTGTACGATCTCGTTTCAGTGGTGCAACAAAATCGTACATGTGTGCTCCTATTGGCGATACGTCGCCAATAGGTGTGCCAAATTGCACGACTAATTGTGGGCCTTGATTTTGGGGCACACATGCAAGATTTTTGGGCCGATTTCATTGCACAATGCCAAGTTTTATCTGTGCAGTAACCCACGATTGGTCGTAGGCACCAATGGTATGGTGCATGACCAAGCATCACGATCTGAACCCACGATTTGTCATAGATAACAAAATCGTACAATTTGCAAAATCGTCCTTATGTGTCCGCCACTTAACACAGTGGTAAGATTCTTTTACTTTTGTTCTGTGTTGTTTTAATCCATCTGAAAGTCATTTGTGATCTGTTTCAGGAAAATGAGTCATAAGTCGCAAAAACTGGATTTTGAGATATTATTATATTTGAAAAGATAAGATCAAGCCGATTCCAATGATAGTAAACAGTCTAATGATCTAATAAGTATTTCTAGATTTTAAGTTTGATATTTTTGTTTTTGAAACAAAAAGTTTCCAATATCTCTGGGGGTCAATAAACAGTAAAGTAATTAAATGTATTCCATATGAGGACCTTTAAAACGAAAGGACATATTAACTAGATTGTCCTGAAATTTGATACATCGATTGATATATCTATAAAGATTAGAACATTCCTATAATGTGATCTTGTGAAAAAAAACACTTTGAAAAATATCTATTTTGCGACTTATGACTCATTTTCCTGAAACTGATCACATTTGACCAACCTGTTGGAAGATTTTCCAGTCCAGTTTTGCTTTTGCCACAGGGCTTCATAAAAGTCCATATTTATATTTCGGCACCGCAGCAAAATGCTTGCCTACATCATCACTTATTATCACTCATCAGCGCTTGTTCTGTCTCAGTCAAAATCATCTTGAAGTTCTTGAATAAAGCTTTAACATCAGAAGAATATTGATGAATTCAGTCCTAGAAGTCATAATATGAGTAACTCTTGTATAAACATATAACAACAGCAGAATATTGATAAATCCAGTCCTATAAGTCATAATATGAGTAACTCTTGTATAAACATATAACAGCAGCAGAATATTGATATATCCAGTCCTATAAGTCATAATATGAGTAACTCTTGTATAAACATATAACAGCAGAATATTGATAAATCCAGTCCTATAAGTCATAATATGAGTAACTCTTGTATAAACATATAACAGCAGCAGAATATGGATAAATCCAGTCCTATAAGTCACAATATGAGTAACTCTTGTATAAACATATCACAGCAGCAGAATATTGATAAATCCAGTCCTATAAGTCACAATATGAGTAACTCTTGTATAAACATATAACAGCAGCAGAATATTGATAAATCCAGTCCTATAAGTCATAATATGAGTAACTCTTGTATAAACATATAACAGCAGCAGAATATTGATAAATCCAGTCCTATAAGTCATAATATGAGTAACTCTTGTATAAACATATAACAGCAGCAGAATATTGATAAATCCAGTCCTATAAGTCATAATATAAGTGAATGTGGTAAGATTTCATTGGTAGTAATAGTTAAGAATGCAGGTTTAACTCTCCCCCACATTGACCCGTGGTCCTGGGTATGACCATAAAGTGCCTTTCTGTCTCTTTTCTCTGTCTTCTTCTCCCTTCTTCTCTATCTCTATTTCCTGGGTATGATCATAAACTGCTTCCCTTTCAGCTCTCCACCCTTGATATAACCATATTAAATGTGTTGATAAGGGCGTAAAGCAACCAATTTCACTCACTCACTCACTCCCAGCTCTCCCGCCCTTGATATAACCATGTTAAATGTGTTGATAAGGGCGACAAGCAACCAATCTCACTCACTCACTCTTAGCTCTCCCGCCCTTGAAATAACCATGTTAAATGTGTTGATAAGGGCGTAAAGCAACCAATCTCACTCACTCACTCCCTCTCAGCTCTCCCGCCCTTGATATAACCATATTAAATGTGTTGATAAGGGTGACAAGCAACCAATCTCACTCACTCACTCCCTCTCAGCTCTCCCGCCCTTGATATAACCATGTTAAATGTGTTGATAAGGGCGTAAAGCAACCAATCTCACTCACTCACTCCCTCTCAGCTCTCCCGCCCTTGATATAACCATATTAAATGTGTTGATAAGGGTGACAAGCAACCAATCTCACTCACTCACTCCCTCTCAGCTCTCCCGCCCTTGATATAACCATGTTAAATGTGTTGATAAGGGCGTAAAGCAACCAATCTCACTCACTCACCCACATTGACCCACCTGTAGGACACGTCCAAGGGCCCCTACCCCGTCATGGTCTGGCTGCACGGGGGCGGCTACGTCAGCTCCTCCAATGTCCAGTATCCAGGACACTTCCTAGCTGAGAAGGATGTGGTAGTGGTCGTGCCCAACTACAGAGTGGGCATCTTCGGTGAGTTTTTTGTTTGTTTTTTTGTTTTTTATTTAGAATATTTATATACAGCGTATCAACAAAGTACAATGATGCCTACAACTAGTCTTGTAACCGGTATTGTTTGTGTAAAACAGGTCTGCTTCAGCTATATATGGGCTCACAGCTGGATCATATTTGTGATATGTTTAAGGAAAATGAGTCATAAGTCGCAAAATTTATATTTTTAAAAGTATCACAAGATCTCTTTATTGAAATGATCTTTATAGGGTTTAGCACTCATAGTCATATGAATCCATGTAACAAATTTCAGGACATTATATTAAATATATCCATACCTTTTGAAGGCCTTCAAAAGGAGTATCGTTAGTTACTTTAATGGTAATTACCATCCAGAAACATTGCAAATTTTTTTTTTCAAAAATAAAGATATCAAACTTAAAATATAGAAATACATTAGGTGTACGCCCTAGTGTTTAGTATCATTGGAATTGGCTTGATCTCCTCTTTTGAAATATGGTAATATCTCAAATCCATATTTTGCGACTTATGACTAATTTTCCTAGAACGGATCTCATATTCGATTAAGAGTTCCATGGTCTTCCGCCCACTGCTGTCTTTAACTACCATTTAGTGATATCACTTGATCGAGTACACAAGTGCTTCACAGCAACTTGAAGCACTTTCAACAATTCTGGTCTAGCTACACTACACTTCAAAGCCATTCCAAACCAAATCCACAGTGTAGCAAAGTGAATTATTGTAGAATCCACCTCTGATTCAAGTTTCCCAATGTTTTCTTTGCTTGTTTTTTGAGCTATATAGTGCGAAATAATGTGAGTTAAGTAGTAATGTGAACAGAAGTGTTTTAAGAAATCAGTTTGCAACCTTTCAATTTTCTTTAATTCAGTTCACTTGAATAGTGTAAAAGGGACTCAATCTAGATCAATGAAGATGCAGAAATTTGTGACCAGCCAAGCGGAAAGGGGACTCTAGGGCCAAATTTTCGAATTTGGGTTTATATAGATTCTGAATCTGCATGTCCTCCTGAGCCAATAACCGAAAAAAATAGTTGAAAATTCCCAGAATTTGCTGAGATATGGGCTTTTTTGGAAAGTTATGTCAGTTTTCAGTAGATGATCTCAAATAGGTTGGGGGAGTGACTCATTTCCTGTGACACATCACATGTAAAAAAAAAAAAAATATTAAAATATTTTTTTTGAAATGACCGGGATGTACAGAAGGGGAAATGAGCATTATAAAAGTGAAAGAATTTTGTTGATACTCTAAAAATTAGTGAAGTTACAGACTTTCAAAGTTACCTGCCTCTCAGAATTACTAATATAAACATTTGTGACAGTGACGTCATGAACATGATGTGACTCCTAGCGGGAATACCAGGAACTATAACTCCTGCGCGGAGCTTCCTTTTGCCTCGGCGGGTCACATTTTATGGTTTCACCGAGTCATACTGGCGACCCTAAATTCAATAGTAAATGTAGGGTCAATGTGTTGGCTACCATGGTAACTGAATTCTAAATTCTAAAACACAATGAATGAAATGGACAATTTGTGGCCACCAATTGGGTAATTCATCCTACCCCTGAATACGTGTTTTTTCTTTTTGTGTTAAAGGATTTATGTCGACTGGAGATTCTGCGGCACCAGGAAACTTTGGGCTTCACGACCAGATCCAGGCATTCAAGTTTGTACAAGACAACATCGCCGCCTTCGGTGGAGATCCCAACAAGGTGACAACCTTTGGACAGAGTGCAGGAGCTGCCAGCTCCGGCCTTCTCTCACTCTCACCCTTAGCTCAAGGTTAGTACTATAGGATTAATGACGGACTTTTCTACTATATTTTGTTTGTTTTAAATGTTTTTATTCAGCCAGAGACATCATGTTATTATACACTATTCTCAGTTTTTGCTGATGGAAAAAGTTAATAGTTATGAAGTCGATACATCAAAATTAAATTAGTGATTTTACAAAAAAGGGTCAGATCTTACAGACATATTAAATTTTAGAAAAAGCGAAAAAATGATAAAATTGATAACAATACAAGTGTAAGAACCATCACCTGGGTATAAACATCAATATACTACTGACCAAAGAGATACAAAAAATAGCTGAAGGCATACATACAAAAATAAAATTCCCTCAACATGAAACTAAAATATCTTGGTTATTTAGTATAATACAGTACAACACCATAGAGTACAATACATTAACTGCTGGTGCACTATTTGGTGCACAATTTACAATTCACCCCTAGTATATCTTTGTGCAGTTACTTGTAGTACTGACTGACATTGAGGGGCTGCTGGTGCACTGTTTGGTGCACAATTTACAATTCACCCATAGTATAACTATGTGCAGTTACCTGTGGTACTGACTGACATTGAGGGGCTGCTGGTGCACTGTTTGGTGCACAATTTACAATTCACCCCTAGTATAACTTTGTGCAGTCACCTGTAGTACTGACTGACATTGAGGGGCTGCTGGTGCACCGTTTTGGGTATAATCCTGAGGCGAAGGCAATGTATTATACACAAACAGTGCACCAGCAGGCCTGGAGGTTATTAATCTCTGCCTCAGGTGGTTATAACCCCAAGACTTTCAAGGCAAGGATTAATTTACAGATACTGTCTGGGGCCCAGCATAACACATCCTTATAATCAATAAATCAACCGTTTCCTTAGAATAATAACAAATAATAACACAACTCAAGGGATGAGACTAGAAGGTGCGTCCATCGAGGCCGCCTTTAATAAAAAAAAAATTCACACCGAAAATCAACCGTGTTGGACCATGTCGTCTGCAGAGTGAAGGGAATAAACAATTGAGATGTGTTTTAAGAAAATGAGTCACAAGTCGCAAAAAATGGATTTTGAGATATCGTATTCAAAAAGATGAGATCAAGTCGATTCCAATGATAGTAAACAGTAGTACATCTAACAAATATTTCTATATTTTAAGTTTGATATTTTTAATTTTGAAAAATAAGTTTGCAATATTCTGGATAGACAATTACTAATGAAGTAGCTGAATATACTCTATAGGATGAGCTCAGAAATGCATGGATATATTTAATACACGGTCTTGAAATTTAGTGTACGTATTTATACGACTCAGGGCGTTAAATAACTAAAAGATGAGAACATTCGTATAAAGAGATCTTGTAAATAATATACTTTGAAAAATATCAGTTTTGCGACTTATGACTCATTTTCCTGAAACACATCACAATTGGGGTTACCACTAGCAACCCACACATCGATTCAGGTATCACTACAATTATTTATACCTGCATTGCTTGACACCAATACATGCTATATGCTATGTTTTCCTGCTGGTGGTATTGTAATTTTAAAGTTGCTCTTTCATTTTAAAACAGTCCAGGCAATGTTGACAAAATGGTGGCTATGCAAAGATGATGTAATTGCCGCCAATGCACATTGATAAAGAGGGTTATCGGTAGCTGTATCGTCGTTTTGTACAACATTCTCATTGACTAGCTCATCGCCAACGATTTTGTGGGTGGTGGCCGGACCATATAAATCGGCCCCCAAATCTAAAGGAAAAAGGACTAAAATAGCCAGAAAGTCTTCTGTTCATCTAAATGACCATCAATTATACCCAACATCAACGATTGATATTAAGCATCCTCAGCCAAAACTAAATAGTTCCTCCTTTCTGTTCCGTTCTTCTCCACAAACCAACTGAAAGTCATTTGACCAAAGTTTGGGAGGATTTTGATTTTGCTATAAGGCTCCATCAACATCCATATTGTTGTTGTTGTTGTAACTTTTATTGCCAAACATTAAGTAATGACCCTATTCAAAATGTTATATTACCAATTCAAATAGTGAGAAGTAATAAACTCACAAATTAAGAATACTGGGACAACAACCGAACCTAGTCAGAATATCGAATATCGAATAATCAAAATGTATTGTTATGTAATAATTTGTATCAGATTGAATAAATGAATGTGTGTATTATATTAAGTTAGGGCGGTCGTGGAAGAACTGCAGGGGGGGGGGGAGAGGACTGAAACCTTTTCCTTATTATTTGATATTGTAACTGTTTATCATGAATGAATAAAAGCATTATATATATATATAATGGACGTCAGCGGAACTAAGCTCCCCATAGGTGGGAGGATCTCAAGCCCGACTGGTTGACATGGTTGTAGTGAGAGAACAATCCAACGCCGAGGTGACGCCCCATGCACTGGCCCTCACTAAAATATCGTTCTATTATGTATGGCGCATAAAGTACAAGTACAATTGGTTTAAACCGATTAAGGTATATTTAAATAAAATTATATAATATATATTATTCCATATATTTTTTTAAAACATGAAACTTTATTTCACAATCCTGCCATGTTGGCTCCACATGCACATTTATATTTCGGAGACCTGACAAAATGCTATCTTTTTTTTTTAAAAAAAAAGAAGCTTTTATTCAGTCTGTCAACAAGTGGCCATCTTCTCTTACGGGGTAGAAAACACAGTTTTACATCGTACCCTCTTCTCATCTGTGTATATTTCTGGAATATAGATTTTCACCTTTTGGAAGCACATTTAGATACAGTTGCGATATATTATAATTATGTTTGTTGATCATTTATATATTCATATAGAGATATTTATTTGGGTTTGACATTTCACTCTTTTAGACTCTTGAGGTCCGTGTGGACTCAAAATGCTATCTTTGTTCCCAATAATCTATTGACAAAATAAAAATATTACTGAACATTTGCAGGTTTGTTCCACCAAGTGATCACAGAGTCTGGGTCTGACCAGGCGGTGTGGGGGATCAATCCACCTGGTGGACACCCAGAGGACTATACTCTACAGGTCAGTCCTTGCATCGTTAATAGGGGATTTGCATAGCCGCCATTTTGAATCTTGATTCGCATGGAATTATGGGACTAGTGGTACAGTTTAAAATCTAGAGAAAACATGCCATGTTCAGCATGGAATATTTATCAATGCTCTAATGTTAATATCCATGTGCTAGACCTGACAAAATGCTATCTTTTTTTTTTAAAAAAAAGAAGCTTTTATTCAGTCTGTCAACTGTAGTGTTTCCTCCTAATACCAAAGGAGTTTATTTTATTGTATTAAAGATTCCTATTATATAGTTGATTGTTAACCAGTCTAACTGTCATAATAGTTAGGCTGAATTACTGTAAGCTTACTGTAAATTGGTTAGCTGCTATTTGAATTTTGAAGAATGTATCCATATCTTCAGGTTAAATTAGTACCCTTCGAAAATGTACATTGAAAATGTCAAGTCTCCCTAGTAGAAGGGTTTCTATAAAAATTTCATAATTTCTCTCATATTCGAAGAAGTATATCTTTGAATGGAGATGTTAAATTGAGTGTGAGTTATGTTTTAATCACACAATGTAATCATAGTAAATCGAGTACTGTAAACTTCTAATCACACAATGTATTCAAAGCAAATCGCTAACTGTGAAACCTCTAGAAAGTAACTTTTATTTCCCATTCACTCGCTTGTACCGCATTATAATATCTTCGTTTTAAGGGACCCCGTGGAAGAACTCATTGTAACGCACTGCGACTCTGAGAGGGACTGTTTCCCCATTCGATAATGCATTATACTGATGTACATGTCTATTGAATAAAAATTGTTATATATATATGTTTCCATAACACAAGTCCCCATCTTTCCCATGATGCATTTGGTTTTCATAGATCGTTTATACAAGCTAAGATATTGGTGAAAACATTCTTGCAATTTTCGATAAAAATGTTGCCAAATATTTGTATGTCAGATTTCATCAGTATCTATCCCAGAATGCACTGTGACAGACATGCGCAGTGAGACATGCAACTCCCCTATACAGTGGAATCTCACATAAAGACCACCTCATTATAGAGACCACCCCGCTATTAAGACCAGTTTTCCCAGTCCCGAGTTATTCCCTCTTATTAGATTTAGAGCCCCCTAAAGAGGCCACTTCGCTAAATCATTCAGTCCCAAGGGTGGTCTTAATAGAGAGGTTCCACTTTAATATCTTACACTTACGGTATATAATAATTTCTGATTTCCACAGACGGTCACTAAATATAACTAAACAATTTGAAGCAATGAAGACTTAACAACATATATACTACCGCTTTAATGGAAACAAACATTTGATTTCAAATGTAAGCCAAATTCGACATTTTCGTTCTATGGACACCAATTAAAATACATGAGAATAGTAGAAATTGGACAACACTGTATTTTGATTTTCAAAACTAAAAGACAGACAGGATGGAGGTCTTAAAAGGCTAGAAATCACCGGTCACAATATTTGTACTTGAGTAAAATTTTGTATGATATATCAACAATAAAACTTTAAAAAAGAATTGACATAAAGTCTCCGCAATTTATATTCATTATTAACAATGGATATATCACAAAATAGACTAAAACTTTTTTCTTTTAAACATTGATTTTATTTCGTGAAACCTGCCATCTTGAATAGACTAACAATTAGTGCATTGATTTTACATCTTAATGGTTCAGGGCGTCGAAAGATTTCAATACCATGACAAACCAAGCAAGTCGATATAAAGCATTTAAATCCTCTCCTGTATCATCTCAATACTAACAGAAGTTAATTCTAACACTAGGTGGCCAAGAAGCTGGACTGTGAGCGGGACACATCGGAGGAGATGGTGACCTGCCTGCGCGCTCTCGACCACAAGAAGGTCTACGACAACTCAGGTTTCTCCTGCACTGTAAGTACTATCTTTTGTAATGCGCTTCAGGGAAATGAGTCACAAGTCACAAAATATGGATTTTGAAATATCACCATATTTGAAAAGAGGAGATCAAGCTGATTTCAATGATAGTAAACACTAGGACACCTAATAAGTATTTCTATATTTTAAGTTTGATATTTTTATTTAAAAAAAAAAATTGCAATATTTCTGGGGGCAATAAACAGTAAAGTAACTTAAATACATTCCATATGAAGACCTTTAAAATGAAACGATATATTACCTATGAAGACCTTTAAAATGAAACGATATATTACCTATATTGTCCTGGAATTTGATACATAGATCGATATAACTATAAGTGATAAACCCTCCAAAATTCAGAACATTCCAATAAAGTAATTCTGTAAAATAAACACTTTGAAAAATATCACTTTTGCGACTTATGACTCATTTCCTTGAAACACATCACATTTGTAATGCGTTTCAGGGAAATGAGTCACAAGTCGCACAAATAATACTTTTCAAAGTGTTTCTTTTACAAGATCTCGTTATTGAAATGTTCTGATATGTTTAGGGTTTAGCGTCCTTAGTCATATAAATCTACATACCGGATTTCAGGACAGTACATTAAATATATCCATGCATTTACAAGGTGATCGTCAAACATTATTCCAAAATTTTTTTTTCAAAAATAAAAATATCAAACGTAAAATATATATACATATTATCTATGTTCTACTGTTTACTATCATTCGAATTGACTTGATCGCATCTTTTCAAATATGATGATATCTCAAAATCCAATTTTCGCGACTTGTGACTCATTTTCCTGAAATACATCGCATTTAATTTCTCTTTTAAAACAGGATTTTATTTATCCTGGCTGAACAATATCCCCGGGTGTCTTTTTATTCAATAGGGGATTTCCATGTCATCTTGAATATCGATTCGCATGCATTATGCGACTTGTATGTGGTGCAAAAGCTAGGGAAAAACTGATTGACATGTTTTCATAAACAAGACTTCATCTTTCCCATAATGCATTTGGTTTCAATAGATCATGATGTTGATAAAAAGATCCTTGCATTTTGCGATAACAAAATTGCTAAATATGTGTATGTCAGATTTGAACTGAATCCATCCCAGCATGCACTGTAATAGATATACACAGGGAGACATGCAAGTCCCCTATTGGCCCATATTGGCTGGTTGTTGTTGTTATTACTTTTATTTGTCTTATTAAATATTGACACTATCGGCGGGTACTGAGCTCCGGGAGGATTTCAAGCCCTACCATATAAATCTATAGCAATGGATGAGCAAAGGTAACAATACTCCCTTCGATCAACGATAGAAGGGAGGCCTTTGCAATAATTGGTTTCAAAATTTCTGTAGTTTTGGTGCAAGTGGCACCGTGCGCAAGATAGGGATTCTATACAATTGGTATAAATTTTATAAATATAAGTACTAGATTTAAGTCATAATGCTAGCAAGTTGAGGGAAATACAGCCTAGAACACTAATGCCTATACTGTTGATAGGTAATCACAAGTAGGTAATGAAGTCGAAAAGAAGGGGATTTTATGAGGAACCAAGGTTAAGGAGGAGGAGAGAGGCACAATAAAGGACTGAGTGGGGCAATGGAGGAAAAGATTAGATTGACTAAGTTAAGAAGGTTACGTTGTAATATGTTAATATAGTAGCCCGTTCAGTATTGTATTGTATAGTGTATCTAGATATAACATAACATAATGCACAAATGGTGATAGTTCTGGCAATGGGTGCCCCTTTCTATGACGGCCTTAGCTCTTCCAAGGGGTCCCTTTTCAGTGTTCAATACTGACAATCAGTACTATAGTGTTCGTCATTTTACTTGCCACGGTGGCGCCGCCTGTACCATACTGGTAACACTAATGTTTCTATATTTAGCTCTTCCCACTTCTCCCTACACTACTCATAATAAGGCAGTATGTGGGTCAGATCGTCAGAAAATGTACAATTCACTTTCACCAATTTTCTCAAATAATCCAAATTCAAGACAGAAATGAGGTTCAAAACACAGTTCTCAATAGCCAAAATGATATTCATAACCAACACAAGACTAAATATATTCAGATATGCGAAGTATTTATCCCTTTTCAGTCTAATTTAGCTTAATTCGCTAAAATGTGTAGAGTTGCCAATTGTACATTTTCTGATGATCTGACTCATGTAGCCCTGGGTCCGTTTTTAGGGAATTTGTTATACCGACCATGTCATATTTCATTCCTACTGTAGGAATTACTACATAAGGGTCAGATTCATATTTCATTCCTACTGTAGGAATTCCTACATAAGGGTCAGATTTCAGAAATGTACAATTCAACTTCACCAATCTTCTCAAATAACAAACATTTCAGACGAAAATAAACTTCAAAATACAGTTCAACCTAACCAAACAGATTGCTAGAATCAATGCAATGCCGAATATACTTGAATTTACCTAGTATTGACCACATTGCAGCCTAATTTAGCTGAATTTACTAAATGTGTAGAACTGCCAATTGTACATTTTCTGAAACTCTGACCCATAAGCAAACATATCTTATAATATATGTATATCGTACGTTTCCCCCCCCCCCCCTCTTTTTTTCATGAAACAACCCCCTGGTTCAGAAAGCTTTCTCTTTGATTGAGTGATTAATAACGCTTTATTGCCAATATAAATTAGACAGGCAGGCACGACAACGATAATAAAATCAATGTTTTTTTAAAAAATTAGAAAAAAAGACAGTCAGGGAGATCTTCTCCACATTTTGGAGGTTTTCAGGCCCATCTGTTTTTACAATTAATTGCAGTTTATGGGTCAGATTTTCAGAAAATGTACAATTCAACTTCACCAATCCTCTCAAATAACCCAAATTTCAGACAAAAATAAAGTTCAAAATACAGTTCAACTTAACCAAACAAATTGCTAGAATCAATGCAATGCCGAATATACTCGGATTTATTTAGTTTTAACCAAATCGCAGCCTTATTTAGAAGAATTTACTAAAAGTGTAGAGCTGCCAATTGTACATTTTCTGCAAATCTGACCCATATAATACCGTCCTTCAGACGGTCCCCCTCTCTGCCTGCTCCTCCCTTCCCCTGTCCTTCCCTCCTTTTCCTTCTTCACTCTTCCCCTCTGACCTCCATTCCGCCCCTCTTTTTCTCTCCCCTTCCCCCTCTTCTCTCTCTCCCCCTCCCCATCTTCCTCATTCTCCCCTACATTCTCTCCCTCCCTCTCCCTCCCCCCTTTTCCTTATTCGTCTTCTCTGTGTCTCATACCCCGCCCCTCTTTTTCTCCTCCCTTCCCCCTCTCCTGTCTCTCCCTCTCCCAACTCTCTGCTTCTGCCTCCTTCCCGCTCCCATATGAGCTATCAAAAGCATGACATAAGTCTATACAAAAGGCTCTCCTGACAGGCTTCCCAAACTTTAAAATAGTTGTATAGAACCCAACTAAAAAACTAAAAAGGGCTTCAAAATCAAATTTTAACCCGAGGTACCTTCACAAACCACATTTGTTGTTCTCCGGAGAGGCTTGACGGAACTGTACATAGCAGAAAAACGGCTGGTAAAATAACAAATTCTAAGAACATGTCAGACATAACCGTATATCTTTGATATGACAACTGTGGTCCCTGTATAATCACTTATATGACTATCTTGTTAACAATGCTAATTCGCTTGTAATTGAATGCCGGTCGCGCCACCTAGTATAAGGCGTATCAACGGTTTTCTTATTAGTCCGGCAGTGGGCGACCTTAACCCGGAAATCCCGGATAAAGTTTTTTTCTCTCTTGATTTATCATCTATGGGGTCCCTATATCACATTCCTGTGTGATGTGAAGTTCCTGACCTTGAGCAATTCGAGATATTCAAGATGGCTGCCACCGAACATGTCAAATCTGTAAACTGGCATATCTTTCCTTCTAATGGGGCTAGGAATATGTTCTAGGTGTCTAAATGCATGTTTCATTAGCCTACAAATCTAACACAATCATTAACAAAAATCATTGACCCAAAAATTTCCAATGAAAATTGCATTATGGGGTAAAATAATTTAATTTGGTGGCAACCGATCCAGCAAATCGGTAATGAGGCTTATTTCTGCTTCCAATGGGGCTAGGAATACATTCTAGGTGTCTAAATGTATGTTTTGTTAGCCTACAAATGCAATACAGTTATTAGATAAATCATTGGCACAACAGTTTCCAATGAAAATTGCATTATAGTGTAAAATAATTAAATTTGACCCATACCAATCCAGCAAATCTAGGCATATCTCTGCTTCTGATGGGGCTAGTTATACATTGTAGATGTCTAAATGTATGTTGTGTTAGCCTACAAATGCAATACAGTCATTGAATAAATCATTGGCCCAATAATTCCCAATGAAAATTGCTTTTTTGTGTAAAATAATTCAATTTGAGCATAACACAAATTACATTTCAAATCTAAAAACATACATATATATAGATCCCGGCTTCTAACAGGGTTAGGAATACATTCTAAATGTCATTTGCCTACAATACATTACATTTGTATAATTTGATCATTGGCCCAATATTTGTCAATGAAGATTTCATTATTGTGCAGAAGAATTCATTATTTTGCAGTGTCTGTGACCCCTGTCTATGACCAAACTATGAATGAATTTTGAATGTTATCATACCATAACTGATATCATTGAATTCTGTATGGTCTTTGTCACTAATTACTCACTACGACGAATAGACAATGCTGTAAATAGTTTGTAGTATCATTCATCTCATTAATCATTATTTCTTCTTTCACCAATTTCACTTCATTATTTCTGAAGGTGTGACAATAGTAACTTGTGTGCATAGATTAGAATGATAAAATGTCTTATCACTTAGGAAACCATTTATATATTTAAGCTGGGAGAATGTGATGCCCTACTCTAGAATGTATATATTGATTACAGGGCGCTTATGAAAATCAGTGTAAATTGAGATGTGCTTTGTAATACGAAATAAATGAAATGTGAACAAAAAAAACCCGATTCGGTAATGGTAATATGGTAATGGCAACGGCAAGGGTCCCAGCACATTGACCATCTGTCTATACACATAAAATTCCATTATTATTATTTAGAATTTATATATAGATCTAGCTCGTATAGACATTTAGGAAAATTAGCATTTGAATAATGAACAAATCATACTCATCCGCTGTACATAATTTGTGTGAAATGACACAGAATATGGTTATCATAGAATCTTCTTTTTGTCAATATATTTATTAGCTATCTACTCACATTAGATAAACTCGAAATGAGTAGCATTACTAACTAACAGAGAAAAGTTGGCATCAGCACGGACATCTCTTTTTTCAAAGAGGATTGTAGCACGGACACCCTCTAAAACCTGCACGGACATCCCACCACAAATTTATTTAGGAGATTTCTCTAACAGAACTGTGACTATATTATACTGTACTCAAGACCATATATGGTTACTAAAGTTGTATGGGATCGTGGACTGTAATAGGTGGTGTAGACATGGAGATATCTTAGGAAATGATTCGGCAGCAATAATTGGCATTTTTGTTTTGATGTACTTGCAGCACGGCACGGACATTCAGTGTGGTCACAGTGATTACCTACCCATTTACTGACTATCACACATTCCAAAGCAGAACACACTACTCAATAAATATTGAATACAATGCTATATTCCTGCATTACATTTGGTTGTTCAAATTAATCAGTAATGAAATCTATCATTGATTTTACCTCAAACATGAGGCCATAGCTTTCAAATATTGACAAAATATATGAAGGAAGTTCACAGGACAGCGGTTTGTAAACAGCAACATTGCCTTATGAAAACCCTCAGCCCAGGTTTATTGAAATGAATTATGCTGCTTCTGTTAATGTCTCATTGAATTTGATGTGTGTAACAGAGTAAACTCCAAGGACATTTACACTTCTTCCCAATATCTAAGGCACAGTCAACAAGTACTTGGTGGAATAGAGAAATTCCTGAAGCAATGTTCACAAGTCTACCAGGGTAGAGTGGTTCAATAGAACTGGGTAGAAATTGTCCACAAAATCTGTTTTCTCATCTTTGACACTTCCTCTGTATGCTCTAATGAGGTGACATTGTGTCTATGCTTTTAACAATTCAGCTCCAGGATTGGAAACTGTTAAGTCTAGGTTTTTGCAGTTTAGGCATGCTGGGAACAACCTACAAAAACTTGCTGGCAATTACCAAAGATCATAAGGGTTGGTTCAAGGGCCTGGTCTGTCAATATTCCTTGAAACAGGCCTGCGCATAGGTGAATGATTTACCCTCCATTCATTCAGGAAGTATAGGCAACCTATCAGGCATGAGTTCCCAAAATGAGTTTTATAGGCAGTAATACATAGTATTCATGTGATGTCACCCAGTCAGTGGCTGTCCCCATTGGCAGCCGTATTGTGTGTCTGCTTAGAGAGTGGAAGTCAGCAGATTGAAAGGCTTTTCCCATTTTGACTATTTTGCTAACCCCTGACTATATAAGCATACTTTATATTGCATTTGCTAAAACTTTTGGAGGTGAAAATGGCAGCCTTGGAGCACATGCATATGTCCAGGTATTATTTACAAGGGGTGATACAGAACATAGCTAGCCTAGGCCAGTGCTGTGACATCAATGAATACTATGTATAGCTCATGACACCCTGTGGTTAAGAAGCTTAGCAATATTTTTTATCACATTTGAAGCGCAAGACAATGGAATGATAAACGAAGAATATGGTTATGGTCTTTTCATAGACTAAATCTGACAAACAATAATGCATATAATAAATTCTTTTACACCATAATGAAACTTTCATTGACAAATATTAAGCCAATGATTAAATGTATGCAGATGTAATGTATTTGTAGGCAAATGACATTTAGAATGTATTCCTAACCCCATTAGAAGCAGGGATCTATATCATTATGTCTGTTTAAAGATTGGACATGTAATTTGAGTTACGGTCAAATTGAAATATTTTACACAAAAAAGCAAATTTTATTGGGAATTATTGGGCTAATGATTTATTTAATGACTGTGTTGCATTTGTAGGCTAACACAACATACATTTAGACATCTACAATGTATAACTAGGCCCATTAGAAGCAGAGATATGCCTAGATTTGCTGGGTTGGTATGGGTCAAATTTAATTATTTTACACTATAATGCAATTTTCATTGGAAACCATTGTGCCAATGATTTATTTAATGACTGTATTGCATTTGTAGGCTAACAAAACATACATTTAGACACCTAGAATGTATCCCTAGCCCCATTGGAAGCAGAGATATGCCTGTTTACCGATTTGCTGGATCGGTTGCGGCCAAATTAAATTACTATATACTACATAATGCAATTTTCATTGGAAATTTTTGGGTCAATGATTTATTTAATGACTGTATCACATTTGTAGGCTAATGAAACATGCATTTAGACACCTAGAACATATTCCTAGCCCCATTAGAAGCAGAGATATGCCAGTTTACAGATTTGACATGTTCGGTGGCAGCCATCTTGAATATCTCAAATTGCTCAAGGTCAGGAACTTCACATCACACAGGAATGTGATATAGGGACCCCATAGATGATAAATCAAGAGAGAAAAAAACTTTATCCGGGATTTCCGGGTTAGGCCAAAATTTGCCTTTCCACTGCCGGACTATATGTACTTTTGCCATTTTCGTCGACATAATAGCAGCGCGGCCAGGCCAATCTCTATGGGAGCTATTCTTCAATGGGCTTGAAGTATGAAAATTTCATCTTGGGAATCATTATGTCTATTCTAGTAACATAATGTGAATGTTTTTCTCAATGATTAAGCTGCTTTTAATAAGATGACGTTCACGTATAATGATTACCGATGGTATACATACTCGGCATGCATACGCTATGGCAATGTTATGTCGACCGAGAGCTCAATTTCCGACCGCCAATGCCATCTGGTGTCAGTACAAGAGATAATCTCGCAGTAGGCAATTGAATGTGGCGTCTTTTTGTTTAATTCATTTCATTTTATTCATTGTATTATATAAGTGAAATGTTACCATTCTTTGTTTAACATTAAATCATACATCTAAAACATATTTATATCACATAGTTATCATAGTCAAAAATCAGGTATATGATTCAAATATTGTAAATTTGTTTTGTAAGGTGCAATAATAAATTGACAAGACCATATGAAAAGAATCAAATCCACCCATCAAATACATAGACAAAATTGACTCCTGGCCATGTGAGAGGTGGTTATCTCCCAGGGCATAGCGGTTTCGTAAGGGTGCGTAGTATCTGACAAAATTGCGTAGCCCAATGGAGATAACCACCTCTCTCATTAAGTCTATTTTGTATTCATTATACCACTCCTAATGTTTTTGGTGAGAAAATAGTGAAAATTCGATGGAAATGAGAGTTGGACAACGAGCTCTGTCCACCACTTACTTTGTTTATGCTCTCACTTCCGGTCCACCTCACTCATTTTTGGTCTATTTTTCTATTTAAATACGCAATAAATTCGCAATTTTCCAGTTGCTTATCATTATAATTATTATCATATCATTACATATGATGTATAACAAGTCTTTTTTCCATGAGAATAACTATTTAAATACAGAAAATAAGGAAGCAAACATGGGCCTATTTGTTCAACAATGATTCCGCCAGCGGTAAATATGATATTCAAATATCGCCCAGCGGGTAATACGGTTTTCCTAGGCTGTAGCCTATGGCTGACCATACCTTCCTGCCAAGAGATATAATAAATATATGAACACATTGTATTGCAGCCTGGCTACTTCTGCCAAGGGTTTGCACCTATGTACATAATACATCTATACATATAAGAACACATTGTATTGTAGCCTGGCTACTTCTGCCAAGGGTTTGCGCCTATACATGTACATAATATATTTATACATGGGTAAGATTTTTAGAAAATGTACAATTGGCAGCTCTACACATTAAGTAAATTCTCCTAAATTAAGCTGAAAAATGAAGAATACCTGGTATATCTGAGTATATTTGGTATGGCATTGATTTAAAGTATCAGATCTGTTAGGTTAAACTGCATTTTGAAGCTCATTTTTGTCTTAAATGTGGGTTATTTGAGAGGATTGGGGAAGGTGAATTGTACATTTTCTAAAAATCTGACCCATATATAAGAACACATTATATTGCAGCCTGGCTACTTCTGCCAAGGGTTTGCGCCTGTAGTGGATGGGGAGGGCGGAGTGTTGCCTGAGGACCCCTGGACCATGAGGGAGAAGGGACTGCACGCTAAACTACCCACCATGTCCGGCCAGTGCACTGAGGATGGCTCCATGTACACCGTTGTCTGTAAGTACTGGTCTCTGTTAAAGCTGTGCTCTCAGTTAAAGCTGCATTGTCAGTTAAAGCTGCATTGTCAGTTAAAGCTGCACTCTCAGTTAAAGCTGCACTCCCAGTTAAAGCTGCACTCCCAGTTAAAGCTGCACTCTCAGTTAAAGCTGCATTGTCAGTTAAAGCTGCATTGTCAGTTAAAGCTGCACTCTCAGTTAAAGCTGCACTCTCAGTTAAAGCTGCACTCCCAGTTAAAGCTGCACTGTCAGTTGAAGCTGCATTCTCAGTTAAAGCTGGATTCTCAGTTCTCAGGTGGATTCTCAGCAAAATCTTGTTTCCTGCCGATCTGAAAGTCATTTGACCGTGGTTTCACTTATTATTGCTCATCTGCGCTAGTTTTCTCCGTCGATTCGACCTCTAATTTTTGTATATTAGATGGGAGGAAGTTTGCCAAAATTCGCCAAAATCGCGCACTTTGTGACAAGTTTTTGAAATTTGGTACACAGGTAGATATGGGTCTAAGGTTTTCAAAAACCACCGCATACAAATTGGGGTGGCCCCCTGGCGGCCATTATTCACAAAACCAATATGGCTGCCACCAGGAAACAAGAATGTCACATCTCAGCTCCTGGTAGCATTTGGTGCATACAGCCACAAGGGGGCTACCTCAGTTTGTATGCGGTGATTTTGAAAACCTTAGACCCATATCTACCAGTGTACCAAATTTCAAAAACTTGTCACAAAGTGCGCGATTTTCTTGAACATCCTCCCAGCTATATATATACATATAAGAGCAGCAACAGTAGACCAACCAGACTAACCAGTAGAAACACGATCAATCATTTGGTTAAACTAATATCTGTATCTCGAGGAAAATAAACAAAAAATAAATGTGTATTTTCCCAGTGGTTCCCCCATCTCTTGAGGGAGGGTTCACGAGGGAGGAGTTTGAGGACCACCTGCGCCATGACCTCATTGGCATGTTCTCTCCCATATTCCCGGATGAAGAGGAAGCTGTTTACGAGGCCATCAACTGGTAAATTATGTTTTTAAATTAATTCTCATTTTTAAGATTATTATTGTAATCTCCACCATTGTTATCAGTGAAATTGTGTTTAGGTTTAGGTGCCTGTCTTATAAGAACTCAGTACTTAAATACTCCTTGCTAAGCTATTTATGTAGGAGTACAAATTAATTATCTATATAGCAAATTCCTC
Organism: Sthenelais limicola; assembly: GCA_942159475.1. Taxonomy (NCBI): domain Eukaryota; kingdom Metazoa; phylum Annelida; class Polychaeta; order Phyllodocida; family Sigalionidae; genus Sthenelais; species Sthenelais limicola. Next base: position 51,894,557 of record OW804102.1, read on the forward strand.
CCCTTAGAAGTTCCTTACCCCTACCACCATTTGAAAATGAAATTGTTGTTATTGAGACAGGTGACATCATTTTTCATCGTCTACTTTTCTCATTTTTTCATTGTTTTAGATAGTTGATTTATAGATGAAGTATTACATTTCAAGTAGATTATTTCTGTTTATTGCACCACTGCATAAAATATAACATGATATAACATGACGAAAAACACTCGAAAGAATGAAATTGTGAACACGTCTTACCTGAATAAAAATATTTATGCAAACAAAATAAGAAAACATTCCTTACTAGCAGCCAAGCAAGGAAAAGTAGCTAAGGTAGAAATTACTTCAGAATTTGTTATGCAACAGGCACCAGTAGATGGTATGCTGGTTTTTTTTTTTTTCTTTATTTTTATAAGACAGTACACATCAAATCATGGCCTCGCGGTTAGGCGATTTTATGACCACCTGTCTTAAGAATTATGCAATTATATTCATTAGTAAGACAGTATACAATTTCATATACAATGATTCAAACTACAATATACAGATTTTCAATTCAAAATAAATTTGATTAGTCAGTCAGTTATGCTAAAATGAGCTGAAGTTCTGTCTCTACTTGAAATCTCTCATGGTTCCTAGGAAAATTTCCTGGGAGAAATAAAATAACGGTTCATGACACATGGTATGATTGGTGGATTTTTTTTTTTTTTTATTTTTTTTCCGTTTTTTTTAAACATTGCATTTTATTTCTTCATTCCTGCCATCTATTGGAAAAATATTATTTCTTGCGATAGAAACGAACTCAGTACAAATCTATTGAACTGGTTATACCTCTTTAACACTTCCAGCCAATTTCTGATTTTTGATATCCTTTTGTTATTCAGGTATTATTCGCCCTGGCCTTATATGAATGATACAGACCTGAACAGGGAGGCCTTCAACACGGTAAGTCTATACAGAGATTCAGCTCCCGTAATTGAATAATCATCGGATATTTCTTTGAGGATCAGATTTTCAGAAAATGTACAATCGGCATATATCTGCTCATTTTTTAAGTTATGCTATATTATATATTAACAGACATGCGCAGTGGCACATGCAACTCCCCTATAAGGGTCAGATCTTCAGAAAATGTACAATTCACCTTCAACAATCCTCTCAAATAACCCAAATATCAGATAAAAATAAAGTTCAAAATACAGTTCAACCTAACCAAACAGATTGCTAGAATCAATGCAATGCCGAATATACCCGAATTTACCAAGTATTGACCAAATTGCAGCCTAATTTAGCCGAATTTACTAAATGTGTACAGCTGCCAATTGTACATTTTCTGAAAATCTGACCCATAACAACATACAATGAGAGTATTGTGCAATGTTTTCCCCTTCCAGATGATCACAGATTTCGGTTTCGGGTTTACGGGCGACATCCAGATGAAGTCTCAGTCGGAGACTAATGATGTGTACTTCTACCTGATGGGCTACAGGAGCAAGAAGGCTGCAGCAGTTGTACCTGAGTGGCTCGGTGAGTAGTAGTCCAGCAAATAGGCTGATTTAGCAACCACAACGCTAAGGCTAACACTAACGCTAACGTATGTTTTATGAGCACTACGTCATGACTAGGTGTGCTATTCTTAGCGTGCCTACCTGAGATACGAACGTCAATTACGCCAAGAGGCGGGTCAATACGTTCCCAACGTCTATTTCAAGCTAAAATGATGATCCATTGTGATTTTATTTTTATGTACAAATGAGCGGGAGATGTTTCACCTTCATAAAATTGGGTGCTTTTTAGCCCTTTGAAAACACCTCTCCACCTGTTATAAAGTCTAAAAATGTATTGACTGCTGCCACAACGTAGACCCACCCTACCGTGAGACACTAGCGTTAACGTTAGCGTTGTGCTGTTGCATTGTCAGTGCTAAATCTCCCTAATATTGGCATGTGTTTCAGGGAAATGAGTTACAAGTCGCAAAATTGATATTTTTCAAAGTGATTTATTCACAAGATTTCTTAGTAGGAATTTTCTGATTTTGGGGGGACTTAGCGCCTCGTACATTTTCTGAAAGTCTGACCCGTATATGGGTCAGATTATCAGAAAATGTACAATTCGCCGTCACCAATCCTAAATAACCCTTATTTCAGACGAAAATAAAGTTCAAAAGACAGTTCAACCTAACCAAACAGATTGCTGTAATCAATGCAATGCCAAATATTCTCGATTTTACCTAGTATTGTCCAAATTGCAGCCTAATTTTGCAGTATTTACTAAATGTGTACAGCTGCCAATTGTACATTTTCTGGCGATCTGACGCGTATAATCTAAGACTACATGTTATGCTGGGTATATGGGTCAGATTTTCCGAAAATGTACAATTCAACTTCACCAATCCTCTCAAATAACTCGAATTTCAGACGAAAATAAAGTTCAAAATACAGTTCAACCTAACCAAACAGATTGCTAGAATCAATACAATGCCAAATATACTCGAATTTACCTAGTATTGACCAAATTGCAGCCTACATTAGCAGGATTTACTAAATGTGTATAGCTGCCAATTGTACATTTTCTGAAAATCTGACCCATATAGGTGTGCCGCACAATGGAGAGTTGCCCTACGTGCTGGGCTGGCCCTACCTCCAGGACAACTTCAATGTGAGGTTAGACTCAGGCATGCTCATCGACATCATCGCCTGGGACGCCGAGGATAAGGAGTGGGCAGAATACTTCCTCACCATGTGGACCAACTTCGCCAAATATGGGTGAGATTTAATTTTTGTTTTGTTTTTAAAGGATTTTATTCGTATATTCCTGCCATCTGGGCATATATATACATGACTAATAGCAATATCCGTTTACCCCATTTTATATTTTTTTTGGTATTTTCGAATTTCATCTTTAGCAATTTAACGATTCATCACCAATAAAACATCATTTCACCAATCGATCGTCTCATATCCAAACCATGTTTCTATATCTTATAAACTAAATTTCTTTTTTATAGAATATATTACTTATCTAGTGATTGGGTAAGGGCATCGCAATATGAGGGAGATTCAGCAACCACAACGCACCAACACAACACTAACACATCCACTAACTATTTGTACATTACTACCGCTGTGGGGATATCTTGAGAGGCGCTAGGCTGAGGGCATCTGCATTACAGGCCTCTCGAGATATCCCCACAACGGAAATAATGTACAAATAGATAGTGGATGCGTCAGTGTTGTGTTGGTGCGTTGTGGTTGCTAAATCTCCCTATTACTGGATGCGTTAGTGTTGTGTTGGTGCGTTGTGGTTGCTAAATCTCCCTATTACTGGATGCGTTAGTGTTGTGTTGGTGCGTTGTGGTTGTTAAATCTCCCTATTACTGGATGCGTCAGTGTTGTGTTGGTGCGTTGTGGTTGCTAAATCTCCCTATTACTGGATGCGTCAGTGTTGTGTTGGTGCGTTGTGGTTGCTAAATCTCCCTATTACTGGATGCGTTAGTGTTGTGTTGGTGCGTTGTGGTTGCTAAATCTCCCTATTACTGGATGCGTTAGTGTTGTGTTGGTGCGTTGTGGTTGCTAAATCTCCCTATTATTGGATGCGTTAGTGTTGTGTTGGTGCTTTGTGGTTGCTAAATCTCCCTATTACTGGATGCGTTAGTGTTGTGTTGGTGCATTGTGGTTGCTAAATCTCCCTATTACTGGATGCGTTAGTGTTGTGTTGGTGCGTTGTGGTTGCTAAATCTCCCTATTACTGGATGCGTCAGTGTTGTGTTGGTGCGTTGTGGTTGCTAAATCTCCCTATTACTGGATGCGTTAGTGTTGTGTTGGTGCGTTGTGGTTGCTAAATCTCCCTATTACTGGATGCGTCAGTGTTGTGTTGGTGCGTTGTGGTTGCTAAATCTCCCTATTACTGGATGCGTTAGTGTTGTGTTGGTGCGTTGTGGTTGCTAAATCTCCCTATTACTGGATGCGTTAGTGTTGTGTTGGTGCGTTGTGGTTGCTAAATCTCCCTAGTAACAACTTTATGAATTTACTGAACTTGACTTGCAGGAACCCGACACCTACACCAGTCACATCACCAGGGCAACATGCGCCAACCAACTGGAAGAAGTTCACCAAGGATGAGATGAACTATTTATATCTCACAAGGTATGTCATGGTCGTTAGCTTCTTCCCTATATTTCATCCTTGATATATTATGCTCAACACATTGAAATAATATGTGATCCGTTTTAGGAAAATGAGTCATAAGTCGCAAAAAAATTGATTTTGAGATATCATCATATTTGAAAGGAGGAGAAAAAGGCGATTCCAATGATAGTAAACACTAGGGCACCTAATAAGTATTTCCATATTTTAAGTTTGATATTTTCATTTTTGAAAATAAATGTTTGCAATGTTTCTGGATGGGTAATTACCAGTAAAGTAACTAAATATACTCCATACAAAGGCCTTCAAACGCAAGGATATATTTAATACAATGTCCCGAAATTTCTTATATATATTCATATGACAATAAATGATAATCCCTTTAGAAATCAGAACATTTCAATGAAGAGATATTGTAAAAAACACCTTTGAAAAATATCAATTTTTGCGACTTATGTAAGGGGAATGTTAGGGGAATGTTAGGGGAATGTTAGGGGAATGTTAGGGGAATGTTAGGGGAATGTTAGGGGAATGTTAGGGGAATGTTAGGGGAATGTTAGGGGAATGTTAGGGGAATGGTAGGGGAATGGTAGGGGAATGTCTGAGAAAACATTCTCCCACCCAGGCGGAGATTTCCCTTAGTTTACAGCAATATCAGCTAGAGGGGTGGGGGGAAGGTCCGCCAGTGCTCACTCACTACCTTGATAACTAGCCCATACAGTATTTTGGACAGCAGCTAGAGGGGCATACTCTATACAGACTGCAAGCACTCTCTATTCAGTCAGTGTGTAGACAGCAACTACCTCCTATATAGTGTTTCAATTGTGTGAGGTCTGAACATACCTTGCTGAACTATATGGGGTACTCTAATGGGGTACTCTAAGTGTCAAGTCTGAACTATACAGGCTGCAACCACCCCCTATATATTGTGTTTCAAAAGTGTCAGGTCGGGGGGGGGGGGGGGAGTGGTAGGGGGAGGGCTTATGGGAGGCAGTTGTTGAGGGAGTTAGGGTTAGATGGTTTCCATACTTACCCCACATATAATCATTGATCTGGCCCTCAGAGATATACAATACTGTTGCAATTGACAAGAGCATTATGCTAAGTATTGACTATTACCTCCATATAATTTGTTTATTTGGGATTTTTCCTATTTCACATAAATATCCTTTCCGATTGGGGACAAAAATTATAACTGATTGTGAAATAAACACAGAACAACCCGTTCTTTCTCACCATGATCCAATGAACTATGAATTGATTTCACAGTGAGACACTAGGTGACGCACTGAACTATAGACAGCGGAATTTCGCCATGTGGACAGAATACCTTCCCTATGTGGCCGGCATTGACTTCATTAGGCCTCGCCAGGGCCCAGGTAACATTTACACTGTCTTTTCCTTTTCTCTGTTTCCTCATTCTGTCTTTCCTAGTTTCCTATCCCTGTTGTCCTGTACTCCCCCAATCTCCAACCCTCAACACACACCCCTTTCTCTCGTTTGCATGACTCACTCACCCTCTCTCTCACTCACCCTCTCTTTCACTCACCCTCTCTTTCACTCACTCACTCATTCTTTCACTCACCCTCTCTTTCACTCACCCTCTCTTTCACTCACCCTCTCTTTCACTCACTCATTCTTTCACTCACCCTCTCTTTCACTCACTCTCTCACTCACCCTCTCTTTCACTCACTCTCTCACTCACCCTCTCTTTCACTCACTCTCTCACTCACCCTCTCTTTCACTCACTCTCTCACTCACCCTCTCTCTCACTCACCCTCTCTCTCACTCACCCTCTCTCTCACTCACCCAATCTCTCACTCACTCACTCACTCACCCAATCTCTCACTCACTCACTCACTCACCCAATCCCTCACTCACCCAATCTCTCACTCACTCACTCACTCACCCAATCTCTCACTCACTCACTCACCCTCTCATTCTCTCACTCACCCAATCGCTCACTCACTCACTCACTCACTCATTCTCCCACTCTCACTCTTACACTCACTCACTCTCTCTCATTCTTTCACTCATTCTCTCACTCACTCACCCTCTCTTTCACTCACTCATTCCCTTTCTCACTCTTTCACTCACTCATTCTCTCACTCATCCTCTCTTTCACCCTCTCTGTCACTCACTCACTCACTCTCTCTCATTCTTTCACTCACTCATTCTCTCTTTCACTCACTCACTATGCTTGCCCATTTGTGTTTCTCCTCTTTATCGTCCTGTAACACGATCCACCCCACCACCTCACTCACTCTCTCATTCACTCACTCTCTCATTCACTCTCTCACTCACTCTCTCTCTCTCACTCACTCACTCACTCTCTCTCTCTCACTCACTCACTCACTCATTCACTCACTCTCTCACTCACTCACTCTCTATGATTGCTCCTTTTTGTGGCTCACCCTTCTCCCTCATTTCCCTCCATCTTTCTAACTCTCAATAGAGTTATACCAGCACCATATTAAGCTATTGAGCTATCATGGCCTTTGTTAATTATATTATGTGTGTCTAACATATATTTGATATACGATAAATGTTTTGATATTATGGATTATGATTGTTGGATTTATACGATACTGCCTTAGTTGTTTGTCATGTTTTTGACACAACACCGGGGGATGTTTTTTATAATTAACTTATTTTATCATATTTTATTATTTATCTTACTGTTTTATTAATTTATTTTATCATATTTTATTCATATTATCCAACGTTGTGTAATATTGTATTATTGATAGCGATATGGCTGAATAATAAAATATCTAAATACAAAATACCTTCTATAATCTGAAGTTAACTTGCACAATATTATAGTAGTTCGGAAACCAATTTAGTTATCTTATCATTACTATATGGGTCGGATTTTTAGAAAATGTACAATTCGCCTTCACCAATCCTCTCAAATAATCCACGTTTAAGACAAAAATGAGGTTCAAAATGCAGTTTAACATAACAAAACTGATACTTTGAATCAATGCGGTACCAAATATACTCAGATATACCCGGTATTCATCATTTTACAGCCTAATTTATCAGAATTTCCTAAATGTGTAGAGCTGCCAATTGTACATTTTCCGAAAATCTTACCCGTATGGGTCAGGTCGTCGGAAAATGTATAATTTGGAGCTCTACATATTGAGCAAATTCTACTAAATTTGGCTGAAAATGATAGATTTCCAGATTTATCTGAGTATATTTGGAAATGAGTAGAATCATATAATCTGTTTGGTTATTTGTAATCACATTTTGAATCTTATTTTTGTCTTAAATGTTTGTTATTTGAGAAGATTGGTGAAGGTCAATTGTACATTTTCTGACGACCTCGCCCATAAATGGGTCAGATTTTCAGAAAATGTACAACTCGCCTTCACCAATCCTTTCAAATAATCCACATTTGGACCAAAAATGAGCTTCAAAATGCAGTTTAACTGAACTGAACTGATACTTTACATCAATTCAATACCAAATATACTCACATATACTTGGTATTCTTCATTTTACAGCCTCATTTAGCAGAATCTCCTTAATGTGCAGAGCTGCCAATTGTACATTTTCTGAAAATCTGACCCAAATATGCGACTTGTGATAGTGACCTTAATTTCCTTCATTTCCCTTTCAGTAACAAAGAAACAACACTCAGCAATAAGGAAAACCTTGGACACAAAGGAGATGCAGGACCGACTGAGCTCTGTGTACAAACACATCGCCATGAAGGCTAGCAAGATGGAGGCATGAGAGACATTCAAAGACTGTCGTACAAAATAATAGACAGAATCGAACGAGTGCTTGTAATCAAATATTCAGTTCATAGCTCCGAGTTCCTGTTGCTATGTATTATATGCCCTTAACAATTAAGGGACAATTGGAAAATAAATTGGGTTTTTCCTTTTTGGTTTTTGCAAAACCATTTTTACTACCAAAAGACTTGAACAGGTGTAAATCAAAATTACATCAAAACAAAATTCGATAGTAGAATAAAGTTTTTTATTTTGATTCCGCATGAATATCGAAAAGAATTTATATTTTGAGTGTATGATGATAATATTTTTATCACACCCCTTTTTAGTGCACTCTTCCTAGTACATGGGCGTGTAATAAAGTTTTGATTATTCCCTTGGGCTTCACTTATAAATGTTATCACACAGGTTATATATCTTGTGTTAATTGATGTACCAGCTCTTTTTAATCAGGAAATAATTATTAGACCTGATAAATGGACTGATTATTTTACGTATGGGTTAGGATATATTATTGTTGTGTATCTTCAAATTGTCTATTTTCTTTCTTTCACTAAAGTGGAAATAAAAACGAATATAATAAATTTGGTGTTTTACTCATTAATACGGATATAGATCTTGGGTCGGAGCGTCGGAAAATGTACAATTCGCCTTCACTAATCGTCTCAAATAAACCCCATTTAAGACAATAATAAGCTTCAAAATGCAGTTTAACATAACAGAACTGATACTTTAAATCAATGCGATACTAAATATACTCATTTATACCCGGTATTCTTCATTTTTCAGCCTAATTTAGCAGAATTTCATAAATGTGTAGAACTGCCAATTGTACATTTTCTGAAAATCTGACCCTACTAATACTGCTATATCATTATGGACTGTTCTTTTTATATCGTCCCGGAGGTGGAATGGAGTACATGGATTGATAACAAAACTTATTTTTTTTTGTTCTTTAAAAATCTTTATTTTCTTTATCCTGCCTTCTTGGCTATTACAATTCTAATGTTGCTTTGACGAAATGCTGGCATGACGATCGCTGAAACAAGAATTTACCTTTAATCTTCGTTTATTCCTATCTGACTTCTCAATGAGGATAAAAGAATTTTTTTTTAATTAAGGACATTTTTCATAAACTACTCTTCAAGACTACACTCTATGTATTATTCCCTTAGCGTTATTCGCTTATTCCGCCAGATGGCCTAACAAAACTTATTATAACCCTAACCCATAACAAAACTTATTATAACCCTAACCCATAACAAAACTTATTATAACCCTAACCCTAACCTTAAACTAGTGGTCCTAAGTCAGTGTAGTTAGTAGATATACCACATTAGTAGTCTGGCGCCTAGTATTTAGTCCTAAGTCAGTGTAGGTAGTAGATATACCACATTAGTAGCCAGGCTGGCGCCTAGTATTTAGTCCTAAGTCAGTGTAGTTAGTAGATATACCACACTAGTAGCCTGGCGCCTAGTATTTAGTCCTAAGTCAGTGTAGGTAGTAGATATACCACATTAGTAGCCAGGCTGGCGCCTAGTATTTAGTCCTAAGTCAGTGTAGTTAGTAGATATACCACACTAGTAGCCTGGCGCCTAGTATTTAGTCCTAAGTCAGTGTAGGTAGTAGATATACCACATTAGTAGCCTGGCGCCTAGTATTTAGTCAGTACCTCGTGGTATAGTTTAGTGGAGCTCTTGTTACGAACCTCCCTCTTATTGGGTAACCTCCGGGATACCTCTGGGATACCTCTGGGATACCTCTGGGATACCTCTGGGATACCTCCGGGATACCTCCGGGATACCTCCAGGATGCCTCCAGATCCCGCTAGGAGGCCAGGGATCATCAGGATTCTGTTATATGATTGTATTACTGTTTTATGGAATATTTCCTTGTGATTTGATATTACATCATTTAGACTTCAACTAACATTGAGGTTATATGTTTCTCTTATTTCTCTGAACTATTATATTTGATGTGTATTTGTATTTCATTATATGTTCCTTATTGATATTGAGATACCTGTTATTGCTTAATAAAATATACATCACCTCTCTGAGAACCTGTATGTAAAACCAGGTTGGGAGCAAGGATCCAACCTCATCCTAGGATCTTTTAGGAATAAAGACTGAATTCACAAAGTATTCTCTCTGTACTTTATTATATCTGGAGGAGCGTTTTCATAAACATAGAATATTATTCACCCATGGCCCCACAACCTTTACTAGAGATATGACTATTTCACGAGAAGTAATTTATACGATCACCTTGACTTATAAATATCGATAGTACTTAAGCCTGGAAGAGATCCAGAGTCGAAACACAGAAAGTGCAACACTGGCAAATCATCTCACTGGAAAGAACATAGGCAAAATTCACAACACACTCACCAGGTGGCTACTCCGACTGAGGACCAGGCAGATTGAAACACGGGGATGAATACTTATTTTCGCGCAGATAAATTTTCGCGCACTAAGCGCTTTGACACCTTTTCGTGCAGATTTAAATTCGCGCAGCAAGGAAGTCTCACACCTTGTTTATGCATTAATTATTCCTTTTGCACAGGATTTATTTTCGTGCAGAAAGATTGGTGCGCGAAAATAGCTAAAATAAATACTGCACGAACATTAATACGTTTACAGTACAAAGCAAGGAATACCGATCAAAAACACAACACAAAAACACAACACAAAACCAACACAAAAAGCACCCACCTCGGCAGCCATCATACTTTTGATGAACTGGAGATATACGGTAGAGTAAAGGAATATATAGGTCAGGTTGTCAGACAATGTACTGAGATACACACCCCTTATACGGGTCAGATTTTCAGAAAATGTACAATTGGCAGCTGTACACATTTAGTAAATTCTGCTAAATTAGGCTGCAATTTGGTCAAATCTAGGTAAATTCGTGTATATTCGGCATTGCATTGATTCTAGCAATCTGTTTGCTTAGGTTGAACTGTATTTTGAACTTTATTTTCGTCTGAAATTTGGGTTTTTCCGGAGCATTGGTGAAGGTGAATTGTACATTTTCTGTAAAACTGACCCATTTATGTCAACTATATGTTGTACTTTGAAATCACAGAAAATACTGCATTGTAATTCCATATACTAGGAAATCTGGGAAGACCAACACACCGCAGAGTAGTGTTCACAGATTATGTGTTATTCTTTTTTTCCCTATGTAATTTTGTATGCTTGATGAGAAATGAAAATTCTAAATTTTGGTCAGATTTTCCGAAAATGTACAATTGGCAGCTGTACACATTTAGTAAATTCTGCTAAATTCTGCTGCAATTTGGTCAATACTAGGTAAATTCAAGTTTATTTGGCATTGCATTGATTCTATCAATCTGTTTGGTTAGGTTGAACTGTATTTTGAACTTTATTTTCGTCTGAAATTTGGGTTATTTGAGAAGATTGTCGAAGTTGAATTGTACATTTTCTGAAAATCTGACTTATGTAGTGGGTTCGCTCGATAACAACATGACAAGGCTACTGTACCAATACAACCAACCCAGCGGCAGCGGAGGGCACCTCTACTAGAGCTGTGAACTTAAGATCAATTCATTTGAATTATCCAGGTTGATATATTGATGTTTTAGATACATCTTAAATTCCTTAAAATCAACTATGTTTTGCTGCTCTGGGGGCAATTCATTCCATAGCGGAAGGACAAAAGTGTTTCAATACAGCGTTCATAATATTTTAGTCGAAATATCTTTTCAAATAATTAGAAATATTTAAAAAGAATGATTAAAATTAAACTAGGAATATATGGTTACTGGCGTCGGTTGAAATTTATAATCCCATTAACAATCAGGTATTCATGCTTTCTGTTTTTATTTGTCCAAGTAACATAAATTTGTACATTCAAAGAAACTCTCAGAACTAGTATCTCGAATACATGTCTCTAATGAATAATTAATCAATCAAATACGATGCAAAAATAATGTTCCGGTTGTCAAATCATGATGGCGTTATGATTGGTGTTATGATTGGTATTATTATTCATGTTATTATTCATGTTATTATTGGTGTTATTACTGGTATTATTATTGGTATTATTATTGGTGTTATTATTGGTGTTATTATTGGTGTTATTATTGGTGTTATTATTGGTGTTATTATTGGTGTTATTATTGGTGTTATTATTGGTGTTATTATTGGTGTTATTGGTGTTATTGGTGTTATTGGTGTTATTATTGGTGTTATTATTGGTGTTATTATTGGTGTTATTATTGGTGTTATTATTGGTGTTATTATTGGTGTTATTATTGGTGTTATTATTGGTGTTATTATTGGTGTTATTATTGGTGTTATTGTTGGCGTTATTGGTGTTATTATTGGTATTATTATTGGTGTTATTATAGATAATGGTATTGGGATACCGATGGATGTTGGGTATATATGGGTCAGATCATCAGGACATGGACAATCAGCAGCCCGGCACATTTGATAAATGTTGCTAAACTAGACACAAGCATGATCAATACTCGATATATTTGAATATATTTAGTATTGCATTGTTTCAAAATGTTGAACTGTTTTGATCCCCCTTTTTGCCTGAAGGGGCATTATTTGAGAGGATTTGTAAAGGCAAATTATACATTTTCTGGTGATCTGACCCATATATATACAAGATAAGTGCACTTTATTGCCTAAGATTCAGGCATAAATTTTGAAGTTCGACCCAGCTGCTGCCTTGGATTACGATATACAAAGAGTTCAAAATTGAAAAACTTTATTCAAATGACATGACAAATACTAATTATTCTATTATGTTTCTGACACCTTGCAAGGAATGAGTGGGATATTTAAATGTACATAATACGTGCAAACATATATCTGATATGAATTCTCTTGTACAGATTAGTAACGCGACTTAGTTGATACTATTGAATCAGATCATTTTTTGTGATAATATCAAGTAAAATGGAATTACTATTATACTCTACTCATAAATTTGTATTAATTCTTCCCTCTTTTTCTTTAATTGAACTTCGATGTAATGTAATTTAAAACAGTAATTCAGGCTATTCTGGAAATATTCGTACTGATGTGTGGAAATGTCTATGTCCTGAATAAAATATTTTCAAAATAAAAAATTATGGGCATAATAATGTGATGTGGTTCAGGAAAATGAGTCACAAGTTGCGAACATTGGATTTTGAGATATCAGCATATTGGAAAAGATGAGATCAAAGTGATACCAATGAAAATAAACAGTAGGACATAACTAATGCGTATTTCTATATTTTAGGTTGGATATTTTTATTTTTGAAAAAAAAATCGGAATATTTCTTGGTGAACATTTACTTGTAAAGTAGCTAAATAAGTTGTATAGGATCACCTAAGGATGCATGGATATATTTAAGACACTGTCCTGGTACATTTGGTACGTAGATTTATGTGACTAAAGGCGCTAAACCCTGCAAAAATCAGAACATTTCAATACAAAGTTCTGAAAGAAACACTTTGAAAAATATTATTTTTGCGACATGTGACTAATTTACCTGAAACACATGACACATGACATACTCGTCCCCATGATATTTAGATGAACAAAGAATAACTACTCAATTTGTGGGTCAGATCTTCAGAAAATGTACAGTTCGCCTTCAACAATCCTCTTAAATAACCCAAATTTAAGACAGAAATCAGCTTCAAATACAGTTTAACATAGCAAAACAGATACTATAAACCAACACAACACCAAATATACTCAGATATACCCGGTATTCATCATTTTCCAGCCTAATTTAGCAAGATTTCCTAAATTTGTAGAGCTGTCAATTGTACATTTTCCAAAAATCTGACCCATATAGAGACCTTTTACGGTTTGATGAACTTTTTGACTAATAACAATTTGACCAAATAATCTATTAAACAAATAATGTCTAATGTTGAGAGGCTGCTTGTGCACTCAGGATTACCGTTCCTTTTGCTTGTAAGGGTAAAGCAATATATTAGCCATGTATGTTGAGATTTTTAGAAAAAGTTATTTTCCATTTTATTTTCATACTAAAAAAACGGAAAAAATTGTCCTTTTCCCATAGACTTCTATAGAGAACAGGCATAAATTCCAGAGCTCCCCGAAATGAAAAATAACCTGATGATTTATTGTTTTTATTGGCTTATTGGATTCACTTGACCATGTTCTTTCACGGGGCAAAGTTACAAGATGTTATTTTTCGTTTTTTTTTCCTGTTGAACAATGGTTAATCTCTTTAATCCGTTTAATCACTGCATGAGGTGGGTATAGCCCCAAGACATTTCAAGGCAGCGGTTAATCGCCTCTAAAACATAATAAAAGCATAATGTTTTTTGTCATCAATGACTCCAATATGATGCACATATCTTGGAGAATATGCATCATAAATTAAACTTATAAATATACAATGGTCCATGTTCTAAGCCTTTACTTACGTAGGCATAGATGGGTCAGATTTTCAGACAATGTACAATTCACCTTCACCAATCCTCTCAAGTAACATTTAAAACAAAAATAAGCTTCAAAATACAGTTTAGCATAACAGAACTGATACTTTAAATCAATGCGATACCAAATATAGTTAGAATTTCCTAAATGTGTAGAACAGCCAATTGTACTTTTTCTGAAAATCTGACCTACATACGTTAAAATGCTGAGGTACAGTTTATGTAACTAGACTTCAAAGGGAAGTGAAGAACCAAGGACAAATGGGATCAAAATGAGTCATAAGTCGCGACATTGATATTTTTCAAAGGTTTTTTTTTTACAAGATCACATTATTGGAATGTTCTAATTTTGGGGGGTTTATCACTTATGGCTTATCCTGATCCGTTCTAGGAAAATGAGTCATAAGTCGCAAAATATGGATTTTGAGTCAAGCTGGTTCCAATGATGGTAAACAGTCTAATAATCTAATAAGTATTTCTAGATTTTAAGTTTGATATTTTCGTTTTTGAAAAAAAATGTTTCCAATATTTCTGGGGGTCAATGAACAGTAAAGTAACTAAATGTAGTCCATATGAGGACCTTTAAAATGAAAGGATATATTACATAGATTGTCCTGAAATTTGATACATCGATTGATATAGCCATAAGTGATAAACCCCCCAAAATTAGAACATTCCAATAATGTGATCTTGTAAAAAAAAAACCTTTGAAAAATATCAATGTCGCGACTTATGACTCATTTTCTGGAAACACATCACAAATGTGATTAAATGAATGATAATAAGTGCATGTAAACAAACGTTATATCAAGGGAATTTTGGTGTATACATAGGTAAATGGTAAAATTGTGAACACCTCTCATATCAAATACAGGGCATTTCCCAATAGGTTAGAAAAGAATAAGCTAATGAAAAGAATATTTTCTTGTCAAAACTCGCTGGGAATTAATGGACGGATCCTTGTGTAGTTTTTTTTAACAAATTTTATTCAGGTTGATAATGTGGCCAAAAATTAATGTGGATCGGGTTAGACCCGGTCTTCCACCACCCCCTGAATTATCAATATGTACATCTAGATACGGTTATTAGCCCAGTATAGCCTATGGAGAATCCTTGTGTAGGTTATAAGCTCAGTATAGGCTATGGAGAATCCTTGTGTAGGTTATAAGCCGCGTATAGCCTATGGAGAATCCTTGTGTAGGTTATAAGCTCAGTATAGCCTATGGAGAATCCTTGTGTAGGTTATAAGCCCAGTATAACCTATGGAGAATCCTTGTGTAGGTTATAAGCTCAGTATAACCTATGGAGAATCCTTGTGTAGGTTATAAGCCCAGTACAACCTATGGAGAATCCTTGTGTAAGTTATAAGCCCAGTATAGCCTATGGAGAATCCTTGTGTAGGTTATAAGCCCAGTTTAACCTATGGAGAATCCTTGTGTAAGTTATAAGCCCAGTATAGCCTATGGAGAATCCTTGTGTAGGTTATAAGCCCAGTATAGCCTATGGAGAATCCTTGTGTAAGTTATAAGCCCAGTATAACCTATGGAGAATCCTTGTGTAGGTTATAAGCCCAGTATAGCCTATGGAGAATCCTTGTGTAGGTTATAAGCCCAGTGTAGCCTATGGAGAATCCTTGTGTAAGTTATAAGCCCAGTATAACCTATGGAGAATCTGCAAGACATAATTCAAGATAAATATAAATTTAAAGGTATATATTTATATTTTTTTTTTTTTTTTTTTTGACGAATTTTATTCAGGTTGGATAAACTGGCTGCGGCCAGGGAAACTTAATGTGGCTCGGGTCAGACCCGGTCCTATTAAAGCCCTCATCACTTCCCAACTTTCACTCCCCTGAAGAACGTCAATATGACCCAAATTTGGGACTTTTGTTACGGCTTTAAAGATTAAAGGCTTTAAAGATTAAAATAAAATTGATCATATTCATTTAATAAATGGGTAGAATCCTAGATTTCTTCCTCAAAAGTAACTTACATAAAAAGTAGATTTTGTTCCAGTAGTGCTTAGACTTATGTGCATTTACAATGTGAAGGAGGACAGTTCGCTGGAACATGATTACAGTTTGCATTACACCATTCGATCATGCCTGGTACCTTTGTGTAAGGTCCAGCACCCTGTAGCAAAATAAAAGTACAAATAAATCTAGTGAGCTGGAGTGAGTGAGTAATGCTTGCTTAATGTGATGAGATATGTCAGGTGATTCATTTTACAGTCTGCTGTAAATGGGTCAGATTTTCAAAAAATGTACAATTAGCAGCTGTACACATTAAGTAAATTCTGCTAAATTAGGCTGCAATTTGGTCAATACTAGGTAAATTCCAGTACATTTGGCATTGCATTGATTCTAGCAATCTGTTTGTCTAGGTTAAACTGTATTTTGAACTTTATTTACATCTGAAATTTTGGGTATTTGAGAAGATTGGCGAAGTTGAACTGTACATTTTCTGAAAATCTGACCCAAATTTTCAAAACAGTTCCGCAGAGAAAAACGTTTGTGGTTGATTGCCTCTAATAAAACTGAAATGTGAAAAACAAATTTCACAGAGAATTTTTTTTCGGAATTGGAGTATTTTAGCCTGGGAGAACTTTTAGCTGCTCGGTACAAAATAAATGATAATGATAACACATAGAAGTTGGGTTGTGTATAAAACATACTATAACACACAGCATAGACCAGCAGTTCTTTATATTTGATGACATTGTTACCATTGACTGTGTGAAAGAGTGTTTTGAGGTCAGGAGCATTGGAATATTTGGTACGGGCATTATGACATTCTGCACATTCCAGTAGAATATGCCTGACAGTGAGTGGAGTTTGGCCAGCAATATATTCAGGTTGCTTTTACCAGATGGACGTGGGTCAATCTCATGTCTAAAAAGACAACTAGAGAACAAAACCAGTTCCCGCTGTTGGTAAAGTAAGCCTTAAGTTGTCCGGCCACTCTCAACAGAATGGTAATGATGCAAAGACAATGCAAAGGCGATGTAATATAGCAATAGACAACGAGGATTTTAGCGTGAGAACAGTCTGTATGCCCATAGACGTCCCAAGGCCGAAGGCCAAGGGACGTCTATGGGCGTACAGACTGTTCGAACGCTAAATCCGAGTTGTATATTGATTTTAGTCCGTGATGGACACGTCAGGTAGCGCCACTAGACCAACGCGGTCTGTAGTACTGTAAGTGCACGCGAAATCTGAACCAAAATGGACTAATTGCTGGCGATGAACATTGATAAAGAGGGTTATCAGAGCTGCATCGTCTTTGCAGAATAAGATTGGCAACTATAGATCTAATTCTCTTTTGCATGTGTAATTCCATTGACTAAACATTGCCAATGTATCACTACAGACATTACCTTCGTTGACAATGCACCAATGCAAAATCACATTGACCGGAAATATCAAACAAGTTTGATGTTCATGTCTACCCTTCTTGATGCAATTTTCACATAGCCCGCTCTTCACCTATTATCACTTGTTGTACTGAAGGCATGGTGATGATGAGTTGATGAAGGGGTAATCAATAAGATTTTTACAAAGTTCTTATTGACAACTCATCGCCAACGCATTGCCAACAATTTTGTCAACAGTGACTGAACTACTTAAGCGTAGCTGCATCATCTTTGCATTGACAACCAGAAAAAGATCGACAACTATAAAACTAATTCTCTGGGTTTTATATATGTAATCTCATCAACTAGACATTGCTAATGCATTGCTACGGCCGTCACCTACATTGACAATGCACCGATGCAAAATCACATCGGCGGGAAATATCAAACATGTTTGTTCATTGATGTTCATCGCTACCCTTGCCGATGCAATTTTCACTTCACCCACTCATTGGCATGCTTATATTGTGCTGAAGCCATAGGGATGACAAGTTGATGCAAAAAGAGTATGCTATATATAGGTATGCTTGTACATTAAAGTGACACTTCTCACTGTTGTTGGCTAGATTATCGAGTAACGGAATTTCTACTTCCTTTTCTAGTATTTGATTCACCTTACCCTACCTAACTAACTCCTGTGGATATCAAAACTCTAACATTCATATTATATCAGATATTTGGTAAAACAGTGAGCAAAATCGTTTTTGCACACCAATCCGAAATGTCAAGCTATGTCAGAGTGGCAGTTGGGTTCTGGCATCTGGAGTTACATAATGCCAGCCTTGACCAAAGGTCACTGATAGACTCCTATGTTAAATCTAGTTACATCAATGGTCACTTAAGAGAGTGGGGACACCACTTGACAGCTACTATTCTGTGATTTGAAATCTGGTCTATTACACTTATTCAATAATTATTGAATGAAGAATATAATGTTTGTGCTCCATACTTTAGATATTGTCATAGATATCCTATATGGTTACACTGAATAAGTTTCATGTGAGTCTGTGACTACTCGTTTTAACTATCTTAGCCACTTTAAAACCATTATGTGTAGTATACTACCCCCTCATTTATCTTGGGTAGTAGTCTCCCTACTATTCAGGGTATGCAAGCCTTGCGTGCTGGCTCATGTGGGCCATGCCCACCTATTGCTATGTAATAAACAGTTAACATCCAGAAGCCACCATGTCCACTGGCTTTCTTCCGTACATTATATATAATAATATAACAAATGCATAGAATTTTACACAATTCTTATCAACTAACTCATTGCCAAGGGTTTTATTGACAAGGGCCAAACTGCTATAATAAATAAGCTCCAGCAAGTATTGGTTGTATCTGCCATTAAGTATACAAAACCATAGGAGCTGGACTAGCCCAGTTAAACATGCAACAGGCAGTATTTTAACTGGCATTGTACCCTGTACATGCCCTAATTCAATACCTTTGTCACTACATGATGAGCTGTATAAACATACTATATAAAAATAACTACAACATAATTTGCATCCACACTTTCAAGATAGAAAAGGTACATATATAGGTTAGATTTTCAGAAAATGTACAATTAACAGCTCTACACATTAAGTAAATTCTGCTAAACTAGATTAAAAATGGTCAATACTAGGTATATTTGAGTATATTTGGTATCGCATTGATTCAAAGTATCAGTTCTGTTGTGTTAAACTGCATTTTTAAGCTCATTTTTGTCTTAAATGTGGATTATTTGAGAGGATTGGTGAAGTCGAATTGTACATTTTCTGAAAATCTGACCCATATATGGGTCTTACCTTGCAATGTTTGACAGATGACTCCGATGACTCCGCTGATTCAGGTGCTTCAGGTGCTTCAGGTGATTCTGGGGTTGTGGTTGGGGCTGTGGTTGTGGTTGTGGTTGTGGTTGTGGTTGTGGTCCTGGCTGTGGTTGTGGTCATCTGGGACCGAGGACGAGCGTTACCTGAACTTTTGATCTCTATGTTTGCACAATTAACAAACTCTTCCTGAGCCCCACATCCCACACATCCACGCCCTTCCCTGGCTCTGCCCCAACTGTTACCTGGTGTAAGACAAATCTGCATTCAGTATTTGGGTCAGATTCTCAGAAAATGTACAATTGGCAGCTCTACACATTTAGGAAATTCTGCTAAATTAGGCTGAAAAATGAAGAATACCGGGTATATCTGAGTATATTTGGTTTCTCATTGATTTAAAGTATCAGTCCTGTTATGTTAAACTGCATTTTGAAGATCATTTTTGTCTTAAATGTGGCTTATTTGAGAGGATTGGTGAAAACGAATTGTACATTTTCTGAAATTCTGACCCACTTCCATCATGTATATGGGCCAGAATTTCAGAAAATGTACAATTCACCTTCCCCAATCCTTTCAGATGACCCTAATTTAAGAGAAAAGTGACGTTCAACACATCACAAATAGGGTTTAACGCAATGAAATCGACATTACCCATTAATACCCAGAAATACCCATTATTCATGATTTGTCAGTCTAATTGAGCAGAAGTTACCAAATTTGTAGAGCTGATGATTGTACATTTTCTGAAAATCTGACCCGTATGTAGACTTGGATCAATTTGTCAGAAAATGTACAATCGGCAGTTCTACACATTGATTAAACTCTGCTAAATTGGGCTGAAAAATGATGTATACTAGGAATACTGATAGGAGGCTATTGTATTGAGTTGATTCAAGCAATCTGTTAGGTTATGTTGAACTGTAATTTGAAGCTAATTTTTGTCTTATATTTGAGTTAAGTGAAATTATCGGGGAAGGTGAATTGTACATTTTCAGATGGTTTCACCCACTTTTGCATGTGATTGCCTGCAACGGTCAAGAGGCTTTATTCCATGATTTGGCCGTGAGCGTACAATATAATCGATATACTTGCCGCTCACAAGGTGTACAATATAAACTCACTGTATTAGATTGTATTGTACAGTGACGTCACGACCATATAAGGATAACACAGTTTGATGAAATTAATGCAAATAAAGTTGTTTTAGGGTAAGAATCATGGAATAAAAGCAAGAATAGCAAAGAATCGCGTCTTTGGGGGCCTATATTCTCCTCGTATGGCCGAAAAACAACTCGGCCTACGGCCTCGTTGTTTTCGGCCATACTCGGAGAATATAGCCCCCCTCATACGCGATACTATGCTGTTCTTGCTATAATATATAACCACCAAAGGCAGAGACTAAAAGGATTAAGATCCTCCATTTTGGACCTGCTTTTCCTTGGGATTATAAACCGATAGGGGACTTGCATGTGCCACTGTGCATGTCTGGTACAGTGCATCATGGGATGGATTTTGATGAAATCTGACATACAAATATTTGAAAACATTGTTATAAAAAAATTGCAAGAATGTTTTCACAAATATCACAGCTTTTATAGATTTTCTATGAAAACCAAATGCATGATGGGAACGATGGAGGCTTGTGTTAAGGAAACATATATACGCATATCACATGGATATTGACATTAGAGCATTTATAGATAGTCCATACTGAACATGGCATGTTTTCTATAGGTTTTATACTGTGCCATAAGTCCCATGATGCCATGCGAATTAGGATTCAAAATGGCGGCTACGCAACTCCCCTATTAGTGCACCAGCAATGTCGGTCATTAATCTTTAGATCACGGTAGAGTATACATATAAGGTTTAATAAAGGGGTCAGATTTTCAGAAAATGTACAATTGGCAGCTCTACACATTTAGGAAATTCTGCTAAATTAGGCTGAAAAATGAAGGATTGGTGAAAACGAATTGTACATATTCTGAAAATCTGACCCAAAGACATTAATGATTTTGGGATTATAAGTGGCGCTCCCAATGTTCCTTCACTGCTGGAAAAGCCAATGCAAGTTGCACCACTCGCAATTCTCACGCTGCAATTGGGAGAAATATCTTTTATTTGTGACCCTTTTTAGGAAAATGAGTCATAAGTCGCAAAATATGAATCATATTTGAAAAGAGGAGATCAAGCTGATTTCAATGATAGTAAACAGTGGGACAACTTATAAATATTTCTATGCTTTAAGTTTAATATTTCTAATTTAAAAAAAAAAAGAAGTTTGCAATGTTTCTGGATGGGTAATTACCAGTAAAGTAACTAAATATACTCCATATACGAATGCCTTTAAAGTAGATTATATTCAATACAATGTCCCGAAATTTGTTACATGGATTCATATTACTATTTGTGCAACACCCACTAAAAATCAGAACATTTCAATAGAGAGATCTTGTGAAAAAAACACCTTGAAAAATATCAATTTGGCAACTTGTGACTCATTTTCCTGAAACACATCTCATGCCATATACTGATTTAACTAATGACTACAAGGACTATGTCCTATTGAAGTAATCGGTTTGATGTTAAAAATTGAAACTTTATATTCTCATGATATCGAAAGTGAATGTATTAGTCAAACGACGAGCCAAAATGACTATATAAATGAATTACTTGTAATATTATGTCGCAAAATCAATGATTGTTTTATATTTAGTTTGGGCGGTCAAGGAAGACCTGCGAGGGGGCAGAGGACCAAAACCCCGTTCATTATTTTCATATCTCTGTAACTGTATGAATTATATTGAATAAAAGCATTATATATATATATATATATTTATTATACGCGCATGCTATACGAGAGGTGCTATAAGTGGGGTGCTATAAAAATAGTCATATAGGACGCGTCCTATAAAAATGTAGTTGTCTAAAAATAGCTCTGACTCAGCACTTCCGCTGTCTCCGCGGAGATCCCCGCGGAGATCCCCGCGGAGATCCCCGCGATCGGTAATCCACCTGTGATTATAAAAATACATAATAAACACCACACCAATAAATAGAGAATTAAATTCTCTATCAAATGATGTAAGGTTTATTATTGTAGCTCAAGAAATGGCTACGATATGAACGTTTTAGTTCAACCAAGTCAGTAAGTAAACACTGCATGATCACACAGTCCTGACAGCTCACTCACACAGTCCTGACAGCTACAACAAGCCTACTGAAGGTGCTCTCAGTGGGGCAGCTGGGGCTCTCTGAGAGTTCTTTAATACTTTTTCAGTGATATCTGATGATGATCAAATTTTATGCACATATAATAAATATAGAATGGAACTCGCCAGCAATAATCGAAAATTTATAGGACTTGATTCGTCCACATAAGCACTCTGCCTACGGCATCGTGCTTATGTGGACGAATCTCGTCCTATAAATTTTCGATTATTGCCGGCTCGTCCCATTCTCTCTATATATATATATTTTAGATAAAGAGTGGCAAAACTGTTATTTAGTAAACAATGAGAGTAGAGAGATTACCTGCGTGGTACTTCCATTGTAGAACACAGAAGTCGCAGGTGAGTCCAGCCGGCAGTTGGAGGTCAAAGTTCATCTCGCCAGTCAATCCGGGGACAATAAACTGGAAATGATCAAATAGGAGCTATTATACATGGGTTAGATCTTTAGAAAATGTACAATTGGCATATCCAGTCTAGACCCAAAGATGAGAGAGTCCCTTCAAACCGACGAGGTAAGGCCTCTAGCCTCAAACCGCAAAGTGTCATTATAAGTCCATTAAGACGGCAACATCTCATTATATTCCCATTAGAACGCCTAGTCCTAGACCAGAAAACCGATTAGCGAATTAGGCGTCCAATCACTGACTCACATTGGACCTAGACTGTATCTACACCTCAGTAAATTCTGCTAAATTAGACTGGGAAATGGTCAACACTTGGTATATCTATGTATATTTGATATTGCCTTGATTGAAACAATCTGTTTGCTTATGTTGAACCGTATTTTGAACCTCACTTTTGTTTTGAATTTGTAATATTTGAGAGGATTGTTGAAAGTGAATTGTATATTTTCTGGCGATTTCACCCATATATTATACAGAGATATACCTCGCATAAAGACCGCCTCTCTATAGAGACCACCCCTCTATTAAGACCAGTTTCTCTCAGTCCCGAATTGCTTTCCTCTTATTAGATTAGCCCCTCTACTGAAACCACCTCGCTATTAAGCCCAGTTTCTCTCAGTCCCGAATTGCTTTCCTCTTATTAGATTAGCCCCTCTAATGCGACCACCTCGCTATGAGACCACAAATCGTTCAGTCCCAAGGGTGGTCTCAATAGAGAGGTTCCAGTCCTAGTAACATTCAGTTTTAGTTTCAGTAGAGCCCCAAAAACTTCTTTTATTAAACGTTCTTAACAATTACAGTGGTCAGATTTTCAGAAAATGCACAATTCAACTTTAAATTCAATCTTTTCTAATAACCCAAACTCCAAACGAAAATAAAGTTCAAAATACAGTTCAACCTAGCCTTACAGATTGCTAGAATCCCTGCAATACCAAATATACTCGAGATTTACCTAGTATTGACCAAATTGCGGCGTAATAAAGCAGAAATTACTAAATGTGGACAGCTGCCAATTGTTCATTTTCTAAAAATCTGACCGATATATTGTTGCTAATTCCTGAATAAAAATCGGTTTAAGAACAAATCTCATTTGATTCTACTTACATGTCTTGTGTTCTGAGTTCCCGCTAACGTCAGGAGGTTTTGGTCGAGGCAGTCTTGGGTGACTTCCAGCATCCCATCCACCCTACACACGCGGAACTCAAACCAACCTTTATGATTGGCCGTTATGACCACCTTAGCAGTGAACGTCTAGAAAATAACATTTGAATATTACAATTACTATTCAATCTAGTCGTTCTCCCACCCTTTCTTTTTATTATAATTATTACTACATTATGCTCCAATCTGCGATAAAAGACTATGCAATTATTATATTGTCGAGATCGTGTATACTTCTATAATCTAATGTTGAATCGGAGATAAGGAGAAAGGATGACCAGACACGTACAGATTCCGTTACCAACTGATTGTATAGTTTATTAGCAAGCAACCCTCACAGGAGCAGCTCATGTGCTACTCCTGGAGGTGGGAGGGGCTCTATCCATGATAGGCCCAAGGTAATATGACAGGCAGGTTTGAGTCATGGAGGGAGGGGCTAGGATGATCTTGGCTGTATAGCACAATTATGTTCATTTATTATATGCGCATGCTATATGAAGGGTGCTATAAGTGGGGTGCTATAGAAATATTCATATAGGACGCGTCGGTAATCCACCCGTGATTCTGGTACTTTAATTATAGAAATACATAACGAAATCCACACCATTAGATAGAACATTAAATTCTCTATTGAAAGATATAAGATTTATTAATGTAGGCCAAGAAATGGCTGCGATATGAACAATTTAAATCAACAATATAAGTAGGCCTAAAAACTGCATGATCACACAGTGGGCACCGAACATTGTAGGCCTACTAACGGGGCTGTCAGCGGGGCTCTCTGAGACTTCTTTAGTATTTTTTCAGTGATATCTGATGAAATATGATCAAATTTTATGCACATATAATAAATCGGCATCGTGCTTATGTGGACAAATCTCGTCCTATAAATTTTCGATTATTGCCGGCTCGTCCCATTCTCTCTATGTATAAGCTGGGTTCCGCTAGAACATCCTACCACCCTGGGAGGTGCTGTACCCAGTGGAAATAAAATTTTTAAATTAAAAAAAAAAACAATTGCGGATTTCAGTGGGGCTTATCGTTCGGAATTCTAGAAAGCACTTTTCTATTTTTTCAAAATGACAACTGCTAGTAAATAAGTTAAATATACTCCATAGGATGTCTTCAGAAATACATAGCTATATTCTGGGCCCAGTATTGTATTGTAATGTAGTGTATTTATATGACTGAAGGCGTTTAGCATCCTAGAAATATTTCTTGTGGAAAAAGATCTTTAAAAGATATCAGTTTTGTGATTTTAGATTCAATTTTCATATCACAGATTCACACAAAATAAATACAGATTTATTATGTATACATGTATCATTTCAATCATAACAATAGAAACAAATCAAGTCATAAATTTGAATTTTACATTGTTTGATACATTGTTTTCACAGCAATGGGTGTATACATAATAAAGTAAAGAAAACGCCCTTCAACAATACAAAACGATTGATACTCACTTGACTCACGTTGTATGAGTGACCAATCCTGTCAGTGTAAAATCTTCCGTCGCCTTCTTCAGTACGTACATGTCTGCCTGTACCTTCTTCATTCCAAGCATCGCCACAGACACCACACTTCCCCCCATTCCTATTCCATTGAACCTGAAAGATTATTTGCAAATAAATACAGGTTAATTAACGAGTTGGTTGAAGGAGCGTGAATATTGTACTGGTTGCGTAGCAACGAGTGTAATATTCTAAGCGACTGAAACCAATGAGTTAGTTAACAAAATTATTATACATGCTTCCAGTCATGAAAATAGAAAAAAATCGAGTCATAGATTTAAATTTTACAGGTAATCTTAGTTTTAAAAAACCCAGATTGGTTGCCATGACAACCCGACGTAAATCACTAGTGAAGTACGCACCATGTAATATATCTAACTCTGATTTTCTATTTTTTTTTCTTTTCTGTTCTACCGATGAACAACTGTAGCTCAGAGTCGCTTATGCTATATAATTCTTATATTATATTGTAGTGTTCCCAACTAGGATCAATTATTGGGTATTATATTGACATTATATTGGGTATATAAGTTTAAACGCTATAAAAAAACATTTTTAGCATGGAATATTTAACAGTGATCTCATGTGCTTTACCTGTTTCCATAAAACAAGACTTCATCTTTCCCTTCTGAACACATGAATATTGACATTAGAGAATTGATACATAATCCATGCTGAACATGGCATGTTTTCTATAGATTTTATACTGTACCATTAGTCCCATAATTCCATGTGAATCAAGATTCAAAATGGCGTCTATGCAAATCCCCTATCGCTTATGTTATATAATGTTTTTATATTAATGTAGTATTCCCAACGGGACCAATGGGAAAACCCTTCGACCAAAGGAATTGTGACCCCAGTATAAATGAAAGTTAAATAAAAACAAGTCTCATAATTCCCTTATCCTTCTCCCAAGTAATAAAATAACATTTACATTTACTCCTCCGCAGAAGTTGGCGTTGTCATCGTAGTTTACAGGTTCACCACGAAACCCTGGTAGGCGCCACATGCTGCCCCGTCCCGGGGGGTCGATGATGTAGCCATGGGGTGCTACAGAAGGCACCCAGAGCACTGTTAGTGCCACACTCACTGTCATATACATCATCCCGACCCTGAAAATATATATATTGTTAGCGTACTCGTTTTCAACCTCATTAGCATTAACCTCAAGGCTCTGACTGGGTCTCGTTACCATTAAGCCATTACCATTCCGTCGATCTGACCCATCGTGAATCTCCCATGTAGTGGTAGTGTCCAAATTTGGAGAAGCCATGATGCCCGAATCAATCTGCTTAATTACCCCCATTCCCTTGATTACCTGAAGAGCGCGGTGAAAAACCCAGCTAGGGGTGGATAAGTACAACAGCTAGATTGGCAGGTAGAGGTTTATTCCAGTTGTCTCATACATGGTAAAGTACAAAGTATCAGCAGTACAATCATGCGAGATGCGAACGTCAAGGTACGACGGTAGAATGAAGAATGAACAGCAAGGCACAAAGACAAGAGAATACAGGGCCTTTTATAGGGCCAGACATGCAGTTTCCCGCCCGGATAGGTCATCCCAGCAGCTCCCAGCAGAGCAGGTCATCCAGCTTAACTCCGATCTGGAACCTCGAGACCTGTCTACAACACTCATGCCCCATAAATCACCCGGCCTGCTCCTCTGTCTTCCTTCTCCCCTCTCTGATCCCACCCCGCTCACCTCCAAACCAACCTGAGATGAACGCGAGGAGAAGGTCATTGAAGTATAGAGAGGGATAAAAGGGGGTCATACCAGTCAATACAATACGTTCATGCTAATACAATCAAACAAGTAAAATAATCAGAGAAATACACTAAACGATGAGTATCAGGGTGAATAAAAGGAGGATTAATTGGAGAGAGGTCACCGAAACAACCCGTGACTTAGCTCCTATAACATTATATATATATATATTCTATCTAAGGGTCAGATCGTCAGAAAATGCACAATTTACCTTCACCAATCCTCTCAAATAAACCAGATTTCAGATGAAAATAAAGTTCAAAATACAGTTCAACCTAACCAAACAGATTGCTAGAATTAATGCAATGCCAAATATAAATTGCAGCCTAATTTAGCAGAATGTACTAAATGTGTACAGCTGCTAATTGTACATTTTCTGAAAATCTGACCCATATAGAACATTACCTGTATTTTCGCCCAGTATAGTCTACAGCTCGATTCAGGTTTTGCGAAGGAAGAAAGACGAGGAGCGATGAACCCATTGTACATAAGGTGTGTTCCATACATGAATGATAGCAGAGTGTAAACACATGTAATATATATATAATCTGTGATCAGTGGGTGTAATATGTGGTCACGTAGGGAGGTATGTGGGTGAAGTCGCCAGAAAATGTACAATTCGCCTTCACCAATCCTCTCAAATAACCCACATTTAAGAGAGGAATCAGCTTCAAAATACAGTTCAACATAACCAAACAGATCGCCTGAAACTACCCAATACAAAATAGACTCAGAATTACCTAGTATTTACCATTTCTCAGACTAATTTAGCAGAATTTACTCTATGTGTAGAACTGCCGATTGTACATTATCTCACGAACCTAGATGGGTCAGATTTTCAGAAAATGTACAATTCACCTTCACCAATCCTCTCAAATAACCCACGTTTAATACAAAAATAAGCTTCAAAATGCAGTTTAACATAACAGAACTGATACTTTAAATCACCGTGATACCAAATATACTCAGATATACCCGGTATTCATCATTTTTCAGCCTAATATTGCAAATTTCATGAATGTGTACAGATGCCAATTGTACATTTTTTGAAAATCTGACCCGTATACTAAGAGTAGATGTTGCAGGTGGGGGATGTAAATGAGAATAGGATGGGGGCGAATGACGTAAAGCTAGATTATAGAGATGCCTTTACAGTTACAGGGCCTCATGAAATATTCTGCCCTCTGGGGAGTTATTTTAGAACCTCATCTGGGCGTATATATACATGGGGGTCAGGTCGCAAGAAAGTTGTCAATTGCCAGCTTGACATATCTAGTAAATTCTGCGAAAATAATAAACGGGTGAAATAATGGGTGAGTGGTAGTCAGTTATATGTCCGATTCATATCAGATAATGATTTTAAAAAAGTAAAATTATTGGTTGCTATTTCAAAAATGACTCGCAAATGATATTACTCTTCCACCTTCACATACTCTTCCACTATCACGTCATTGATATACATGGACGATGCGGCGAGTGAAGAAATTTCCACAAATAATCTACAACAGGCCCCTGGTATACAATATGGGTCAGATTTTCAGAAAATGTACAATTTACCTTCTCAAATCCTCTCAAATAGCGCAAATTTCAGACGAAAATAAAGTTCAAAATACAGTTCAACCTAACCAAACAGATTGCTAGAATCAATACAACTCAAAATATACTCGAATTTACCTAGTATTGACCAAATTACAGCCTAATTTAGCAGAAGATACTAAATGTGTACAGCTGCCAATTGTACATTTTCTGAAAATCTGACCCAACTGACAGTTACGACTATTTCACGCCCCGGTGCACCACGAGTCATTGTACGTAACAAGCGGCGGCAGTGTAAATATAGACACGTTCATGACTGTCCTCACGTCGTGACAACACTTGTGTGAATAAAACATGGCCACTCCGCGCTCCACCTCCTTCACCACAATCTACCCCCTTGGATTATATGAATAAGACACAACGCGGGGGATGGTTTTTATTTCAATAGATTATTTATGTTTAAATACTACTTTATTCTTTCCTTATGAAGATTGTAGTGAATGCCTAATGTGCTAGGCTCTTAATGTTGTTCTTATCTGGAATGATTTGCGATTTATATATATATTTAGATAATTTCTGAAGAATGTTATGATATATTACTACCCTTTTTATGACTCCAACAGCATACTCTGAGAATAGTGTAATTGTTACATAATGTTTCTTTGCTGAATAAAAATCTTAAATACAAAAATACAAAATGTCGTGACAACTGTGTGTGTGAATACAACATGGCCACTCCGTGCTGCTCCACCTCCTGCACCACAATCTACGCACATCTATAGGTTCCTTAATCCGGCATTACGCTGTATATTTTGATTAGGGGATTTACATAGCCGCCACTTCGAATCTAGATTCGCATGGATTTATGGGAGTAATGGTACTGTATGAAATCTATAGACAACATGCCGTGTACAGCATGGACTATTTGGGTAAGATTTTCAGAAAATGTACAATTCGTTTTCACCAATCCTCTCAAATAACCCACATTTAAGACAAAAATGATTTTCAAAATGCAGTTGAACATAACAGAACTGATACCTTAAATCAATGAGATACCAAATATACCCGGTATTCATCATTTTCCAGCCTAATTTAGCAAAATTCCCTAAATTTGTAGGGCTGCCAATTGTACATTTTCCGAAAATCTGACCCATTTATCAGTGTTGTACTGCCAATATTCATGCGTTATACATGTTTCCATGCAGTCCCCATTTGTCCCATCGTGCATTTGGTTAACATAGATCATTTTACAAGCTATATGACATTAGTAAAAATATTTTTGCAATATTCGATAAAAATGTTGCCAAATATTTGCATGACAGATTTCGTTAGAATCCATCCCAGGATGCACTTTAACAGACATGCGCAGTGGCACATGCAAACCCCCCTATTAGATGTCAATGGTCTGAGAGCGTTGGTGTCAGAAAATGAGGCCAGTGGAAGATGCCTTCATGAACATTTCATGTCATTATGCTTGCATGAACGATGATGGCAAATGCCACTCAATGTGTTAATAATCCATGGTTAGATAAAATAAAAACACATACGGGAAAAGGAGAGCAAGGAACATGAGGATAGAAAGAAGACCTGGAAATTAGAAATGAAATAAGAGAAAAAGAGAGAATAATAAGAAAGTGAAAATAATTACACAACCGTATGAGTATCTCTTTTATGAATTATGTCGCATTTTTATGAATAAACATTGAACCTTTGTGTCTATATGTTACGTTACGTTTTCCCCACCATGCTTTGCTGAACCGTTTTCTTCCTTATGTTTGTATATCGGAGATACGGATATGTTTACGTTTACGTATACGTTTAGACTTGCCGAATCTTCCTACTTACACAACACGTAAGCGCATCATATATGATCACATGATTTGCATTGGTTATTATTAGCCAATGGGGCTGCATGGTCTTCGATCACCGGGCCTACTAATCCTATATAAACTCATTCATCCATTCACTAACCCTCATTCTTTCACTCGCTGCGCTCGGTGCAATACGTTGGCATACACAGCGCACACACCTACGCCGCTTCGCCACTACACCCCACCACCCTCTACCTGGGATACCTGTCACACCACGCGGTCCCTTGACACCTCAGTGTGACTAGGAGTCATACACACAAAAGCTATTGCCCGCAAAGGCCACCGGCAATTATTGTAAGTAGAAACCTTTACACAATCTTAGCCATGGCAAATCGTGGGTCCACCCAGTCCGAGGGGGATGCAGTCGATATTGAACCTGTTGATGTAAAGAAGTTAACTAATAAGGAGCGACTAGCTAGGCTAGAAGACAATATAGAGACAATGGCTAAGGCAATGGCCGTTCTGGCAAAGCAGAATAACGATAAAAAGGAGGACTCTGTTAACAATTCAAAAACTTCCTCTCCTATTCGACCTTCAGGCACTGTGAAACAAAACTTATTCGAGAACTATGAAATTAGCGACATTGTAGATAAAGACACTTCTCGCCAAAATCATTTTGATAACATGTCCTTCCTTAAGACCCAGGGAAATGCAAACCGGGCAGACGCTTTGCTACGTGCCCTACACCCTTCACTAGGCAAGACCACCGGTAAAGAAACATAGACCCTTACCTTCATAAAATCTCCCGCTACCCTATGCCTCGCCATTTTCTCCCAAATGATCTCCAAAAAGGGGTTAAAAAACGTGATAGCCACGATGACTTGACACTTCCAGAGTTTTTAATTGGTTTCACCAGAATGATTCGTAAGGAAAAGATTACAAACCCCACAGTAGTAGCTATGATTGGTCATTTGGGACAATTAGGGGAGGACCTTACTCGATTTGACTGGGAGCATATGCGTACATGGTCTAACACAATCTTGCACTATATCAGGCAGGAGAACTATGATTGGCGGGATTCCTCAAGGATTTCATCTGAGAGGACCAGGGCAAACGTTATAGCTTCTATGAACTCTTCCCATATAGACAAATCTAACGTCTGTCCCCAATTTAACAAAGGGAGGTGCCACAACACAAAATCTCACGGAAGTACGCACATACATGCATGTGCTTACTGCTGGCTGGCATATGGGGTGGAACACGACCACCCCATTACCGCATGTAATAAAAGGAAGGGCCAGGGCAACAACGGAGGCTCCCAGCCTCAAAGACCCAGTCAAAATAACCAAAACGCTAAGAAGGGCCAAAACTACAAAAAGTCATCGGGTTCCAATGACAGATCATTTGCAAAAAAACGAATAATCCCTTCCCCCCAAACGTAAGTTTCACTATCGCAGACCACTGCCCCCCGCTCACAGCGGGGCAATCTAACACTCAACTCAGCGAAAGCTTCTCTCATATCACCCCCCCTCACGATAAACATATTGATGACATAATGAAAATCCAGGTAGACGAGATTGTGACCAGACGATTTCAACCCTGCCCGGTATTGGGGGAGGAGGGGGTGTATGAGGGCATCGACCCAGTAGCGGTCACCGGTGAAAAAACAATTAGTATAGATGATCCTAGTATAACCCAGCAAAGGAGGCTATACTGGCCAAAACTTACGGGGGAGGGAAGGGACCTTGAAACTCTCAAAATCTATGACACAGTGCGGGCTACAGGTAGGGCTAATATGTTGGAGGCAAAGGTAAAGGTAACTTCCCTTCTAAAGCCAGAAAACTGGGAGGCCATAGCCACGGGCCACCCAGACGACAGAATAGTGCTAGATGGGATTACATACGGATTCCCACTCCAATATACAGGCCCGGTCTTGGACCGACCGAACAAATCCACCCACAGCTCCGGTAAACAATTCCCCGCAGCCATAGACAAATATCTTGAAACAGAAACAGTAAACAATGCAATGCTAGGCCCATTCGAAGACGGCCCATTTGAATGGTATAACGTCTCCCCTATCATGACAAGACCAAAGTCAGACCCTAGTAAAAAACGCATAATCATAGATCTCTCATACCCGCCAGGAAACAATGTAAATGACTATGTCGCTAAAAACTCAATGTTTGGAAATATACATGACCACACCCTCCCTACTATCCCCGAGGCAGTGGATACCATTAGAGGCATGGGTTTCCAATGTACCCTGGCGACAATTGACATCCAGCGAGCATACAGGAATATTCCTACATGCCCACTGGACTATCCGCTCCTTGCTATATCACACAGAGGCAAGATATACATTGATAAAGCAATGCCATTCGGCTCGCGTAACAGTTCGCTCTATATGCAAAAGATAGCAAACTTTGTAGTTCGGGCATTAAAACAAAAGGGCATACACGCGTATATGTTTCTTGATGATATGCTAATAATACACCAGTCAGAACAGGACCCCCACGCTCAATTTGCCCAGACACTCTCACTATTTCGCAATTTGGGTCTCCCAATAGCATATGAAAAGATACAAGCCCCCTCCCCAAGAGTAACATACCTGGGAATAAACATCGACTTGTCAAAAAGGGAACTCTCAATCCCTCACAAGAAGGTACAGGAATTTCTCGCTCTCATCAGGTGGGCTATTCGCCAAGAATCACTAACTCTAGTCCAAATTCAATCAATAGTGGGAAAAATAAATCACTTGGGAAAATGCGTTTCACCGGCATGTTTATTCATGTCTAGGATCCTTGAAACCCTTAGGCAAAATTATACCAACCACACCGTCCCGGTCACAAAACCACTTATGGCCGACTTGAAGTGGTTCATTCGCTTTCTGGTGACTTATAATTGCAAATCAATCATACACACCAGCCCACCGGTCAAATCAATTGTGGCCGACTCCTGCCTCACAGGCGGGGGCGCCTCCGACATGACAAACTATTATGAATTGGTGTATCCACACAAGATTGCTGCGAGCTACCACATATCCATTCTCGAATGTTTAAATTGCTTAGTCGCTCTCAGAATGTTTGTGTCTGAGAAGGACAGGAATACTACAATTGAACTGTGCTGTGACAATTCCGCAACGATTCACACACTGAGGGCGGGGCGGGCACGCGACCCCGTTCTGTGTGCGATAGCAAGGGCTGTGTGGTGGATACAGGCCAAATACAACTTGCATATTGTATACACTCACGTCCCTGGTGTTGAAATGATCTTAGCCGATGCTCTCTCTCGGGCACATACATCCCAAGAATACAGAGCCACAGCAGACGAACTTATAACTAAGCATAAAATCAAAAAACTTACTCCTCCTGTCTATGTGACTAATTTCAAGCAATTTATTTAACAGATTCGGGACTCGACTCATATCTCAGGGCAGCTGAGAGCCGGATGACCCAAGCATATCGCCCGGGTACCATCAAGAACCACAGATACATCCTCAGACTCTACGTGGGCATGGCCACACAATTTCGTCAAAACTACCACAATCCATTGGTGCAACTGGTCGCGGCCTTCATCGAGCAGGCAGCTCGTTCGGCCCGCACCGCGATGGGTGTAGCATCACTTGTCTCATCACTAACGGCTATCTTACAAAGGCTTGACATTCCAACAGGGGCCTTTCAATCGCGCCAGGTCCAACTATTATTGAGATCTATATCTATAAACAAGAGGACCCCGGCAGTCCAGAGGCCTCCTATCACACCTCAGGACCTTAGGCGCATTCTACAGGCGCTTCATTTCAACCCATACTACTACCAATACGCGGTTGCTTTCCTCCTGCTATTTACTACAAATATGCGCCAGTCAAATATAGCCCCAAGAACTCAGAGACAACTTGACACCACAAGACAGGGGACTACAGACGACCTGACTATCAACAAGGAGTCTATAGTCATAAATATTAAATGGTCAAAAGCCCAACAGACT
The DNA here is from genome assembly GCA_942159475.1 of Sthenelais limicola. NCBI lineage: Eukaryota > Metazoa > Annelida > Polychaeta > Phyllodocida > Sigalionidae > Sthenelais > Sthenelais limicola. The sequence goes on from OW804102.1 coordinate 51,929,515, forward strand.
GTCGCCAACCAAGCCTCTTTGACCATTCCTCGGGCAGCCGACAAGCAGCTGTGTGTAGTCTACCATCTCTCAAGGTTATACAAGATATCCCCGCCCTCCCCAAACGCCCTCCTCCTCCGCTTTAGAGACAAAACTCCAATGACTACGCAACACCTAGTCTCCATATGGAAAAAGGCGGTGGCTTCAGCTGGCATTGATCCCACCACCACTTTACACTCTCTAAGGAGGGGGGGCAGCCTTTACTTACAAGAAAAAGGCGTGGATATTCCAGACATTGCAAAGCACGGTGGCTGGAAAAGTGGAGCCATCTTTCGTTATGCGAGAAACCCCTCCACTATCTCTACACTCCAGGCACTAAAGTCCCTCTCATGAACTACAAGCCTTGCCTTTGGCTTAAAACTACACATCTGCTTCAAACATCAATTGCCATTGTCAATCACGCTGCCATGTTTATCGCTGATTACCTCTTAATTTAATCATCAATTTACAATTGTCTTATCACTGTTATCAATGATCAATCAAACAAATATATTGATCTCTTATCTTCTTATTATACATCAAAGTTTATTTATCATCCATGTATTTACCAACTCATTCATCATATTTAATAAATATTATAAATAAACTTTTATTCTCCAACCCGGTGTCCGTCTTAGTCCATGTGATTTGCATTGGTTATTATTAGCCAATGGGGCTGCATGGTCTTCGATCACCGGGCCTACTAATCCTCATTCATCCATTCACTAACCCTCATTCTTTCACTCGCTCCCACCCACCACATTCCCCTTTTTCTTAACTTTCAATTTATATACTTTCAGGTGTCCTCAACTCCATCGAGCGACACCTCCTCCAAGCAGCTTAAAACTACACATCTGCTTCAAACATCAATTGCCATTGTCAATCACGCTGCCATGTTTATCGCTGATTACCTCTTAACTTAATCATCAATTTACAATTGTCTTATCACTGTTATCAATGATCAATCAAACAAATATATTGATCTCTTATGTTCTTATTATACATCAAAGTTTATTTATCATCCATGTATTTACCAACTCATTCATCATATTTAATAAATATTATAAATAAACTTTTATTCTCCAACCCGGTGTCCGTCTTAGTCCATGTGGGTCAGATTTTCAGAAAACGTACAATTGGCAGTTCTACACATTTAGCAAATTCTGCTAAATTAGGCTTGAAAACGAAGAGTACAGGGTATATATCTGAATATATTTGGTATCACATTGATTTAAAGTATCAGTTCTGTTCAGTTAAACTGCAATTTGAAGCTTATTTTTGTCTTAAATGTGGCTTATTTGACAGGAATGGTGAAGGCGAATTGCACATTTTCTGAAGATCTGACCCATATAGATCTTAACAGTAATATTTATGGATCTAAAACCGAAAATTACCGTACCTAACTTACCTTTCAATGGGACAAGGTAATGCATAAAAACACACACAAATCTAAGAACTTCAGCAATATGTACACCTGCACAACCTTTCTATTTGTCAAGTTCGTGGGACAACTTTACTAAACCTTTTTTCATCATCACTAGAGCGCCTATGTCTAGTGTCGAGGAGGGATTCACCTGTTGCGTAAGCTGGGAAAAGGAGACTTATGTGTGGAAATTCATACACTTTTCCCCTTCCTGGGTAGGAATTCTTAATTATTCCCACCCACCGGTGTATAGGCTATTCCTACCAGCTGGTATTTCACATACGTATTCCAGGAAAATGAGTCATAAGTCGCAAAATTGATATTTTTCAAAGTGTTTTTTTTCATAAGATTTCTTTATTGAAATGTTCTGATTTTTAGTGAGTCTAGCACTCATAGTCTGATGAATCCATGTAACAAATTACGGAACATTGTATTAATTATATCTTTGCGTTTTGAAGGCATTCGTATGGAGTATATTTAGTTACTTTACTGGTAATTATCCACCCAGAAACATTGCAAACTTTTTTTTTCAAAAATAAAAATATCAAACTTAAAATATAGAAATACATATTAGGTGTCCCAGTGTTTACTATCATTGGACTCAGCTTGATCTCCTCTTTTCAAATATGGTGATATCTCAAAATCCATATTTCCTTTTTGTACAAGTACATCGAAACAAAGTTCAACAGAGTCTACAACTTGCAGGTGTTCCTACTAGACTTATAATAATGTATTGTAATTGGCAGCTGTATACATGTGGTCAATTCTGCTAAATTAGACAGTAAAAATGGTCAATATTAGATATATCTGAATATATTTGATATTGCCTTGATTAAAAAAATCTGTTTGGTTATGTTGAACTAAGTGTTGAACCATATTCTTGTCTTAAATTTGGGTTATTTGAGAGGATTGATGAAAGTGACTTGTACAATTTCTGGCGATTTCACATAGAAAGGAATTTTTCCCTTTCTACAGGTGAAGGAATTCCCACAAAAGTCCTTTCCTTACCTTATGCAACAGTTCCCATAGATGGGTCAGATTTTCAGAAAATGTACAATTGCCAGCTCCACACAAATAGGAAATTCTGCTAAATGTGGCTGAAAAATGAAGAATACCGGGTATATCTGAGTATATTTGGTTTCGCATTGATTTAAAGTATCAGTTCTGTTATGTTAAACTGCATTTTGAAGATCATTTTTGTCTTAAATGTGGGTTATTTGTCAGGAATGGTGAAAACGAATTGTACATTATATGAAAATCTGACCCGTATAACATTTTAGATGAAAGAGTGGACACAAGTTTTAGATATTTTTTTTCTACAAATTTTATCTTTCCTACAGATGAAAGAATTCACAAAAAAAATGTACTTTGCTTTTACTACAGAGCACACTGAGAGATATACATATGTGAACAGGGTGGACACAACCTTCAGATGTTTTTGACAAATGTTATCCTTCCTACAAATGAGGGAATTCCCACAAAAAATGAGATGTCTTTAGCTTGTGCAACAGGGCCCTGGCAGGTCTTCCTGGCACATGGAATGACTACTATGTAAATACTAGGTAAATCTCCTGTCAAACTTCCGCGTGCGAATACATAGATGGATCAGGACGTTAGAAAATGTACAATTGGCAGCTCTACACATTTGGTAAATTCTGCAAAATTAGGCTGAAAAATGGTAAATACTACGTATATTTCAAAATATGTGTTTTTTTGCTTTTAAAACCTGTGTCAGGCTATGCTGAACTGTATTTTGAAACTTAATTTTGTTTTAAATTAGGGTTACTTAAGAGGATTGTTGAAGGCAATTGTACATTTTCTGACGATCGGACGCAGATACTAATATATTCTCGAGTGTGTATCTTCTCTGCAGGGCATCTATGCCCCAAATGTTAGCGATTTATCAATCCAAATTTCCTCCCCCCCCCCCCAGCTCCATACTAAAAGTAAGTAATTATAAATAATATCGGTAATAATAATCCACCAACGTACGCCTTGATCCCATAGACTTTACTGATGCAATCTCTTTGCTATGTTCACTATTGGAAATCAGTGGATCATGAGAGGCGCGACGGGCTGACCCCTTTTCCAAATTGTCCACCCAACTATATTACATAACACCTTCATATATGGGTCAGATTATCAGAAAATGTACAATTGGCAGCTGTCCACATTAAGCTGCAATTTGGCCAATACTAGGTAAATTCGAAAACATTCGGCACTGCATTATTTCTAGCAATCTGTTTGGTTAGGTCAAAGTGTATTTTGAACTTTATTGTCGACTAAAAATTTAGGTTTTTTGAGAGGATTAGTGAGGTTGTATTGTACATTTTTTGAAAATCTGACCCATATAAACCCTCTCTCCCTCCTTCCAAACCACACTTTCCGATTTCGCTTCCACCCGCCCATCCCTACAATTATAAATCATTTAATAAAAATATTTTACTTTAACAACTTGATCTCTATAATTCCTCAACCAATAATCTTTTATCAATTAAAAATCAATTTCTTTTATTCAATATCCACCTTCATGTATAACTTTTAACTTTATCAACTTTAAAATACTTCTCAATTTTATTTAACACTTTTATATAATCAATCAATTCATTTATCAATTGTCAAAATAAGATATATTTATCCATACCCGTTGTTGTCCTCTCATTAGGACAGATAATGCCCAATCAAAATGTATTTTCACTTTAATTTTAACTTCAACGTGAACTATTTTACTTGGATACCACAACCTTATAAATCATCATTTGGATTTTATTCCGGATTCGATGTTATTTTTCTTCATAAAATATACTTTACTTGGTACATTGAAAATATTTTTGTTTCCTAATAATCCTTCGGAAGATTTGTATAGCACCACAAGTATCAATATGATAGAACCTCACAAGTAGGTATTATTAGCAATAGGATTGCATGGGTCAGAGTCAAATCTTTTCCATGGCAGCACGAGCCCGATAGGGCGAGTGCCGTTATGTGAAAAGATTTGACGAGGACCTATGCAATCCTATTGCTAATAATACCTACGAGTTGGGGTTCTATTTTTACTCCACGATGATATAGGAATACAAGTCAAAAAATATTATTTACAAAGAAAATAAACAGTTGACAGATCGGAAATATGACCATCCTAACTTTAATAGTTTGGAGACAGGCCGGGAGACAGGTAGGCCTAGACCTGTTGTAACTTTTGGTATGTTTTTGATCGATTTTCTTTGTAAACAATTATCATTACAGAACAATGGGGCTTACAATTATTGTAAACTAAACTGTCCCCTTTCAGAATCTAGTTTCATTTAATAAATGATGTGCCTAGGAGCTAAAGAAGCAGGGGAAACAACGGCCAAGGTTTCCTTGAAACAAAACTTAATTTCACCGGAAGTAGAACAAATGGCTGTTCCTAAAAGCTCGCCCCCTCCCACCGGAGTATCATTGAGATGCTATGTAACAGCATGGCAAAAGGAGGGAGGGAGTTTGCATGGTAGCAAACCGGAAACAAGCTGCTGACTTCCATGCGATCCTACACACATGATTACACAGTAGGATTACACTCCCGCCCATACAAACTGTGGTTAATCCTCCCTTCATCGTGGAGTAAACAATCCGATTACGCCGTTGTGTTTGTGTATCATATTTTCATTTTCTCTATCTCTGATGTTTTAATTAAACTCAATTTAAGTAATTTTTGCACAAGGTGCTAGTGACCGTATTTTATCTTTCCAGTCAAGGCTCAGAGTTGAGAGTCCCTTCAAACAGAGGGAAAACCGCTGGCTCTTGACCGCAAAATACCATTAGAATCGCATTAGGACGCCTACTCCAGGGGGCAAAGAACGTCATGAGCGCAGTAGGCATCCAATCGCTGACATACCATTCTTATCTGATGTGAGAGGCTCTGAGCCTAGTGTAAGTAGGTTTACTTGTTAAACCTATTTAATTAAGTGATTAAGAAAATAATTAATATTCTAATGAGCCTCTCATTATTTTGGATCCTTATTGAACTTTCATTTCCTGGTAAGCTAAGTATGTTAGACCACAATTGAGTCAGAGACAGTCACCCCTCCTCACCTCCTCATTCCTCAGTATGGAAAAGAATGCATACATGTATGCATTCTTTTCTCTGAAACAGATGTTAAGAGTACACCAGATTGTATCGCTTATTGTTACATCTTTGTATTGTTTGATGATTGCCGTTTAAACATACTAAATTAAGAAAAAACGAAATCAAACAGATCAAAGAACCTAAATTGTAGCCATAATTCGTGGTAGTGCAATGTTAATAGTCTCTTTCATAAGAGTGGTTGGAATGTATGTGTAGCAGTTAACGATCTTCTGTAATGCGGTATCCCGAGCCTGTTGTATAAGCTAAGGAAGCAATTGTCTGTGGGAATTATCGACTACAATTTCCCCTTCCTTCATTCATTGGGTTGGAATACAGATTCCTACCCACCATTGTGTGTATAGGTTATTCCTACCCATCATTGTGTGTATAGGTTATTCCTACCCACCATTGTGTGTATAGGCCTACCCACCATTGTGTGTATAGGTTATTCCTACCCATCATTGTGTGTATAGGTTATTCCTACCCACCATTGTATGTATAGGTTATATTCCTACCCACCATTGTGTGTATAGCCTATATTCCTACCCACCATTGTGTGTATAGGTTATTCCTACCCACCATTATGTGTATAGCCTATATTCCTACCCACCATTGTGTGTATAGGCTATTCCTACCCACCATTGTGTGTATAGGCCTACCCACCATTGTGTGTATAGGCTATTCCTACCCACCATTGTGTGTATAGGTTATTCCTACCCACCATTGTGTGTATAGGTTATTCCTACCCACCATTGTGTGTATAGCCTATATTCCTACCCACCATTGTGTGTATAGGCTATTCCTACCCACCATTGTGTGTATAGGTTATTCCTACCCACCATTAAGTCTATAGGCTGTTCCTACCCATCATTAAGTCTATAGGCTATTCCTACCCATCATTAAGTCTATAGGCTATTCCTACCCATCATTAAGTCTATAGGCTATTCCTACCCATCATTAGGTCTATAGGCTATTCCTACCCATCATTAAGTCTATAGGCTATTCCTACCCATCATTAAGTCTATAGGCTATTCCTACCCATCATTAGGTCTATAGGCTATTCCTACCCATCATTAAGTCTATAGGCTATTCCTACCCATCATTAAGTCTATAGGCTATTCCTACCCATCATTAAGTCTATAGGCTATTCCTACCCATCATTAAGTCTATAGGCTACTCCGACCAGCTGGGAATTTCACACTTAGGAAGGAATTGTTTCCCTCCCTTCAGGAATTGCCATAAGAAAATTATTTTCCTTAGCTTATACAACAGGCCCCACGACTGGGAGTTGAAAATCAGCTGAATACAAATTTAAACTTAGTGCTTTAAACTATGTCAAAGTGCATGTCAGACCACATGGTAGATACTGGTGCAATTTTATAAATAATTTTAATGTGGACTCAAATGTGGGTCAGATTTTCAGAAAATGTACAATTTGCCTTCAACGATCCTCTCAAATAACCCACATTTAAGACAAAAATGAGCTTCAAAATATAGTTTAACATAACAGAACTGATACTTTAAATCAATGTGATACCAAATATACTCAGATATACCTGATAATCATCATTTTTCAGCCTAATTTAGCAGAATTTACTAAATGCGTACAGCTGCCAATTGTACATTTTCTGAAAATCTGACCCATGTATGGGCTCTACTTGTGTTAATCTAGCAATGGTATTGAAAAGGTTGAAGTTAACTTCTAGCCAAATGAATAGGCCAGTGAACCATGTGGGTCAGATTTTGAAAAAATGTACAATTCAACTTCACCAATCTTCTCAAATAACCCACATTTCAGACGAAAAAAAGTTCAAAATACAGTTCTACCTAGCCAAACAGTTTGCTAGAATCAATGCAATGCCAAATAGTCTCGAATTTACCTAGTATTGACCAAATTGCAGCCTAAATTTGCAGAATTGACTAAATGTGGACAGATGCCAATTGTACATTTTCTGAAAATCTGACCCATGTAGGGAGGACCTCGCCACCCCTTTATACCTACAGAGAACCAGAACAACAACAACTTTAGAAATTGAATTAAAATAAATATAGGGACAAGCTTAGTCACTCTAGGTCCAAACCATCAGATCAGATAATAATGTTATGTCAGCCTACTTCGCTAATCGGTTTCCTGGCCTAGAACTCGGCGTTTTAATGGGAATATAATGCCATTGTGTGGTCTTAATAGAATTATAATGACACTTAGCGGTTTGAGGCGAGAGACTTTCCCTTCGTTTGAAGGGACTCTCTCACCTTTGGACATAACTGATGCCAATAATAATAATAGGGTCAGATTTTCAGAAAATGTACAATTGCCAGCTCCACACAAATAGGAAATTCTGCTAAATGTGGCTGAAAAATGAAGAATACCGGGTATATCTGAGTATATTTGGTTTCTCATTGATTTAAAGTATCAGTTCTGTTATGTTAAACTGCATTTTGAAGATCATTTTTGTCTTAAATGTGGGTCATTTGACAGGAATGGTGAAGGCGAATTGTACATTTTCTGAAGATCTGACCCAATAATAAACCTACCTGTGTTTATATTCGGTTCTGATGTTATAACACAAGTCGCTGAAGGTAAATCCGTCTTCTTATAAGTCTATACACTGTGGTGTTTACTGTGTGTGTTCGTGTTGTACTGAGTGGCCTAGTCTATAGCAGACCTATATAATAGACACTCATGCCCTCTGATGACGGTTTATGCGTGATAATTTGGGGAAGTATAAATCATGTGTAAAATCGTATACGGTTGTACTGATGGGTGGGAGGGGGTACGCGGTGGGGGGGGGGGGGGGGTACACGGCGGGGGGTACACGGTGTGGGGGGGGGGGGGGTACGCGGTGGGGGTAAGACGTTCCTGAATCGTGATGCCTTTACAATAACCATGGTAATAATAGCTGTGGGAAAATGCACATTTCACCTTTACTTACCTTCCCAATAACACGTATTTGAGTGTAAGACAGAAAAAGAGAAACTGAGATGAAAATAGGTAAAGAAATTATCTGTCAAATGACAGCTCTCCCAGGGGTATCTTTGAATTCCTAATTACTTATATAATAGGGGATTTGCATAGCCGCCATTTTGAATCTTGATTCGCACGGAATTATGGGAGTAAGGGTACAGGATACAACCTATATATAAAACATGTTATGTTCAGCATGTACTATTTATCAATGATCTAATGTCAATATCCGTGTGTTATACATGTTTCCTTAACACAAGTCCCCATCTTTCCTAGTATCATGCATTTGGTTTTCATAGATCATTCATAAAAGCTATGATAATGGTGAGATTGTTCTTGCAATTTTTGATAAAAATGTTGCCAAATATTTGTATGTGGGATTTGAGCTGAATCTGTCCCAGCATGCACTGTGACAGACATGCGCAGTGAGACATGCAAGTCCCCTATTAGACAAAGTCAAATACGATTTTATCAAACATTTTACTACAACATTTGACAAAATAAACGACCTCAAAAGCAGCCAACTTCGCTATCTCCTTTCTTCGAAGATCTACCCGTGCGTTAATTCATCCCCATTACTTCGAATCAATTCTTTCATACAATTATTGCTATAGAAAAGCCTGTTTTATACTTTCAATCGGTAATTTCTCAGGACAGCATCACCATGAGACTTATATATTCATAAATAAATAATTTATAAATTCTCTGAGCTTTCGTGTGATGATATATATGGGTCAGATCGTCAGAAAATGTACAATTGGCAGCTCTACACATTTAGTTAAGTTTGCTAAATAAGCCTGCAATTTGGTCAATACTAGGGAAATTCGAGTATATTCAGCATTGCATTAATTCTAGCAATCTGTTAAGTTAGGTTGAACTGTATTTTGAACTTTATTTTCGTCTGAAATTTGGATTGTTTGAGAGAATTGGTGAAGGTGAATTGTACATTTTCTGAAAATCGGACCCACATATCGGTCAGATCGTCAGAAAGTGGACAGTTCGTCTGCACTAATCCTCGCTAATATAAGCCGAGATTTAAGACAAAAATAAGATTCAAAATGTCATAACAAATAACCAAACAGATTGTCTGATTCAACGCATGTCAAAATATACTGAGACAAATCTGGAAATCTATCATTTCCAGTCAAATGTATCAGAATTTGCTCAATTCGTAGAACTCCCAGTTGTGCATGTCTGACGATCTGACCCATATGATCGAACATTCCAAATATTTTCTTTTAAAACACGTTTTTATTCAGGTATTTATTGACAATATATGACGTTCTCACACCAGGGATATTTTTCGTTGCGAACTGAAATACATTACATTTGGGTCAGATCGTCAGAAAATGTACAATCGGCAGCTCTACACATTTAGGAAATTTTGCTAAATTAGACTGAAAAATGATGAATACCGGGTATATTTGGTATAGATTGATTTAAAGTATCAGTTCTATTATGTTAAACTGCATTTTGAAGCTCATTTTTGTCTTAAATGCGGGTTATTTGAGAGAATTATTGACTTATTGAATGAATACAATACAGAATACAGTCATATATACTCAGTATTTATCATTTTTCACCCTAATTTAGCAGAACTTGAGAGATGTGTAGAACTGTAAATTGTGCATTTTCTGAAAATCCGACCCAAATAATTCTAAGAAAAACGGGAGATTTGCACCAAGTTGTCTTGGTGTTAGGAGGTTTTATACACATTTTCCACAAAAGCCCTATTATAACATAATGTGATAATCCATATATATTTCAATATGCTTCTGAAAATGTCAACATCCTGAGTTATTATAGTATTGGGTGATTCATGCGAATCTACGAAATCCGGTAGCGTGACACGCATACATACATGTGGGTCAGATTTTCAGAAAATGTACAATTTGCCTTCACTAATTCTCTCAAATAACTCACATTTAAGACATTAATTAGCTTCAAAATGCAGTTTAACATAACAGAACTGATACTATAAATCAATGCCGTATCAAATATACTCAGATATACCAGGTATTCATCATTTTTCTGCCTAATTTAGCAACATTTCCTAAATGTGTAGTGCTGGCAATTGTACATTTTCAGAAAATCTGACCCATCTATGTTGTCCCACAATTATTTATAATCTGTTTCAAAGTCATTATCATCCAATCACGAAGTATATTCACTAGACTTACCCTTTGTATTCAGGAAATTTGTCGTGGTAAACTTCTTGAGATTTCTATCTATGAGCTTTTGCGTTTCTGTCTTCTTGTTGTATAGATGTTACTGTACAAGTGGTGTCACCTTTCTTAGTTTTTTAAAATGATTTTTTTTACAGAAAAACTAATAGGGGAGTTGCATAGCCACCATTTGAATCATAATTCGCATGGAATTATGGAACTAATGGTACAGTTTAAAATCTATAGAAAACATGTTATGTTCAGCATGGGATATTTATCTCTGCTCTAATATCCATGTTTTATCCATGTTTCCATAATACAGTTCTTCATGTTTCCCGTCATGCATCTGGTCTTTACAGATCTTTTACACAAGCTATGATATAGGTGACAGCATTCCTGCAATTTTCGATAAAAATGTTGCTAAAATTTGTACGTCGGATTTCAACAGAATTCCTCCCAGGATGCACTGTGTTTGACATGCGCAGTGGGACATGCAAATCCCCAATTAAAACAGGAACACAAGTCTACCGAACCAGGAAACTCTTAAAATATATATATCAAGGAAGCCAGAGCAATGTATCTATGATGTATAAACTTGTAAAAGGTCCGATTAAGACAGGACTTGTGTATCTATGTAATTGATTTTTTTTTTTTTTTAATACTTTATTTATCCAGGTGATAACAGTCAGGGTTAGGCATGTGCCTACCCTTTCAAATTTGGGGATCGATCATATTGGTCGATTTCCACCCCGGCCCTGGCATTTTAGCATGCACAGGGTCATATTCAGAGTTTTAAGCTTACAATCCGGGATTACCTAAAAAATATTTTAAAAAATATAACAATAATACTAAAAGAAGTGAAAAAAAATTATTAATAATAATAAGAAGAAGTACTGGTACTGTATGCGTTAATTGTATGTTCCATCGTGTTGCCTCTGAAAACATCTATCAGTAAGGTTTAAGCAGGGCCATTATACCAAATATAGTTTAATGGCTCTGGTTTAAGGCAGAAATCATAACGCGTAAAAATCTTGATATTGCACCTCAGACTTTTTATTGTAAGCTGGTTTTGTAATAAATTATAGATAATTGTTATGTATGAGCGAAATCAATACCGCACGAGTTGCAAAGGGACAAGTCCCTAAGCGGATGAGGAAGAAAGAAAATTCAGAGAAAATACCAAAAAAATACAAAATATAAAAGTAACGAATATTGAACCTTAGAACTGTAAGAGCCCAGAAGGCAGGATATTTTGAATAAAACCTTTTAAAAAAATATATATATATATATCACGTGTTTAAAACAACTATATATACTGTTATGAAAATTGAAATAGACAGAAAAGAGATTTATCTTCAGTTCCTGGAGTGTGGTTCACTAAAAAACAAAAACAAAACAAATTTATCACCCCGTACTTAGTTTTCAGCTAGATAAATTTATAGGAAACACATTTTTTCTTTGGCCTTATAGGAAACAGTGCAAACCACAATACATGGTGAATATAAATTGAAAACATTGTATTCTGTTCTTGTTTTATCAGGTTTGTGAAATTTGTCCAACTTGAATGAAGTGTCATAATGTCAAATGTTTCGGCCATAAATGAATAAATAAATGATGAAAAAATGTAATAGTGTTATATATATGAAGGGGCCTGTTGCACAAGCTAAGGAAATGAACGCAATTACTTTCTACGTGGTTCCTATTCCCAGTTGGTAGGAATAGTATACACACATACATATATACACACAAAGGAAGAAAACAAAGAATTCCCCCACACAATTCCCCTTTCCTTCAGCTTATGCAACAGTCCCCTGATCTTCTACTAGTGCCTGGTGCGAGGAGGTGAAATTACAGCGTCACCAGGGCTTGAAACCACAACCGCAACCGCAACATACCCCTCTAGACTGCCATAGTAACCCCGCACCCTGGTTCATGGACAATGATGTAATTATGTATATCTATATCCAAATGGTGGCACGGTTATATGATTAACCCCAGTGTACAAGAAATAGGACGTAAAATAAGACTAAAAAGGCAAATCATATAATGATGCAACTGTCACCAGACACATAGATCACATGGATAGGCAGCGGCTATCATTATGTCAATAGGGGATTTGTATGCGCCACTGCGCATGTCTGTTACACTGCATGTTGGGATTGATTCTGTTCATGTATGACATACATGGGTCAGATTTTCAGAAAATGTACAATTGGCAGCTCTACACATTTAGTAAATTCTGCAAAATTTGATTAAAAAATGGTCAATACTAGGTATATTTGAGTATATATATGGTATTGCATTGATTCAAAGTATCAGTTCTGTTATGTTACACTGCATTTTGAAGACCATTTTTGTCTTAAATGTGGGTTATTTGAGAGGATTGGTGAAAACGAATTGTACATTTTCTTAAAATCTGACCCAGATAGAAAGAACAGAACGAGCCACTAGTAGGCCCTAATTGAAAATTTATTGGACGAGATTCGTCTGTATAAGCACGATGCCGTAGGCAGAATGCAGACAAATCAAGTCCAATAAATCATTGATTACAATTACAACGGTGAGTTCAATTCTTTATTTATTATATGTGCATAAAATGTTATCAAATATCAACAGATATCACTTAAAAAGTATAAAACAAGTCAGTCCAAGCATCCCTGACTCTGTCCCCATGGATTTGTTGATGTGCTTCGCGGAGGGCCAAGGCACTTGTCTAAAGTGTTAATTTCATAGTTTGCCTGCATAGAACTATGAAATTAAAGTGGCTATGATCACTGAGAATAAAGATCGGGATTTGTGAAAAAAATAACAAGAATTGGATTCAAGCTATGTCAGGTGTTCCCAAACTTATTTCTAAATGTTTCTATCTATCCTCGATTGATTTTAATTAATCTGAGATGACAACGGTAAAGCACTGACATGGTTTCATTTCAAAACTGCCGTAACTGGGCCAGAATGACACGCGGACACAGGACGTCACAAAAATTGACGCAAACCTCTGCAGCAGGAATCTTGCTTGTATGAGTTCGTTGTATCTATTTAAACCTATATATGTGATGTGTTTTTGTGATGTGTTTTTAGGAAAATGAGTCACAAGTAGCAAAATATGGACTTTGAGATTCCATTACATTTGAAAAGATGAGATCAAGCCGATTCCAATGAATGTAAACAGTCCAATAAGTAATTCTAGATTTTAAGTTTGATACAAAAATTTTGGAAAAAAAAAGTTTGCAATATTTCTGGGGGGTAGTAAACAGTAAAGTAACTAAATATATAGTCCATATAAGGACCTTTAAAACGAAAGGATATATTACGTATATTGTCCTGGAATTTGATACATCAATCGATGTACCTATAAGGGATAAGCTCTCCAAAATCAGAACATTCAAATGAAGTGATCTTGTAAAATAAACACTTTGAAAAATATTATTTTTGCGACTTATGACTCATTTTCCCGAAACACATTATAATCGTCTATAGAATACTTCCAATATACTGATCATTGGTAAGGAATGCATCCCACAGGCTCTGTGCATTTCAAATACACATTATAATATGCATCCAGTGAGAGAGAGTATAGACTTTACGGTACAGCTTTGTTTACATCATGACGTTTGCTTTGATAATGCGTCACTGACGGCTGTCACGGAATGCATCTGCGTCATTAGCACTTGCCTAACCACTGCGCTGAACCTAGATTATTTTGGTCTGCCAGAAAATGTACAGTTCACCTTCACCAATCTCCTCAAATAACCCGAATTTAAGACAAAATTAACTCTCAAAATGCAATTCAACCTAACAAAACAGATTGCTAGAATCAATGATATACTCGAATTTACCCAGTATTGGCCAAATTTCAGACTAATTTAGCAGAATTTATTAAATGCGTAGAACTGCCAATTGTACATTTTCTGACGACCTGACCCAAATATAGATACGAATATCCAGCAAGAAAAAGTAATTGAAGCAGGACAGTGAATGAGTCATGGGTTTATATGTTTTGATGTATCAGAAATACGTACGTGGGTCAGATTTTCAGAAAACGTACAATTCGTCTTCCCCACTCCTCTCAAATAACCCACATTTAAGACACAAATGAGCTTCAAAATGCAGTTTAACATGACAGAACTGATACTTTAAATCAATGCAATGCCAAATATACTCGAATCCACCTCGCATTAACCAGATTATTTAGCAGAATTTCCAAAATGTGTACAGCTGCCAACTGTACAATTTCTGAAAATCTGACCCACGTCTATAATCTATATGCCAACATTCATGTATCATATGGGTGATATGTAAAATCAGCCGCTCTATATATATATATTTTTTAAAGATTTTATTTTAACTGGGGTTACATTTCCCGGATATCCAGGACCTTCTAATGCGCCCGGCTTATATTACAATGAGTTGTTCGCAAGAACGCATTTTTTTTATTTAACATATTTATACAGCCAAAAGTGATACGGATATACAAGGCTCACGGGGGCTATTATTTAGCATTGTCCATGATTTTCCGCCAGGGGCTGTTAGGTGCAGTCCTACTACTATAGAAGGAAAGGAGTGGTGCATAAGTAAAGGAAATTAGTAATTAGTGTAGAAGGAAAGATGATAGTTGTTAATCTACATGATAGGATCAGTTATTCTGTCCGTCCGTAGCAGTGTGTTTTAATCGTCTGTCATATTGCGTTCAGTCCTGGGGAGTCCCTGTGGTCATAACATAGATTCATAGTAACACAGACAGCACATATAATAAGGTGGGATAATCGCAGTAGTGTAGTGAAAAGAAACAATTTTTATAGTAGTACAATGTTAAAGATAACTAATAATACAATCATATTTTATATTTGTTCCCATGACGCTGAATTAGGGTAAGAAATGATAACTTCTCAGTATATTTCGCATTGCGTTGACTAAATACATCTGTTTGGTTATGTTGAACTGTACTCTTGAACCTCTTTTAAATTAGGGTTATTTGAGAGGATTGATGCAGGCAAATTCTACATAAAGATATTATTTTCTGTTGCTCTTATTGGTCCATATGCTCATATTGGTCCATTATACTTATTGAACTATATTTGTGTCAAGTTTTTATCTTCTTAAGTACTGAACGAAGGTGTCATGAAAACAATAGGGTATTTGCATAGCCGCCATTTTGAATCTTGCTGCGCATGGAATTATGGGTGTAATGCTACAGTATAAAATCTATATAAAACATGCCTTGTTCAGCATGGAATATGTATCAATATCAATATCTATATGTCATATATGGGTCAGATTTTCAGAAAATGTACAATTCACCTTCACCAATCCTCTCAAATAGCCCACATTTAAGACAAAACTGAGCTTCAAAATGCAGTTTAACATAACAGAACTGATACTTTAAATCAATGCGTTACCAAATATGCCCAGATATACCCGGTATTCATCATTTTTCAGCCTAATTTAGCAGAATTACCTGAATGTGTAGAGCTGCCAATTGTACACATTCTGAAAATCTGACCCATATGTTTCCCTGGCACAAGTCTTCATCTTTCCCATCATGCACTTGGTTTTCATAGATCATTTACAAAAGCTATGATATTGGTGAAAACATTCTTGCAATCTTTGATAGAAATGTTGCCAAATATTTGTATGTCAGATTTGAACTGAATCCGTCCCACCATGCACTATGACAGTCATGCTCAGTGAAACTCCCCTATTACACTCAGGACTCGGGATTAACCAATCCGTATTATTAATCTTATAATCCTTTTGCTTGCTGTGTAAAAGTCTGTTTATCAAATACTACTGTAAACGTAATTATTTTCGCGCGGATAAATTTCCGCGCAATAAGTACTTTGACAGCTTTTCGCACGGATTTAAATTCGCGCGGCAAGGAAGCCTCATGCCTTGTTTATGTTATAATTATAGGTTCACGCGGGATTTAAATTCGCGCACATAAGGGGGTGTGCGCGAAAATCGCGAAAATAAATACTGCTCGAACATTAATTAATACGTTTACAGTATCCACAATTTCATGAAGCAACCTTAAACTTGTTTATGTAGGCGTATACCCATGAATTACAGAGTTGAAATTTGGATAAAAATTATTTCGGGACCATGAGGAAAGCTACAACGATTTCTGTAAGCATTTCATTGTGTCTAACAGTAGCTATGATTTGCTTATACGTATCAAAATATTCTCGGAACAGAGAAATCCTATACGCGGAGTTTTCTTTTTTGAACAACCCTTTGCACAAAGAAAATGAATACTTGGTTCCAAAGGAGGATAACATAGCTTTGGAATATAATAATAATAATAATAATAAAAGAAGCGAAAGTACAACACCTGCAACACAACAACAATCAGCTGAGGACTCAGCAAGGAAAATTAAAACTTGGGTGGTAGATAAATATGGAAAACTTATCCCTCGCCGAGGAAAATTACCAAATGAACAAATGACAACCATCATGAATAGCACTGGGATTGTTCAACAAAGGATTGAAGACTCTAACAGCAAAGCATTCCCAGAGGTTTCGTTCACAGTTCAATTTGTAGCCCCTCCGATATTGGATCCGAAACCTGTGACATATGGTTGGGAGGATATCCATTCATTTCGAACGCAGTTGGAAGAAATAAGAAGATCACTTGGGACGGCTGGGGCAAGGAGTCGTCTACCATCGCTCATGAAAAGGTTGAATGCCTTTCCAGAAAATGTCAAGACCAGCCTTGAAAAATGGAATGCCGCTGTGAGGGGTTCGGTAGAGTCGCGACGAAGGACACTCGGTGAGGTCATAGACCATCTAAACAAGTTGGAAGAAAGGATTTTCCCCGATTCTCCTCGAGCCATGACTTGTAAATCTTGCTTTAAGTTGAACTTCAAAACTTTGATTGCCCCGAAGGATGTATGTGGGGGACGTACGGTTGTTGATATAGTTGCCATGGTAACATCAGTGCCATCAGCTGTCCATGCCCGCCGTACCCTCCGAGAGTCCTGGGGCTCTTGGACCAATGGAAATAAATCAAATTTCAGGCTCGTTTTCCTCTTCGGTACAGGGTGGGGCGCGGAGGGGGATAACATACTCCAGAGGGAGCATGGACAGTTTGGGGATATTCTTCAAGAGGATTACCGTGATTCATACTATAATCTTTCTTATAAAGTTGTGGCTGGATATAAATGGGCCATCAGAGAATGCCCAATGGCCAAGTTCGTCATGAGAAGTGCAGATGACACATTTGTCCATATACCCAACATATTAAATCTCTTGGAAAAGTTAGGTGACACTCCTGCTTTTCAGAAACACCAAATAGGTTCGTGCTTCCGTAACTTCAAACCACATAGATACCCAGATTACAAAGGGTTTCTCTCTACAAATGAATACCCCTTGGTCAAGTTCCCTCCGTATGCCCTAGGCTCTACCTTTCTGACTTCCATGCAATTGACTAAAGATATCGTAAGAAAATCGATAGATGTCCCATACTTGCCTATTGAGGACGCTTACATCGGACTAGTTCTGTGGCAACTCGGTAGAGGGTGCCACCACTTGGCAGATTTTGACAGCAGGAATCATATGACCAAAGATCCTTTCTATGCTTCCCATCAGGTAGTCCCAGGCGAGATGATGCACATGTTTAATCTAGCATTGAAAGCACTCTGGGGCTTGCAGGTCGAAGTGTAGTTGAAATAATTGTTTTATAACTTTACCTGAATAAATCGCCTATAGGCCAGATATGAGCCCGTATAAAAATCAGTACACTAGATTATCATGTAAAGTAGTTTTATATATTTTCAATAGGTTTAAAATATGTTTTTTTTTACCTTGTTTATCATTTGAAATATCGACAAAGGCCTGTGAAAAAAACACTCATTAATTATCACCGTGAGATTAAGGAATCAACTTCATTTTCCAATAAACCATTTTCCTTTAACACACTTTTAGGGTTTTTTTATGCAATATTACCATTAATTATTCTGCACAAATTCACTAAAAATATGCTACTAATCATACTCTTTGGCTATGATTTCATTTCAAATCCTGGTTTATGTTTTTGAAATAATATAAACCAGGATTTGAAATGAAATCATAGGATTCATCGGGAGACTAAAATCGTGGGGCAATCGGAGGCCAAATCGGCTGTGTGTGGGCAGGGTTTTATACAGAGGGAGTGGAAACGGCCCAAATGTCAGGACAATGTATGTAATATATCCTTTCGTTTTAAGGTATATAGAGTATATACATATATACATGTGACAGTAGTCGAATTTGCTGTAACTTTGAGTATTCCAAGCATATCACTTGCCACTCGGATCTTATAAGCTTATAATCTTATAAGCTATGTCGAATAACTCGAACTTGCCCAACCTTTAAATTGTACCTGCTTTCAGTGTAATTTCTGCCAGCACCTTACTGTTGTTATATCATGTTTTAAATGTCATACAACATGGTCTAAGTAATTACATATTTAATTATATTACTTCCCATCTGTTCACTTGTTTTGCCCTATGTAAACTCTGTTAGTTTAGTTCACATTTCTACTACCAGGTGGCGACTGGGAGACCTGGATGTTATCCAGAAGTCGAGTTTACCCATTTGTCTATTCTCCTTATGTATACTTATGTACAAACCTAGACAAATAAAGTATTTTTCAATTCAATTCAATTTCAATTCAATTCAATATGATGGAGTGTTGGTGATATTTTCAAATTACTTTAGATTATGTGTGTTATGCCTTGCCACAAGAGTATTTAAACATACTTTGTGTTAGCATATATAGTTGCAGGTAGTACCTTGATAAAATTGCTACAAAATAAAATGTTTTTGTTCCTCGTATTTGACAATTTTCATTTTGCTTTGCCACAGGCTTATTTTGTTGTACTCTGTGATGAGCAATTGGGATGAACAAATGTGTTGTGTTTCAGGAAAATGAGTCATAAGTCGCAAAATTGATATTTTTCAAAGTGTTTTTTTCACAGGATCACATTATTGGAATGTTCTACTTTTTGGAGGGTTTATCACTTATAGCTATATCAATCGATGTATCAAATTTCAGGACAGTCTATGTAATATATCTTTTCGTTTTAATGGTCCTCATATGGACTACATTTAGTTACTTTACTGTTTATTGCCCCCAAGAAATATTGGAAATTTTTTTTATTCAAAAATGAAAATATCAAACTTAAAAACTAGAAATACTTATTAGATTATTAGACTGTTTACTCTCATTGGAATCAGCTTGATCTCATCTTTTCAAATATAATGGTAACTCAATTACTGATGTTACTGTATAATGTCTTTGCTTTAATAAAACTATTACAAAAATATCCTAATGTAGAAAATACCTTTTAATTCTTCCAACTTCAATCAAATGAAAATGTTTTCAATCAAAAAACTAATGAAACATTTGTCATACCCTTCCTCTCTGTTCTTCAAAGCTCATCAAAGCTCAGAATTCTCAAAAGGAGGTGTTCAATACAAAAGAGTGAAAACTTCAATGAAACATTCAAAACATTCTTCCTAGCTTCAGTGAAAGTAAAGGATTCCAGTTTGGCAAATGTCAAATGGTTTTTTTTCTTTGTCTGCTTTGGAATAGAAACGATGCTTCTAGGACTGTTGTAATAGATGATGCCCTAGGTGATGGTTTTACCTTGTGTGAATTTTGTAATTGTGTCTGTTAATATGTTAATGTTAATTATAATTTTTCGTAAGTACTATAGTCTTTCTGCTTAAATTTGTGCCAACTGAAAACTTTTTGTAAAATTTTTCTAACATATCAGCCTTGAATGAGAATAGTATACATACTACATAATTTCACTTTCCTGAATAAACACGACAAAAACAAAAACAAAACAAAAATCGATCTTCAGATGGACTTTACCAATGCCCACTGACTGTCCAATGATAAAGGATTTTAGTTCCACCCCACATCCATTCAGAAGTAACCACTTTAAAACTAGACACTGAAAGTGACCTTCATTCTCAATCCTCATTGCGAGTACATACCCTACATGGGTCAGATTTTCAGAAAATGTACAATTCACCTTCCCCAATCCTCTCAAATAACCCAAATTTCAGACGAAAATAAAGTTCAAGATACAGTTCAACCTCACCAAACAGGTTGTTAGAATCAATGCAATGCCGAATATACTCGGATTTACCTAGTATTGACCAAATTGCAGCCTATTTTAGCAAAATATAAATATAAAACTAAATATCTAGAGCTGCCAATTGTACATTTTCTGTAAATCAGACCCATATATTTTATACATATGAGCAGTATGAAATGTAACAGTATAATACCGACAGATATTGGCAGAGCTGCCTACTTTGGAGCAGACAAAAAGCTTTAGATTTTCTGGTACCCACCAATTGAGACTATTTGATTTGATTTTGAAAATATTTTATTCAGGTCATAGACATTTCCATACATATAGTACAAATATTCCCAGAATAGCCTGAATCCTATTTAATTAAACATTTGTAGGTTATCAAAAAGTAATAAAAAAGAAATTCATGCGTAGAGCAACATAATCTATTTTAAGTAATTCAACGACAGAGATATATAGTCTGTCCGAAAAGTAGTTGACACGTGATTCCTTAGTCCCTTTAAGGGGAGGGGAAAGTGGGGGAGTTTTGACTTCAAACTATTGCCCCCTGAATCGCCGTTTGCGACCAACCATGGCCGTTTGCGACCGACCATGGCCAAATGTACAGCTGTACTGTATTGTACTGTCTCTGTTCTATGTGCTGCAGCTGTTGTTTTGCTTAAAAGGAAGGAAGAGCTGGTTATACTGGCCCTGTTTCCCCATGGTTGATTGCAATGAGTGACTCGCTGGGCAAAGAGTGGACAGGTCCTTGTCATAAATAGAAATCAGAAATCTCCCACTTTCCCTCCCCTTAAAGGGACTAAGGAATCACGTGTCAACTACTTTTCGGACAGACTATAGTAAATAATTGTTGTATAAGTCTTTTTCATATCTAGACAAGAAACATGCCAACTATATTTTGACTTCAGTATATTTAGTACATGTACATGTAATATACTTCATATTTCCCATCTAGGAAATTGGCTACATTCATTGAGACATGAGTTATAGCCCCTCCTACTAACAGCTGACAGAGTCAAAACTATAAGTAATTTTACTATTCGATATAATAGGAGTGTGGCTAATTTTACTACATAGTTCAGGTGAAAACATGATCCTATAAAACACTAGTTTTATGGTCCCTGAGAAAAAATATGTGTATCACTGCTGCTGCTATAATGAGATATGGCTGGGAAAAAAGCGGGTCGAAATCGATATTCGAGGGGAAAGTGGGGGGGTGGGGGTGGGGGTGTGTGTGTGTGTGTGTGTGTGTGTCAAAACTCGACATTTTGCACCTAACATCCAAGGGTCAAAAAGGGGGACAATAGGGCGGCGCCTATATACCAACTAAAATATGGGTCAGATTTTCAGAAAATGTACAATTCGTTTTCACCAATCCTCATATATAACCCACGTTTAAGACAAAAATAAGCTTCAAAATGCAGTTTAACATAACAGAACTGCTACTTTAAATCAATGAGATACCAAATATACTAAGATATACCCGATACTCTTCATTTTTCAGCCACATTTAGCCGAATTTCCTATTTGTGTGGAGCTGGCAATTGTACATTTTCTGAAAATTTGACCCACATAGGAAGTACCCCCCCCCCCGGGGGCTAGTGAGTTGTATGATACTGTAAAGAAGACTAAAGGTTTTTAGCCCATAGGTTCAGTAAGATGAAGAAGTGAGACAAGAAGTCCGAGGTTGTAGTTCGTCTGGATTCGGCCTAGGCGGTGGTGACTCAGCGAGTACCTAGGTCCGAGTAGTCACTTTATTTTATACTCCAAAATCATGAATAATTCATACAATCAAACCCAGGAAATATTCCACTGGCTCTTCCCCTTCCCTCTAATTGGTTGAGGGAGAGAGGATCTTCCTTGCCCACACGCCGACCTCTGCTCCCCAGGCAGAGACCATAAATGGAGTGCATGCAAGTTGGATCCCTCTCCTCAGCCTTCCCCCTCCCACCCTTTACTCATAGATCCCATGGCTCGTGCCAGCCCCCCCTCCCTCTTAGCCCTTCCCCCCTCTTGATAAACCCAGAGCAGTGTATAAGTAATTGGGTCGGGCTGGGGGAGGTGGGGTGAGCCCTGAGTGGCTCATCTCCCCCTCCCTCCTGGCCAGGCCATGTGTGGCGTGCATGCCCCGACCATGATCAGGGCTAAATAGGTCGGATCTTGGATCTAAAGATTCCAATTCTTTACATTCGTCCCATATTTTATTTTTGTTGAAAGCTTTCTTTCGAACAAAATATTTAGCCACTGATCAACCCAGTCCAACCAAACAAGAGAAATAGAAATAAGGTTACATAATTTACACACACAAAATCATAAAAAAAGGGTAAAGTAAAAGTATTATAAATTATTATATCTGTAGACCTAACGGGTCAAGATGGAAAGTTTCCAAAGGGAGTGGCTCTATTAAAAGGAGTGTTCATTTATATCAGAGGCCATCACCCTGCACTAAAAAGTCTTTTAGTCGAATATTATATAAGAGAAGTCTCTGTGTTTTTAAGTGTGCTTCTGAACACTGTAAATGTCTTCCTTTGTACGGAGCTAGTACACACAAAGTTCTCCAATACGGTCGTCACCGCCGTCTCCTCTGCCCGGCCGGTCAGCCGAGGCCCCCGCTGGACCTCGTCGCTGACCGACAGGACGCCCGTCTCTTTCTCTCTCCTCCTTTGGCCATGGAGAGTGAGAGCGGTTGGGTAGTCAACACTACAATATTTCCATTTTTAACCTCAAACACTACAGAACACATGTCGACTTTACTGTAGCATCACGTATAAACTCTTATTACTTGGAAAAATACCTCTTCAAAGCAGAATGGTCGGAGACAAGGTGAGGGCTTCGATTCCATGGTGCTTCCTCTCAGGCTCCTCTGTCTCGACCGATTCTGTTTGTGTAAAAACAACTTCTCACAATGAGAGTTGTAATAAAAAAATACCTTTTTGGGCTGGATCCTTGTTCACGGATTCCACCATTTCCTCCCGAGAGAGAAAATGGATTTCACCCAGGTATACTACTCTGTGTTCTGTGATCTCCCTCGCACCCGAGAAGAGGACAGAACAAACATTAATAGTAAATATTAAACAAGAGTAAGTTACAGAGAAGTTCAAAAAGTGTTTGTTACCCCAGAGAAACCAAATAAACATTGGTAGACTAATTATTTCATACTGGTCAGTCCGAAATTGGCAGCGTAATATGGTGAGGCGGGGGAGGGGGCAGGGATATGCTCGAGGGAACGGGAGCCAGTCCTAGCGCCTGGAGTGGCCTCTCCCTCCTCTCGATCTAGGTCTTGGAGGGCTAGGGCTACAGGGTGGTGGGTTGGGGGTCCTATTGGGATATTCTCTCGGGGCTTAAGGTTCCTCAGACAACACAAAAGGCTGACTTTACCTCTTGGGGCGAGCCCCTTTCGGCGGAGGTAGATTATTCCCAGGGTCATGACTCCTAGGAGAGTGGGGATGAGAGTGGCTATACCCCAGATAGAACTTTCAGACCAAGGGGTGGAGGAGATCAGGGGGGAAACGGGTTTAGGAAAATCTGTCAGGGCTAGTAAGGGTATTTCAGCTCTTGGCAGGAAAGTCAATTGCT
This sequence comes from Sthenelais limicola, assembly GCA_942159475.1. Classification (NCBI taxonomy): domain Eukaryota; kingdom Metazoa; phylum Annelida; class Polychaeta; order Phyllodocida; family Sigalionidae; genus Sthenelais; species Sthenelais limicola. Next base: position 51,953,858 of record OW804102.1, read on the forward strand.
GATCTAAATGGGGGTAAAGGGATAATTTGCCATAAGTCAGATTAAACCCAGGGAGGGGCATAATCTTGGGGATGGGGAGTGTTATATGGGACTCATGGCGTTGGATGCTACTTACACGCCAATCCTTTCCAACCAGGAGACAACCGCCTTCTAAAATCACCCTGGCATGCCGATGATACGTTTGTATCACTGGTTTTTGCCCAGGGCACCTCAAGATTGTTTCCAGAGGTTCATAAATAGCCAGAATTACAGAAGAAATGGACTCTCCCTCTCTAAACACTTGGTTTGTTAAGTTATTTCTTTTTACAATCTGCGCCTTACAAAGGTCTGGCTTTTTACCTAAAATAATATTCGTTTCGCAGGTCGGGGTTAGATGCTCTATTGCAGCTGAGCAAATCTGGGGTTCAAACCCGATACAATGCTGAGGAAGAAATGACGCGCTGGATATGCTATCTAGGGCCACCTCCTCTTCTCCTACCAACTTTCTCAGGTGGTCAGCACCATATGGGACCGGAAAATACTTTAACCTATAGTGTAAAAATTGAGTGCCTGAAACTGCCGGAATTACTGTCTGGTATATTAGCTCCTGTTCGCCGTCTAATAATAGTCGAACGTTCAGGTGTCTATAATACCAGCGGTTATCTTGTGGGGTGTAATGTTTCCCTTCTTGTAATTTAGACAATATTTCTGATAAGTAGGCCAGTGGTAAAATCTGGTCTGTTAAGAATCCCCTTTCCAGCTGAATGCGCTGGCGATAAAATAATTCGTTTTGACGGTGGTAATTTTCCACCGCCCTACTCACTCGCTGCAATAGAATATCCACTTCCCTTTTCATATGAATCCTGTGAATATCTTTACTGAAACCATTTAACTGTGTTAGAATGTCTGCCACTTGGCGGGAGATGTTACTTGCTGCAGCTTGGAGCTGCGCGATGTCCAAGCGGTTCTCTGTCATGTAGAGCCTTGTCTGATTCAACACCGACACCATCTCTTCCTGACAATGGGCCAATGCGCTCTCGCTAGCCTGAGCTTCTTGTACTGCAGACCTTAATTCGTTCACCTGTCCTACAGTAGCGGTGCCAAACAAGGCACGGCTTAGCGAGCCCACAAAATTGAATAGGCCTCTCTTCCTTCGGGTGTCTTGTTGGACTGGTGTTGGAATCTCTGCCTGGAGGAAACCCATGTGCTCCTCCCAGGCACTGACATCTCCGTCTCCCACAACCTCCGCCTGTCTGAGTTCTCCAATTCGCCTTCTTAGGACGGAGACCCAAGCACTGACAGGAGGGGGCGTGGGGGGGTGTAGAACGATCACTGTTGTCCAAGTCGCGGTCAGGGCTCTGACCTCCCCTTCCTCATACACCAACACCCCTTCCTCTTCAAACAAATCGCCATTAGCCATCATAGCCAGGGTGATTATGAGGAGGGACTGGAAGGTGTAGGTTGAGAGAAGTCCGTCACTGGTGGTGCCCCTGGGTCGAACTCCCATGGTTGGGGCTGTGGTGGGGGTGACGGTGGGGGTGGGGGTGTAGGTGGTGGTGATGGTGGTGGCGATGGTGGGGGTATACAGGGCAGCTTCCTCGGCCTCTGCACGGGTGAAGTGGGCGTGGCTGGGTTTGGTGAGGAGTCAGGCCTTTCCCTCTTAGTAGAGCCTAGAGGGTGGAACACTTTGATCCTCTTTTCAGTGCATTCAGAGGTGGTGGTCAGAGCCTTGGGTTTAGGGCACTTGGTTGGGGTCTCTATCCTCCCTCTTTTTGCCCTTGACCTTGTAACAGGACCTGGTGGTGGTGTGCGCGGGGGAGCAGTCTCCACAGCAACGGCTGGTGGCAGGGGTCGGCGCAATGTAACTGGCTTAGGTGAAGCTAGTACTAGCACCTTCTCCCTCGGCGGTCGCTGCTGGGGTGGGCGTGGCACTTGTTGTGGTTGAGGTGGGCGTGGCACTTGGTCCTCGTCCTCCACATGCATGTGCTCGTCCTCTGGTTGCTCTGCTCTTGCTTGGTCTTCCTGTTCTATCTGAATTGGAGGAGGCATGTTTGGTATGGGTAAATAAACAGTGTCGGGCACTGCCCTAGGCTGGGGTGGGGGAGGTGGTGGAACATGAACTTGTTGAGCTTTTTGGGCTTGTCTCCGAGCCTTATTTCTCTTTCCTTGACCCGCCCTCGGTTGCCTAGTTCTCAGTATATCCCATTCTATTTCCCCAGATACCATTTTTACCCTATCCCTATTTATACGCCTGCGTTCACCCTGGGGTCCCCTCATAGTTAGGGTGGTACCCCTTATCCCCGTTATTACATAACCATGATCCCACTTGGGATCTAATGGAGCGCTGGTGCCTGATAGCACCACCACATGATCCCCTATTTTTAGATCCTTTGCATTTGCTCTGGCCCTTAATCTCTCATAATTAGCCACTCTACTGGCCTCAGTGCGCTCAGCAGCTTCTCTGAACGCATCTGTTAAGGCCTGTAGGCGCTCACTGAGTACGGCATCTTCTGTTCCCTCTGGAGTGGGGAATATTTTAGAAAAGGGATATCTTGGATTGGTGCCAAAAGTTAAAAAATATGGTGTAAAACCAGTTACACAAGAAGTGGAGACTCTATGTGCCCAGAGGGTTGGACCTAAATGGCTCTCCCACTCTGCTGGTCTTGCATTGATGAATTTTCTTAGTATATTTTTAAAAGTTTTGTTAAATCTTTCAATTTTACCATTTGTCTGGGGGTGAAAAGCTGTAGAATGCCTTACTTCAGTCCCTATGGATTTAAGGTACCCTTCCACTTGCTGGTTCATAAATTCGAGTCCCCGGTCGGTGATGAGCACCTCTGGGGGGCCATACCTAGGGACATATTCATTAGCCAGATAATCAGCAATGTTTTTAGCTGCTTTGGAAGGTATGGGTTTGACTTCTACCCAGCCAGTTGCGTGATCTATTACAGTCAAGATGTATCTATTACCTTTATCAGAGACCGGGAAGGGACCACAGAGATCCATTCCCAGTATCTGACCAGGGTATTTTGCTATTGGCATCGCAGTAGGAGGTACACGCGCCCTACCCACTCTGTTTACAGCACACCTAGCGCATCGGATTAAGACATTATAGGTATCTCTTCTCATGGTGGGCCATTTATAAGCCTCTTGGATCCTATCTAGGGTCTTCCTCATGCCCTGGTGGCCTACTTCAGTGTGGGCGCGCCTCACTACTCTATGCCTAGCTGAGGGTGGCAGGACCAGGCGGGGGTAGGCTGGCTTGCCTGGGGGAGGGGTGAGAGTAAAAAGCATGCCATCAATTATGGTGTAATCCCCCTCATCCTCCATCCCCTGTTGAAATTGTTCCAACTCCCTCTGTTCTAAACGTATTTTGTCTTTCTCGAGTTTATCAAATTCCCAAGGAATTTCATCTATCTCCTCCAAGGCACAGACTTCAAGAGAACTGAGAGTCGGCCCTTCCTTCTTGGGGTTTGTTTTTATTCGAGAAAGCATGTCTGCCCTGATATTGTTTGCCCCTTTTCTATATTCAATGGGAGCCCCAAATTCTGCTATTAATACCGCCCATCTTTGAATTTTGGTGTTTTTAACTTCTCCCACAAACAGAGACTTTAAAGGCTTGTGGTCAGTGTAAATTTTGAATTCGCTACCCTGTAGATAAGGTCTGAGCTTATTTAAGGCATACACGATTGCGTAAGCTTCCTTTTCAATCGTAGCCCAATTGAGTTGTGGCCCAGAGAGTTGTTTAGAGATATACTGAACTGGCCTCTCTATGCCTTCACTATCAGACTGGACCAATATGGCCCCAATTGCGTAATCACACGCATCGCTATATAGACGATAAGGCTTATCCAACTGAGGGTGCGCCATTACTCTATCTGAAGTTAGTAATTCCTTCAGAGTTTCAAATGAGCTTTGCTGCTCTTCCAACCATTCGAACCTGGCATACTTTTTGGTAAGTTTGACCAAAGGATGAGCTACCTTAGCATAATCTGGGATACATTGACGGTAATACCCAGTCATTCCTAGGAAGGAGCGAATTCCGCTCACATCCTCTGGAGGCAGCATATCCCTGATAGCACTACATTTATCTGGGTGGGAATTAATTCCATCTTTTGAAACTTGGTAGCCGAGGAGATCTACCTTCTCTTGTTTGAAAATACATTTACTCTTTTTGACTGTAATTCCGTATTCTTCTAATTTATCAAACACCAGAGCCAAATGGTGATCATGCTCCTCTTCAGATTTGGAATAGATTACAATATCATCTATGAAAGTCATGCAAAATTTGCCAATAAATTCCGAAAACATTTTGTTCATGGCCCGTTGAAAGACGGCTGGTGCGTTAGTGAGTCCAAAAGGCATCCTACGGAATTGAAATAGGCCCCTATGACACACAAACGCTGTCTTTTCCATGCTATCCGGGTCCATCTCTACTTGCCAGTAGCCGCTTTTTAGGTCGATGGTGGAAAAGACAGTTGATCCTGCTAAACTGTCAAAAATATCTTGAATATTTGGAAGTGGATGAGCATCCTTTTTGCTTACAGAGTTTAGTTTTCTGAAGTCGACACAAGGTCTATTGCTCCCATCTTTCTTTGGGACCAACAATATCGGGCTTCCCCATGCTGAGCTGCTGGGTTCTATTACTCCCAGCTCCAGCATTTCATCTAATTCTTTATCTACAAGTTTTCTCTTGGCCAGGGGCAAACGATAGGGGCGTTGATTAATTGGGCGCGCATTTCCAGTATCTATGTGCATTTTCACATCTTTAAAGGTACCTAATTTTCCCTGTTTTCCTATGCCAAAAACAGCGGGGTATTTTTCTTCCCATGCTTCTGCCTCTGTGTGGATAGAGGCGAATTCTTGATCTGCACTACCCACTTGTTGCCTTCTGTAACTTTTTCCTTCCAAAATTACCTTTCTTTTTCTGAAGCTAATTTGGGCATCTAATATAAATAAGGCATCATCCCCCAGAAGCAGTTCATGGTGAAGTCTTTTTACAATATAAACTGGAAATGAGCTACCCCCCAAGTTAACTATCGCCTGCCCTTCAGTTTTGAGATCATGACCAGAGAGTGATTTAAGAGATTCCCCCTTTGTCAATACGAGAGGCCGATGATGGGTTTTGCAAAAGGCTCTCCATACATCCTCCCGCATTAGACTCCTTGACGCGCCGGTATCAATGAGTGCACGCATCTCCATCCCCGCCACTGAGATGGAGAGGCAGAACCTCTCATCCGGCGTTTCTATTCCCCCTGGTTAACATATTTGGCTGGCTTTTGAGTGGTAGAGGCCATCTGCATGGCCGCCACCACTGCAGCCTGTACATGTGCATAGCGGTGGGAACATTCTCTTGCGAAGTGTCCCTCCTCCCCACACTCATAACAGACATTTTTACCCCTAAACCTCTTCCCTCCTCCCTGCTTATTTTTTTCCGGTCCTGGATTATCATTTCCCTTCCCCTTCCCTTTCCCTGGGTGGTTTACTACCTGAGAACTGGCAATCGGGGGTGGGGGATAGGACGTGTTGAAATATGGGGGATACATAGGCAACATGGGTGTCTGAAAGGGGTACTGGGGTGCTGCACCTGATTGGGGAACGATCACTGTGGGGTTGGATGGTTTCCCCGTCTCCATCCTCTCTACTAATTTCGTAAGGTAATTCACCTTAGACTCCAAATCAGCTATCAGCTTCCAATCTGAAGCATCTGTAGGATTTGGCCCAGAAGGGGCCATTTTTTTAGGGAGGATAGCCCCAATTTCCATTGGTTCATCCTTCCTATCCCCTCTGGTAGGTTGCCCTGCCAGAGCGAAGGTGTGAGCCGCAGCTGAGGCTTGTCTTATTGCCTCAGCCAGGGTATCAGGGCGAGCAGCAAATACGTCATGACGTATTTGCTCATCCCTGAGTCCCAACACAAAATTCCTGACCAACGTCTCTTGGACTATCTCGTGGTCCAGGTTATCCACGCTGTAAGCCCTCTGAGACGCTAGCTGGAACTTGCGTCCGTATTGCTTCGCATCCTCATATGGGAGCTGATAGAGATCGGTGAGCCTTGCTCGCAGCTGCTGTTCCTCCTCTTCATTCATGAAGAGGCGGAAAATCTCAGCCCTCGCCAGATCCCATGTCCTATTGGCCGGTACCTGTAGGAATCCTGCCACGCACCTCGCTAGAGGCCCGCTGGCAAGAGTTCCCAAAAGCTCTAGAGTGAGCGTATCATTCGCTACACAGTAGGCCTTTGCCCTGCTTATCCCATCTAGCCACTCTCTCAAAGTGTCCTTATTGGACCCATCATTTACTCCTAGCATGGCGCCATGGCGTTCCATGCGCCTTCTGACCTCTTTAATAGCTGCAAACCTGGCCCTCCTTTGACCCTCGTCAAGCATGGCCAAGTCTGCGGCATTGAGATCCCAATTGATGTCCGCCATGTTTTATACTTTGATGAGAGAGAGAGTAAAGAAAAAAAAAAAGAAAACTAGATGGCACAAGGTACAGAGTTATAACCAACAGAACCCAGAACCTAGCAAAGTTTTTACCCCGAACATTGCTCACCCACTCTCCTTGTATTATGAGTGTTTGAGTGTGATCATTCTCCCAACCCTATACAGTGGCCCAGATCCACCCTCCATACATCCCATAAGTATAATTTATAAGCTCAATCAGAGTTTTAGAGTTCCACTCACCTACTCTTCCAGCTCATCCTGCCTCTCCTAGGCTATGTCTCACTTCCAGTCAGAAGATTGGGTTGTTGCTCAACTTAGCAACAAGTCCCAGAAGTGGTTCGCCAGTGTAAAGAAGACTAAAGGTTTTTAGCCCATAGGTTCAGTAAGATGAAGAAGTGAGACAAGAAGTCCGAGGTTGTAGTTCGTCTGGATTCGGCCTAGGCGGTGGTGACTCAGCGAGTACCTAGGTCCGAGTAGTCACTTTATTTTATACTCCAAAATCATGAATAATTCATACAATCAAACCCAGGAAATATTCCACTGGCTCTTCCCCTTCCCTCTAATTGGTTGAGGGAGAGAGGATCTTCCTTGCCCACACGCCGACCTCTGCTCCCCAGGCAGAGACCATAAATGGAGTGCATGCAAGTTGGATCCCTCTCCTCAGCCTTCCCCCTCCCACCCTTTACTCATAGATCCCATGGCTCGTGCCAGCCCCCCCTCCCTCTTAGCCCTTCCCCCCTCTTGATAAACCCAGAGCAGTGTATAAGTAATTGGGTCGGGCTGGGGGAGGTGGGGTGAGCCCTGAGTGGCTCATCTCCCCCTCCCTCCTGGCCAGGCCATGTGTGGCGTGCATGCCCCGACCATGATCAGGGCTAAATAGGTCGGATCTTGGATCTAAAGATTCCAATTCTTTACAATACACTCAAATCGATACAGGATCATGGCGGACAGCCAAACCTCTAGAACCTTCTAGAACCTTCTAGAACCTCCTAACTCCGCTAGTTCAGATTGATAACAATATTTGTATACTAACATATATATATATATAATACTTTTTATTCAAATAAGTTATACAGTTACATAAATGTGGAGTCAATAATCGAATGGGTTGAAATCCTCTGCTCATTCGCAGGTTTTCCTGATTGGCCTTAACTATCTTCTCCAGAAAATAATTTGATGTTTTTTGATAAGAAACTTAATCTAAAACAATTTAACTAAGTAGATTCTTTCGTATAATACAATCACACGGTAGTTTCACTATTACTCAATGTTAATAATTGGATTTTCTTAATATCCATTCCGTCAATTACAATGTCACATACAATTTTTGTTAAATTTCAAACTTGCGTTTGCTTCATTACTAGAATTTAGGTAGAAATTTCAGCATTCATTTAGACCATAGTTCCAATTCTAAATTGCTTCATCATACTGTACAATTTGGTCAGTCTGTTAGTTTAATATTACAAGTACCTCTCACTATGTGGAGTATTGCTTCCTCATATTTACAAATTGTTCAGCCTGTTTTGATTAATATTGAAGTACCTCCCGCTCAGTGGAGTTTATAAAAATTTTGATTAATTAACATCATATCCGATAAACAGCTTGTGTGGTTTTAACATACATTCATGGCAGATACATTATGGTATGTTATCAAAGATAGTGATACCCTATCAACCCAAGCTTGTAGAATAAAGAATCTACCAGGGAGATTAGCATACATTATCTTATTTTTTTTGGACAAATTTATTTATTCAGGAGGTTAATTCAAATTAACGGAATCTCACCCTTAGGTGATTTTCGTTGTGCCCTGAAAATATGGACATGTTTAAAAAAAATACATGGAGGTGTGTGGAGTGAAGAAGATTAATAATCCGACTATTGTACTACAATTTAAACATATTGTTACAAGCGATCAAATTGACAATGAAGATAATAATGAGATGAAATGAAATCGATCCAGTCTATTAAATTATTCACAAAGTATTACCAATCAGAGGGGTGTGAGAGGGTGTCGGGTTTTCCTGAATTGGGTATATAAGAGTAGACTATCAGTAGTGGAAAACCGACGAAACTTTGGGCCAATAGGGAGGTTCAGCAAGTATCCGTATCTCTGATATACAAACATATGTTAAACGGAAGAAAGGGGCTCGGCAAAACATGGCGGCAAAAACGTAACGCAATATATATGGGTCAGATATTGATTCTAGCAATCTGTTTAGTTAGGTTGAACCGTACTTTGAACTTTATTTTCGCCTGAAATTTGGGTTATTTGAGAAGATTGGGGAGTTGAATTGTACATTTTCTGAAAATCTGACCCATATAGGAAAATGTCTCACAATCTCACAACTTTCATACATAAAAATGCGACGTAATTAAAAAAAAAGATACAAGCAGATACAGTTGCGTTATTGAAATAGGTTTTTCTTGCTTAACCTCCCTATTGATACCACTCCGTGTGCCTAGAATGTTCTGGAAGGATCTAGGTGGGCCTCACAGCAACCAATGCCAATGCTCTGTTGTGCAATCCACAACAACTTCCACGAGTATAAAAGCACCACAGACCTGTAGCCACACCCATAGTTCACGCTATCACTGGAGCTTACAAAGTCACTGCTATGCTATGGAAAAGGTAACAGAATTAGGACTTCTTCGGAAGGGACTCTATACTACCATGGACCTTTTTAAACGTTCATAATTGACCTCCAGGGGAGTCTATCTAGATTCTCCAGGGCTGACGGGGTGCTGCTTCCACAACATACCACGCAATCATCAATCTATAAATACCAACATTATTGATGCTAGTGGCGGGAGCAGTCAACCCTGAAGCCCCCCAGACCCTTGCATCTGCAGGTGGATGTTAATACAGTTGTACGTGTCCATCCAGTTGTATGCTTTTGGGGGGTTTTTACACAACACTGAACATGTGAACGCAATAGAGGAGAAAATACCTTCCCCAGGAAGAGAGACCAAGGAGGATCTAAGGGGTCAGATTTTCAGAAAATGTCGGGTGACTTCCCGTCGATTACGGTAATGTTGCGATAAAAACGGTTGCCGCTTTTTGCGCATGCGCAATTTTCGGTTATATGCATCCCGCTTTCCATAGTTTAACATAAGAGAATTGATACTTTAAATCAATGTGATACCAAATATACTCAGATATACCTGATATTCATCATTTTCAGTCTAATTTGGCAGAAATTACTAAATATGTAGAGCTGCCAATTGTACATTTTCTGAAAATCTGACCCATATGTAAAACTGAGGTGAGCTATTTGTCAAAGAGGTGAGCTATTTGATACAATTATATTTACTTCGTTATAATTATCAAAGGTAAAATGTCAATAGGTAGGCGAAGGTATTAATTAAGAACGTCCAACAAGAGCAAGCTCTCTCCCTCCTTCTCTATCCTCCTCTTTCTCTCCCCTTCTCTCTATCCCTTTCTCTCCCTCACTTCCTCTCTCTCCCCTCTCTTTCTCTCCCCCTCTCTCTATCCCTTTCTCTCCTCTCTCCCTCCCCCTCCCTCTCTCTCCCCGTCTTTCTCTCTCTCCCTTACCTCTCCTTTTCTCCTCCCTCTCTTTCCCTCCTCTCCTTCCCCTCCCTCCCCCTCTCCTTCCCCTCCCTCCCCCTCTCTCTCTCCCTCCCCCCTCTCGCTCTATCCCTCTCTCTCTACTCTGCCCTCTCTCTATCTATCTCCCTCCCTCCCTCCCCTGTCTCTCTAGATCTCCCTGTCTCTCTCCCTGTCTCTCTCCTTAGACTAGGTACACAATAGTGTGGTCGTATAACCTACTCCTTAAATGTTGATTATTAACCGTTGGTTAAGTTGGCTAGTATCTAAAATCCCGTTCTGTCCATATCATATCACATGATCTCATGGAACAGAAAATAAATATTCTTCCTTAAACATAACGGTCAACATGTACTTTAAAACATTGTTTTTGAAAGCATCTAAAGCAATTAACCAAGACAAACTGTAAAAAACATAGAAATATGATTAGTCAGTGTTGCATTTCTTAATTAGGTGAAGTCACCAGAAAATGTACAATTCACCTTCACTAATTCTCTCAAATAACCCAAATCTCAGACCAAAATACAGTTCAAAATACGGCTCATCCCAACCAAACAAATTGCTAGAATCAAAGCAATGCCAAATATACTCGAACTAACCTATATTGCAGCCTAATTTAGCAGAATTTACTAAATGTGTAGAGCTCCCAATTGTACATTTTCTGAAAATCTGACCATAATACTTTGTATCATACTCTTGATGTGTTGAGTTCATTTTGATGTAGGTCTTAGCTACGATCATAACCCTTCACGATCAGGGTTACGGGAAGGAAGCGCTTGAAATGGGGAAGGTGGATTTGCTGTAGTTTGTGTAGAGTTGTAGAAGTTTCTAACCCCTAACGAAGACAATAAAATCAATCTTTAATATGTTATCATCCTACGTGTTACCTTAAAAGTAGTGGATGGATGCCAATTCATTCACAGCAAGCTTTTTTACAGTGGGACCTCCAGAAAAATCCTATTACGCCGCCATGTTTTTAATTTGTTCAAAGGTGTTACAACGTCGTCCATAGACCTAAGGCAGTTCAGTTGTAGCGGTGTTGTTTTGCACCATTTTTTGAGCTCATTTGCATACTTTTGGGCATGCGCACTGAGACATAAACAAGTCGGAGCGGCATGTTTTAATTTTGAGAAGAGCATGGAGAGATTTTGCTGATAATAAACCAACTAGTTCTGTGTGTTGTAGGGCACATTCTCTCCCAAGAATCCACTGTAAGCACCACAAAACGTTACTGATTAAGGCCACATATATATGACAGGCATTGCTTGAGTATTTTGTCTGGGCAAACTAGAAAACTTTCTACTACCCTGATTCTAGCACGTCCAATTGACAACCTATAGTATACACTGCTAATATACGAGGTTGTCTGAGATGGCTAATGTAGGTCTATGCATTTTTATGGGGATTATAACCCAATGGTCTTTCATTTCTATGTTTATGTTTAGTGTTACAATAACTTAACTAATAATTACCGGATGACCTTTTTAACTCATGATGATTACAATTTAATGGTGTGTGATTGATTTTTATCAGTGTCAGTGTTGTTTTGTTTTCATTCCTGCAATTCATTAGTTTTGTTTGTTTGTTTTTTATTGATAGTAATTTATCAGAACGATAATAATTCTCAGCGTATCCAAAATATTACAGAAAATCTTGGTACATGTTGGTAGTCACAAGTCATCATTTCAACAAATCATTTAAGTCTTTAACACTATAGATATACAATTAAGCATAGCAGTATAAGTGAAGCCATTATGTATCACGGTGGTGCCTCCTGTCCTTTCATTAATACACCATTATTTCGTCCACTTTTCGTCCACTTTTCGTCCACTTTTCGTCCATTTTTCGTCCACTTTTCGTCCACTGCTTTATTTCCTCTGACTAAACATATTATTGTAAATTTAGAGAAAGGAACCATATGGATAATACCATTTATAAGCCCGGGCTGGCAACACTAGCTTATATTACTATAATAAGCTAGTGTTGCCAGCATTGTTAATATACTTAACCCCCGGCTCATAAACGGAGCAAGGCATGGGGAAATACGGTATGTAGAGGGAAACCAAGATATTTTACTCACGTTAGTTCCTGGCTCTCTAGTGTCATGGCACTGGCATATTCACTCTGCCACCTGTGCACCCTTCTCCTGCTGTCACATCTGCAAACATAACATGCACAAAAAAAAATGTTATGCGGACAGTCATCCAAATCTCTCTAACATTCACTGCGGACAGTTGTCCCGACTAAGGTAACACCACTACACTAAATGGTACTTCAGACCCCAAACTCAATGTACAAACCAACCATCTCACCTGAAGAAGGGCAAACTAGCCCGAAAGCTTGTGTCAAATAAAATCAATAATAAACAACAACTTTATTACATCCTTCACCAGAATCATCATTTACCGAACGACCAAGATCGATATACAGCGATAACTCCCCTCTCTACTATATCTGCAAACAATCAAATAAACTTATAAATATTTTGTTACTGTTTATCTTTTAACACAATACAGAAAGAATCTTTCAGTTGGTTTAAGTTGATACGACGTGGAAGAGGAGGGAAAAAGAACAGGGCCTATGAATTGGTTATTGAATATCAACAGATGGGGATTCGCACTACAAACTGCTCGGGGTGATATCCATGAGCCATGGAAGGTGCGGAGGTCAAGGTGGAGATAAGGTGCACAAACTGGCTGGATGCGGAGTCGTCAACGGAGGACAGTTTGGGGCGATCATTGCAATTGGAGGTGGAGCGCTTTGACTTTACCGCACCAACCACGGCAGCCATCATACTTTCGGTGACCCAGTTCTTGAGAGGGTACCGTAACGTAGGCCTACGGTCTTCGCACCCGCTCCACACAAACTATTGCACGTCAAATTCGAAGCGAAAACGTGTTCCAGGACAGGTAGGCGAGCCTAGCACCATAATTAGTTATATCATTAACATATATTTAAGACGTGGGTTACTACGGCCTTGAGTGCACTCGTACCTTTGGTGATGTCATGGTGACATCAACAAGGTGGGCTCTTAGAATCTGTATCCAAGGTGTTTTAATGTCATTATTAATAAAATCAAATGAGATTAAAAAGGAATTTAAATCCAAAAAATCCAGAAATTCCCAACATGAGATGAAAATGATTTTTTAGAGTCGAATAAACTCCTTCCTCCCAATGACAATGTCAACACGTTAGTCCAGTTATAGTAACATACGCGAACGGCGGGATAATATCAAAAGTTATCCTACATTACCAATCATGAAAACCGGTGGGTTCGAGGGGGGGGGGGGGGGGGCTTGTCCACAACATTTATTTATGTGATTAATCTTCCTAAGATTTGTAATCCTTGTATAAGATTATATTTATAATAGGAAGTGAGGATTTGGAAAAGAATTTGTAGTATGTAAAAATAGCTTGTACCAAAGAGGAAAAGACTGTACCGATTTTGTCATTGGTACTTATGTCTACTTTGGAACGCAACAGGCGTCGCTGGCTATTTCCAAATGAGAGGGACAAGTTTGGTGTTTGGACTTTTCCCCAGATATGGGTCGGTATACCAGCAAGAGGCTTGACCTTGAGCTGAGATATTATGCCTATTGTGAGTAATAAAGTTTTTATATGTGCACGAATAATTTATGTCAAAGATCCTCCTCCAAGCAACGAGGGATCTACTGCCAAGTCAATTATATGTAAACTCATAATAAACCCTTTAAAAAAAAAAAAAAAAAAAAAAAAAGATTTTCAGAAAATGTACAATAGGCAGCTTTCCACATTTCGGAAATTCTGCTAAATTAGGCTGAAAAATTAAGAATACCGGGTATATCTGAGTATATTTTGGTATCGCATTAATTTAAAGTATCAGTTCTTTTGTGTTAAACTGCATTTTGAAGCTCATTTTTGTCTAAAATGTGGGTTATTTGAGAGGATTGGTGAAGGCGAATTGTACATTTTCTGAAAATGTGACCCATATAGCCTACTAGGGTTCCCCATCCTCCTTAGGCAGGCCCTCTATTCTGCAATGAGTTACTCCATACTACGCTAGTATGTAGAAACTGGTTGCGGAGTATAGGGCCTGCCTAGGGAGAATGGGGAACCCTAGAGATGCAAACTTGTGGGCTTCATAAAAAGTCCTGCCCGAAGTGGTGGGCTGGTTATTTGGTCTTTACAGTTTAATTTGGCCACTGCATTTATTAATTTGGTCACTGTATTTATTAATTTGGTGATTATTTTTTAATTTGGTGTGTGTATTTATTCATTTGGTGACAATTCATTAATTATGTATCCGTATTTATTAGTTTGGTATCTCTATTTATCAATTTGGTGACCGTTTAATAATTTGTTATCCCTATTTATTAATTCGGTGATTACGATGTCCACTGAATTTTTTTTATTCTGTTCCAGCATTTATTTATTTGGTGTCAGTTTAAAAAAAGTTTTGTGGGTATATTTTAAAATTTGGTCTGTCTTCCTACCAGCAAAACCACTGCATTATATAGGTAACACTCGGCGCCTCATAGGGGGGGGGGACATGTCCCCCCATCCCCCTGGTAGCGACCTTGAATTGGCTCGTAGACTATATCTATAAATATGTCCTTTAGCTAGGTGCTACATCGTAACAAGATATGACACTGATTTCACTTACTGGTATTCATAGTTGATAAGATAAGATAATTCGTTATCTATAGCCAGACATACACACAACGAACCTGTTAAATGAAAAAATGAACCGTCCCTTACAGTGTGCCTTATCTAGTTACGGAGTCATAGCTACACTGATTGAACCCCAAATACACAGTTGGATAAGATTTTCAGAAAATGTACAATTGGCAGCTGTACATATTTAGTAAGTTCTGCTAATTTAAGCTCCAATTTGGCCAATACTAGGAAAATTCGAATATATTTGGCATTGTATTGATTCCAGCAACATGTTTGGTTAGGTTGAACTATTTTGAACTTTATTTTCGTCTGGAACTTGGGTTATTTGAGAAGACTGGCGAAGGTTAATTGTACATTTTCTGAAAATCTGACCCAGTTACATATCAATTGTCGAAAATCTGCATGTAGTTGGTCAGTAGCTAGGACCAATACCGAGAGATAGGATAACCATTTGGAAATTACTGAAGTTAAAATTGAGGCACTATGGCAAAAAAGTCTTTCAATCTCCATGGAGGAAACAATGGTAGGTTTACTCCACATGTTAGTTGCATTAATCATTTTTGGGATGTAATTATAGTTTTTTTCACCCCCATCTTTAGAAATAATGCTGGTGTCATACATGTTGACCAAGGGGTTTTCACGCTTGACATGATTGAATTGTCTTATGAAACACACACATATAGATGCTGTTCATTTCAGAGAGTGTGGAAGCAAGAGCGTCTTTCTTTCGTTATCAAATGGTATACGTTTCCTTTCGTTATCCAATGGTATACGTGTAAGAGCACGACGCGATCACATTGATTGATAACCTGTTCATTGCTTTTAATACACCGTTTTTATTTAAATGTTTCTTAGATATGACATATACAGAGTTGTGAAGTATATTACAACTTACTGAGCATATCGAAGTCATTATATATTTGAAATGTGTATTTTTCTTGATTAAAATTCTTTTTTGTATCATAAATGTATAATATAATGCCATGCCTTAAGCAATCAGGCAACCTCTGAGAACATCAACGCTCGTCGCTGAAATGTATTTTTTGTTGTCCTGAATAAACATAATTAAAAATCAAATCATCACATTCATTTGTGAACTTAGTAGTGAATTTTCCACAACCGCAAAATGTGATGTGTTTCTGGGAAACAAGTCACAAGTCGCAAAATTGATATTTTTCAAAGTGATTTATTCACAGGATTTCTTAGTAGGAATGTTCTGATTTGTGCGGGGCTTAGCGCCTTAAGTCATATGAATTCATGTACCAAATTTCATGACAGTGTATAAAATATATCCTTGTGTTTTGAAGGTCATTATATGGAGTATATTTAATTACTTTACTAGTAATTGCCCTCCCAGACATATTTAAAACTTTTTGACAATATCAAATATCAATATGAAACAATATCAAACTTAAAATATAGAAATACATTATCTAGGTCCTACTGTTTTATATCATTAGAATCGGCTTGATCTCATCTTTTCAAATATCATGATATCTCAAAATCTATATTTTACTACTTGTGATTCATTTTCCTAAAACACCTCACAAATGCCATTAAAACGCCTACTCCACGGTCAGGAAAGCCATTAGCGGGTACAGTTATGGCCCTATTTTTAACGAGTTGAACATAACTTTATTATTTTAAATTATTTTTTATTTCCGACCCTATTTTATTTACCGAAGAAAGACCCACATTTCTTCAAGCGTTCAATCACTGACCTATCATTGTTCTCCTTAAAATAGTGGAATAATTAATCCAGATGATCAAGGAAAATCTCCAATTTTAATTTGAACATTTTTATAGCACCTTTCCGATTTGAAGCCCACCACTATAAGTAAGGTTTGTCCGATTTCGACTAATAATTCTATAATGTTTACTTTTATTGAACAATTGCTTTTTATAAATGTAGGTGAAAGCAAGAGTAGAAACAAGAACAAGGCATGACCTATCTTGATCTGATTTTTTTTTCAAACGAATCATCTTTTTTTTAAAAAACATTTTATTGGCTGAAACAGTTTAACAATTATTGTTGGTATAAAGAAAGACGCATGACTGACAAGATGCAGTTATATTTCGTGCGTTGCCATGACCAAGTAAATAAGATTCTACAGAAAAATTATCATCATGTGCTATATCGTTCACATTCACTATAAAGAAAATTCCAAATATATACAGTGTTCCAAATAGATGTTATTATTCGTCAAGCTTTTTTCTATATTTCCATCTCATCTACACCTTAGACCCTTTAGATCTTGTATTGTTTGTTTGTTTTATTCATAAGCTCAGGTATCAAGTACACCATTTTCAGCCTATATACACATACTTAAATAATAATAATACAAATTACTTTATGAAATCATACATTCACTAGTCAAATTAATTACATAATTAAGTTATAGTCAAATAAGTCAACCATTCTGATGCGACACATGATGTTATGCAGGTAAACTTTTTTCCTTTTTGGGTATAAAGTAAAACAATGAGTGATTTGAGAAAGATGATGAAACGATCATAGACGCCGTGCATCCATACACAGAATTCAAAAATCACTATTTGTGATGTGTTTCAGGAAAATGAGTCATAAGTTGCAAAAAATAGTATTTGAGATATCCCCATATTTGAAAAGATGGGATCAAGCCGATTCCAATGATAGTAAACAGTCTAATTATCTTATAGGTATTTCTAGATTTTAAGTTTGATATTTTCGTTTTTAAAAAAAAGTTTTCAATATTTCTGGGGGTCAATAAACAGTAAAGTAACTAAATGTTGTCCATATGAGGACCTTTAAAACGAAAGGATATATTACATAGATTGTACTGAAATTTGATACATTGATTGATATAGCTATAACTTAGTATAAGTGATAAACCCCCCAAAAATCAGAACATTCCAATAATGTGATCTTGTGAAAAAAATACGTTGAAAAATATCAATTTTGCAACTTATGACTCATTTTCCAGAAACACATCACATTTGTCTACAACCTTACACAAGAATCACTGTATTCACGTCACGATATAACAAGTAATGATAACAAGTGTAGGGGTTTTACTTCTGGTGACTAACACCAGCAAGCGCCACGGGGCGAACCATGCTTGGTTTTACATTCTTAACTTACATAAAGGCCTTGCGTCTCTTTGTCATCTTTTATTATAACTTTTAGTAGCCATGTTGGGCTTTATTATTTACACTTCTAGACTCTCAATGTTAAAGGTTCTCTCCTTCTTTATTCCTTACAAGGACTTAATATGTGTATGAGTGCAGGGACCACTTTGGACTGCACTCCATAATAGTTAGGTGTCCACGGACACCAAGGTTGTGTCAAGCTTCTGGGAGCTTCATGTCCGGATAAGAGTTGAATAAAGAAGGGAGCTGGAGTAACATAGTTTACGTCCGTGTTGTGTCTTCTTTGCGTGGAACGTCGAAAGTGAATCTGGTCGGTGGTATTAAGGGAAAAACCACTACAATTGGTGCCGTGACCATCTTTTGTCTTCCAGTTTGAATGTTGTCCGGACTTGTTGTCCGTGTGTTTGAGACCTATTCACTGCTGTGAATATGGCGGACTCAGAAGCTTCCGGGGACCGGGAATCTGATAATGTGATGCATAGTGCCGCATCTGATTTTGAGCATCAACCTCTAGGGCTTGCTTTGGCTGTTGTTCCTCAACCACCTGGTACAGCAGATGCAGGGGAACAGGCGGACTTGTCCGGAACTCCCTCTGTTAGTGGTCCGGAGGCTCCGGTCACAGTAAAGAGGAATTACCTAGCTCTGACTGAAGATCAGCAGAGATTCAATCAGAGATGGAGAACTCATAGACCTCCAAGGGGTGAGAGTAGTTCCGGAGATGAGTCTGAAGGAAATGAAGTCCTTTTGCTTAGACGTCAGGTTATGTTACTAAAGCAAAGTTATGCTCAGGAACAGACAAGATGTGCGGAATTCGCTACAGAGTTGCGACAACTTGTCTCCCAGAACAGGGAGCTTCAAGACACGTTGGAAGATGTGGCTCGAGATTGTAATCTCGAAAATAGGAAGCTCATAGTTGAAAATGAGAAGTTACGTTCTGAAGTGGCACGGGTTGACGAACCCTTATTTCTCTCATCAGAAAGGCAGGAGTTACTCGTATGTGGGGGAAGGGGATAATCGTCCGTTGACTAATCCTACCACACCTGTGGCTGCCACCACACCTGTGGCTCCTACGTCTTTGGTAATACCGGTGGAAGAGATTCCTGTAGAAAGAGTTATGAGACAGAGTTTTTCCACACCTAGCTCTCCTCCTGTTGTTGATGATGTTCCTACCAGGGACACTTCAGGGCCAGAAAGAGTTGTCTGTGAGAAAACAGAAGTAAAGCGGCCTGTCAGCTCTACGTTCGCCAATCCGGAGGGGACTTATATATGCAGATGGAGGAAGAACCCTCTGTAGTATTGCCTCATCCGTTGACAGACGAGCGGAAGGTGACCTTTTGTAGACAGGCTACGTCTTCCCCGAAAGTGGAAGTAAATGATAATGATGTCCATGCGGCTGGGTCTGTGTCCGGGAGTGGTTATGTTGGAATAGGAGCCAAGAAGAAAGTTCCTAGTACTCCTATGACTCGAGGGACGGTGCAAGATAGCACTTACCAGCCACATGAGTGGGCCACACCGTCTGCTGAGACTACGGACGCTAATTCCACTTCCGGAGGGAAAAAAGGAAAAGGCAGTTCTAAAGACTCGCAGAAGAAAGACAAGTCATTAGTGCAGGGTCTGTCTTATGATGGTTCGGACGAAGAAGAAACTGTTTTTGAATATAAGCGTAGCAGCAAGAGAACTCATTTTCCATCGAAACAGGGTGTCATACGTCTGTGGGATGGTAAAGATCCTTGGAGAGTCTATTTTGGGGAGATGAAAGTAGTAGCAGAAGCCCAAAACTGGACTGAGGATGAGTTCCTCATGAACCTAAAATGTGGTGCAAGACGACAATTGGGGGACATGGGAGAATTGCCTCCTGATATCGACCTACCGGCTTTTATGGACCACATGATAGCCAATTTCGGGGAGCACTCCAAAACGAAGTTGCAATCGGAATTCCATAATTGTAGGCAGACTCCGAGGCAAAATCCGCGACATTTTGCCACTGAGATTGCTAAGAAAGCGCGGTATGCTTTTGGTCCGAAAATGGATGGTACAATTTGTTTCATGTGCCTTCGAGTTTTCTTCAAGGGATTGATTGATCAATCCATGGCAAATTGGGTTAGGTTGAAGGAACCTCATGACCTTCTTAGCGCAGTCCACTGGTGTGAGGTCTGGGAGGGTTGTGCCTTAGACAATGATGCTGCTGCAGTTCAACAAGTTATTGCCGAACCAGTTGTCCGTCAAAAATCCGGCAAGAAACACAAGGGTGGGAAGAAGAAGTCTGTGGCCATAGCACAGGTTGCAGAAAATATTTTGCATACTTCAGGCTCTTCCACCAGTGATTCCGGCCCGGAGGATGTTCAATCAGTCATAGTCCAAGCCTTGCAGGCATGGCAAGATAGGAAGAAGGGTTATAGGAAGTTTGTCCCGAAGGATAAGAAAGGGCAAAAATCTTCTTTGGGACCTTGTTACTTCTGTGGCGCTGAGGGACACTTAAACTCAGCATGCCCCACGAAGTTGAAGTTGTTGGAGATGGCTGGCCATTCTGTTCCTGATAAGAAACAGAAGCCGGAAAACTCCAACCAACCCTTGTAGGAGGGAGACAGGGGTTGGCAATGGCACGCCGCTTCAAAATACCGTAATGTCCGCAGGTACTGTTAGTAGTACGGAAGCTGGGGGTGAGGCTCAGGCACCCATTAGTAAGGAAGTAGATCTGGATTCGAGCCAGTCCTTTCTGGAAACGGGAGATGCTAGCTCGTTGCCTTATGAGGGAGCCCTTCCACAGGGACTTTGTCCCTTGGAGATTCCGGAATTGTCTAGTGTTCGTTGGGGACAGTCCGGATTTCAAGCTGTGTCCGGGCAGGTGCTGCTAGTGGGAAAAAACTCTAGTAAGCCAGCTCAGGTGCAGAAAGTTTCTGTTCTGCAGCAAAGAACTGTGAAAATCCCTAGCCTTGTGGTTAAGGAGAGGTATTATGCACCGGTAGAGTTGGGTGGAAACAGTGGTCACTTCTTAGTAGACCCAGGAGCGACGACAAGTCTCGTGACTAAGAAGTTTTATGACTCCCTTTCCCAGCCACCATCAATGGTACCGGCCTATATGGTGTGTGCTATGGGAGATGGTACACCAATTACTACCTATGGAAGCGTGCTATGTCCATTGCGAGTAGGGAACATGACATACATGATTACATGCCTTGTTGTCAGTGGCCTGAAGGGTCCTGAGGATGGGTTGTTGGGCGCTGATTTTTATTGGGTCCATCGTTGTAATCTGGACTGGTCAGGGTTGTTCAAGTTGGATGGAGGTTCTCATTCGGTGATGTGCAGGCGTTGGAAACGAATGGAGAAGGAGAAGAGTAAACCCTCTGCCAAAGTCATCGAAGCCACTAAGTTTTCGGACGGGATGGAAGTTAGACTTAGGGAAGCAGTTGTACTGAAATCCGAGGCCGTAACTATGGTGAAAATTGATTGTGGTAGCGACTTAGACGCATCAGAAGGTCTGATGTTCGAGCCGGACCAGCGATTGCTGAAGGAATACGCCTTGGGAAGCTTGGATACTTATGTGTCCGGTGACAGGAATCTGTCCGTGGTGGCTTTTAGCAATCCGTCTACGAGTTCCCTGAGATTGGAAGAAGGATTGGTGGTAGGAACAGTGTGTAAAGTGACTATTGTTGCTGAAGACTGATCTGTTCCTGGACATGAGGATCCGAGGATTAGAGAAGCAATTATCAATTCAATTCAGGTATTGGATTCTCCAGTTGCTGATGATGACTTGATATGTCCGGAGATCCCTGTCCCACCAAGTATGGAGTGTCCACTTAGTAAGTTGGTGAGAGAGTCGCATCTTCGGGAGCCTAAAGATAGCGAACGTGCTCTGAATCTTCTCAAAGAATTCCGATGCTGCTTTTCCCTTCGTGGGGATAAGTTAGGTTGCACACATGTGGTAAAACATGTGGTTGACACAGGTGATGCAATGCCCATCAAACAGGCATATCGGCGTCTACCTGTTGCTCGACGGGCAAAAGCTGAGGAAGAGATTTGGAAGATGTATAGGGAAGGACAGATAGAACACAGTAACAGTCCGTGGGGTTCTCCCATTGTGATAGTTGCCAAGAAAGATGGTTCCTTGAGATTCTGTGTAGACTATCGCCAACTGAACGCCGTGACAAAGAAAGACAGTTTTCCGCTTCCTCGGATTGATGAATGTATAGAAGCATTGGGTGGCAACCAGTGGTTTTGTACATTGGATTTGGAAAGCGGGTACTGGCAAGTCGCAATGGATGAGGGCAGTCGAGCAAAAACTGCTTTCTTGTCCAGTGTAGGGCTTTTCCAATTCAAGGTTATGGCCTTTGGATTGTGCAATGCTCCTGCAACATTCCAACGTATGAGGGACACGATGCTAGATGGGCTACGTTGGAAGGCTTGCCTGGTATATCTAGATGACGTTGTTGTTTTTGGCAAAACCTTTGATCAGTGCCTAGAAAACCTGCGTCTTGTGCTGGAAAGAATTAAGGAGTATGGCCTCAAATTAAAACCAAAAAAGTGTGAACTATTCCGGACAGAGGTTGAGTATTTGGGAAGGATAGTGTCTAGGAAGGGAATTGGTCCAGCCTCCAACAAGGTGGACAAAGTCCGTGAATGGCCTGTTCCTACAAATGCTAAGGAAGTCAGACAATTTCTGGGATTTGCTTCCTATTACAGGGAGTTCTTACCGGATTTTGGATCTGTGGTAATACCTCTTCAGAAAGTTGTCACTGAGGCGGGGCAAGCCAAGCGATATACTCGACCAATCGTTTGGACAGTTGAATGTGAAGTGGCTTTCAATAAAGTCAAGGATCTGCTCACATCTGCTCCTGTGCTCGGGTATCCTAGGAAAGAAGGTGTCTTCACCCTGGATACTGACGCAAGCGGATTTGGAATGGCAGGGATCTTGTCACAGGTGCAGGATGGTCGCGAAGTTGTCCTTGGGTATGCAAGTAATAGTCTGACTAACGCTCAGAAGAATTACTGCGCTACAAAAAGGGAGCTTTTGGCTATACTGACTTATCTGAAGAAGTTCCGCCATTACTTATTAGGAAACAGAAATTTCCAAGTGAGAACAGATCATGCCTCTTTGCGTTGGCTCCTTAACTTTAAGGATCCAACTGATATGCTTGCCCGTTGGTTGACCACGTTGCAAGAGTATGGGTTGGACCAGTCCATGATTGTTCATCGTCCGGGCAAAAAGCATGACAATGCCGATGCTTTGTCTCGAATCCCCACCAGGAAGTGTGGAAGGTTGGATTGCAGAGACTGTGGAGAGCATGATGCTGTCATTGCTGTAGTGGTTGCTGATGAAACAACTATTGCCTTTGGTTCGATGGATGATGAGATCCGGACAGCACAGAAGGATGATCCGCTAATCCGGAGGGTGGTTGATATTGTGACTGGAAAGGCCGAAGTCCCGGACAAACAGACCTTGTCCGGCGAATCAGATGAATTTCGCCTTTATGTCAATTACCGGGAACGATTGTCTTTGGAAGATGGAGTGCTGTGTCTGAAAAGGATCAGACGAGGCACTGGTAAAGAGTATGTGAGGAGAGTGCTACCTGCCTCCCTTAGAGCTGAAGTGTTCAAAAGCATGCACGGACCTAGGACTGCTGGTCATTTTGGTACCTTTAAGACTACTTGGGCTGCAAAAATGCGATATTTTTGGCCTGGTATGAGGTATGATCTTAAGCGGTGGCTAAAGGCTTGTCCGGAGTGCAATATGAACAAGACTAGGGGTGGAGGAGGGGTCACTCCTCTCAAAAAGGAGATGCATGGGGAACGTTGGAACCAGGTTTCCCTGGACATCATTGGTCCTTTCAAGACCACACCACGTGGGAATAACTATGTGATGGTTGTCACAGATCATTTGGTCCGAGGCTTATCCAATGCCGGACCATAGAGCCGAAAGGTGTGCCGAAGTATTGTTTTATGAGTGGATCTTGCGTTTTGGATGCCCTGTCTCTATTCAGACGGACGGAGCTCCAGAATTCCGGTCTCATCTTGTAAAACTATTGCTTAAGATGCTGGGGGTGGAGAAGTTAATAACTCTCCCGTACAGGCCACAATCAAATGGCCAGTCAGAAAGGTTCAACAGAGTCCTTGTTGAACAGTTATCTTGCTTAACTAATTACAGTGAGACCCATTGGGACTTGTTGGCCCCCTGTGTGGCGCATGCCTATAGAGGAACTGTGCAGGCTAGTACTCTATGTACTCCAAACTCTATAGTATTTGGCAAAGAACTTCTGACTCCCATGGATATTGTGTATGGTGTGGAGCCTGGTGGCCTTGATTTTCCATGCAAGATAGCCTTTGTCGAGAACCTCAGACAATGGATGCGGACAGGACATCAGTTTGTCCGGAAGAACCTTGGTGTTTCAGCGTACATCAGAAAAGGGACTTTGACAAAAAGTCCAATCCTAAGCGTTTTGAGGTTGGGGATGTTGTGTACCGTTATTGTCCCCCTAAAGCTAGTAAGAAATTCGGCCCGAAATGGGATGGTCCGTTTAAGGTACACAGGTACATAGGTGGTACTACCTATGAGCTTGAGTCGTCCGAGGGATTAGTGAGATATCACGTTGACTATCTCAAGGCTGCTTTTGATACAAATGGTCCAATTCAGGCAGTGAATTTGGATAGAGCTCCTGAGTTTCAGAAGTTAGAAAAAGCTGGCCGAGACGTCCTTCGGTTTGACAATGGAAAAGTTCTGCCAGGAAAAGAATGTCCAGTTCTGAGTGAGAGGTGAAAGGTAACCATTGGGGTGAAACCCGTTGGTAGACCTCGGAAGCATCCAAGGGTTGTGTTGAAACAAACCAAAGTTGGTGTTAAAGATCGCATCCCCACTGTGATTGCTTGTCCGAAAAAGAAAAGGGGTAGGCCCCCTAAGAATCAGTTGAATGCTGCTAACTCAACTCCTCTATTGACTAAGAAACCTAAGTCGAAGGGGGGGAGGGGGGTTGCAGATTCTGCAGATTCTGGGGAGGTTTTACCAGGGAAAAAGGTAAATTTGGATACTGGGAAGAAAGTTTCTTCAAATGGCACTGCAAGAGCAAAACGTATACGTCGAGCTCCAGACTGGTTGCAGTACGGACAACGAGTGTAGCCCAGTTGTGTTTCACTCTTTCACCAGCAGCCTTCCGGGAAGCAACTTGGAAAGAAAACATAGCCTTACGACAAATAAAGTGAGTTGAATTTCTCAGGAAAACTTGCATAACATGTTGGTAAAAGGTTATAGCTAGTTGCTTTGACATTGTATTGAACTCGTCAGGCCGTATTTTCTTGGTTGTTCTGCTTCTAAGAGTAGGAACCGAACTTAGACATGACGGCGAGTGGGTGACTCGGCGAAACCACTATCCAATACAACTTAGCTAGCAGCGAGATATAAGGTGTTATTCTCACTCTGCAGCTTGCTAACTGAACTTGTACATAGTCTTGCTGTTTTTGAAGGCTTACTAGCTAAGCCTTGCTGTAAATATGTTGAATATTGAACACTGGAGCTTCCACGTGTAGCTACCGGCGGTTTTTGTCATTACGGACATCTCTAGAAATCCGGACGCGGGTCAAGAGTGTCCGCAACTGTTATATGTATTTGAGAAGTTTGAGGTTGTGCTGAAAAGTTGTTTCTCTTTTTCAGATTTAATTTAGTACGCCAACTCTTGAGTTTTTCGCCATGTCTCACCGTAAGCGACGTGAGGACGATGAAGACAGTCTCGACCTCGACTATTCGGGGGATGAGAGTGTCTCGGACTCGGAAGCTAGGCGAGTGATGGAGACAGCAGATCTCCTGATAGGCCTTGACCCGGCCAACCGCCCTGCTGATTCTCCGAAGCCGTTAGGGAGAGAGATAGAACCCTTAGAGGGTGCAGAGGGGGAATCCCCTATGGAGGAAGGAGGAGAGGAGAAGTCGCCGGACAAGCCAGTCCGGACCCTGGCAAAATCTACCTCTTCTACCCGTCGGAAGTCAACACGGATTGCCAGCCAGTCCCCGGACAAGAAGGCTGCGCTGTCTTCTTCCTCCAGGAGGACAAGGTCCTGTGTGGACCAGACCAGAGAACAAAAGTCCTCCAAGACGGACAGGGGTCGAAGCCCCGTCCGTAGAACGACTAGCGGACGGCTGACAGTGTCCGCCGATGTCCATGCTAGTGAGTCCGGGAAAGTAGAGAGGAAGGGCCGCGCAGGTTCTACCACCTCTCGCAGTCCGTCTGGTAGTAACAAGCGACGTCCCATCAAACGTCACTACCATCGGACGGAAAAACGCTGGTTACAGTTGAAGGGAAGGGGTCCCATGGAACAGTTCCGCCAAGAGCTGGAGAATGTGGCCGAAATATTCTGCATCCGTCCGAATCAGGCTTTTGAGAGGATGACATACCTGTCCGGTATGCACATGGGCATGATTCGGCGGAGGGAAAAAGCTACTGCGGACAAGAAGCCACCTAATAAGAACTCCACGCAGTCAGCCACTGAGGGAAGGAATGGGAAGGACAATTCCCAGTCAGTGGAAAAGAAAGGAAAGAAGCACCCATCTTCTTCTTCCTCCTCTGCTTCTTCTTCCTCTAGAAAGGTAGAGTCTGCTTCGCAAGATGGAAGGTCCACCTCCAAGAGATCCCGATCTCCATCGGTGTCCGGCCCGCCAGATACTGGGGGAAGGTCAAGATCAAGATCGAGGTCTAGTAGCCAACCACCGAAGCCCAAGAGAGTCTCGAGGGCTACTAGACAATGGGCCGATGAAACCACGTCGCAGCTACCTAGTCTAGCAGAGACTGACCTCCTCATCACCACCAGCGAGGGTGTTATTGCCACAGCATTGCAATCTGTGACAGAGGTAGCTGCGAAAGCCACTGCTGAGTTAGGGACAACCATCCATAGTCGGCTTTTACCCCTCAAAAACATCCAGACTGTCCGGCGGGAGGTCTCTGCAGCAGCTGAGATGAAAGAACGACTAAGAAACCAGGAGAAGCTGATTGTTGAGCTGGAGAAGCGGGTTAAAGCAAAGTCCGCAAGGGTAGATGAACTGGAGGACGAGAATTGCCGACTACGCTCTCTTTTAGATGATGCTGACCCAAACGTCCCCTGTCCGAGCTCGTCCGGATGCGTGTCCGTCTCCACCACCAGTACCGCTGTGACTACACCTGCAGCCGCATCTGTAGCCGCCTCTACTTCTCAGGGTTCAGCACCTCTTCCTCCTGGTGGCAATATAATGACCGTTGGGACCGCTGATATGCCCCAGCTTTTAATGCTCTCACAGCTACTGGCCCGGGTTACTGCCAATCCAGCAGTACCAACCACGTTTGCCATGTCCCCGGACCTTACCAGAGTTCATCAGGGAATGAGTCCCACAGGCCAATATGATATTCCGGATTGGTTCTTCAGCACTCCACCTAGGCCTAATCCTCAAGGACTTCCGCCTACACAGGGAGCAGCCCAGCCAGATGCAGCCACTCAGCCTACAGATAAGAAGTCTGAGCAGAGTTCCTCAATGGAAACGGACTAGATATATTCTTTATGGACATTTAAACTGTTTTGCAGTAAATTGATTCTCTCCCCATTGTTGTTTGTCATATCTATGTTTAGGTATGACCATGTTTTGTTGGAGTGTGAGATATAATCACAAGAGATTGGTCGAACGTTTCGTCAATCTTATTCTTTTTTTACTGTATGATGTCTCATGTCCGCGGATGTCTGTATTTCTGCATTTTGCCTTTTCGGTGTGCCCGGAATTTTTCCTACATTTTTCTTTCACCTTTTTAACCTTGACGTTTGTGTGAATTGTTAAATATGTAGTTGGGACTCAGTAAGCTCCTGCTTGTTCTTGCCTTTTTAAAGTTTACAGATTGTTCTCTTATGTAGCTAGGACACATATGCTCCTATATGTATGAACCTGTATTACTACTTCTTATATGTTATCTTATGTCGTGAGGACACTAATGCTCCTTTATGTAACCAGAAAAATTTATTTTTCTACTGTATTTTTGATACTTACCTGTACTTTACCTCCTGTAGTGATTTTCTTCTTTGGAAAAAATCCTAAAAAAGGGAAGGGGGTATTGTAGGGGTTTTACTTCTGGTGACTAACACCAGCAAGCGCCACGGGGCGAACCATGCTTGGTTTTACATTCTTAACTTACATAAAGGCCTTGCGTCTCTTTATCATCTTTTATTATAACTTTTAGTAGCCATGTTGGGCTTTATTATTTACACTTCTAGACTCTCAATGTTAAAGGTTCTCTCCTTCTTTATTCCTTACAAGGACTTAATATGTGTATGAGTGCAGGGACCACTTTGGACTGCACTCCATAATAGTTAGGTGTCCACGGACACCAAGGTTGTGTCAAGCTTCTGGGAGCTTCATGTCCGGATAAGAGTTGAATAAAGAAGGGAGCTGGAGTAACATAGTTTACGTCCGTGTTGTGTCTTCTTTGCGTGGAACGTCGAAAGTGAATCTGGTCGGTGGTATTAAGGGAAAAACCACTACACAAGTATGATAACAAGTATGATAACAAGTGATCCATAACAGATGTGTGATCTAAAAGTATCCTATAGAATAATAGCAGAGCAACAAACAGCTGAATAGATATTAACCAACGAGTTCTTATCTTATCACCTTTATTAACGGTAAACCTGGTAAATACATTTCTATTATATGATATTTGGAGAAATGTGTTAGAATACTCTTGAGTATCGTGTGTATCGGTTGAAATATAATTTATAAGGAGGAAGAAAAAGATTAAATATTAGCATAACGTCTATGACATACGTTGGTCAATTTCCAAATTCACTATCCATTTTATTTGAGACACGGTTTCAGAGGCAGAATATTTGGTAAAACTAACCAAAACAACTTTGTTACATACTACTTCAGAGGTGCGATAACAATATTTTTCATTGTGCATGTCTGATGAACATTTGAATTGTTTTTTCTTTTAGCTTTTAGTAAATGAAGGGAAATAGGACTTCACGTTCTTTACCACCACGTTACACCACGTTCTTTCTTCCTTTCTTTCCTTCTTAGCTGGAGCACTTATCAATTTTTTCTCATATTACCATCACATGCAATCTACTTTTGTACACTTATAATTTATTCAATTGTCTACTTCGTGTTCTTGTTAAAATTCTGTAACTAATTAACGAAAATCAAGATTCAGGCACCCAACGGAAAAACTACTTAGGCATCTGCCTATCTAGAATGTTAAATAACCTCATTGTAATTACGACCAAAATACAATAAAGAATACTTGAATTGAATTGAATTTGCAAAATTAATAATAAAATCTAGTCAACTTTATTTCAGTTCCTCACATATTCTCTCAGCGCTTTTTGCTGGCATACACCTTTTTCTTTGGAACATTTTGTATCTATATCATGAGAGCAAATATGAGTGTAGCCATCGTGTGTATGTCCAGGGACCAAAAGGACAACGTCACAGTGAATACTACACAAGTGGACGATGGCTGCCCTAAACTAAAAGAGTCTGATAGCCCAGACAGGGAGGTATACTTTCATATATATGTAAATAACTTTATTATTAACAGTATTACATTGTTGATACTTTCATAGGTTCCCAGAATCTCCTATTAATCTAAGTTTGATACATCAATACATCATTACTATCAATGATGAAGCGGTTATATGGGTCAGATTTTCAGAAAATGTACAATTGGCAGGTGTACGCATTTAGTAAATTCTGCTAAATCAGGCTAAAAAATGATGATTATCAGGTATATGTGAGTATATTTGGTATCACATTGATTTAAAGTATCAGTTCTGTTATGTTAAACTATATTTTGAAGCTCATTTTTGTCTTAAATGTGGGTTATTTGAGAGGATTGATAAAGGCGAATTGTACATTTTCTGAAAATCTGACCCATATGTTACTAGATGACCCCCATTTAAAGCCTGGGTTCCACTGCCATGCTACTTCTCCCGCTACTACTCCTATTTCTTTAGTCCCGTAACTTTTAGAAGTAGTGGGTCGAAGCATATATGCAACGGTCTGAATGGATTAGCATTGAAATAGCTTCAAAATCACTTCCTTGAAAGAATCATTTCACTTAAGATCTATATATATATAAGCCATCTCAAAAGTAAGAGTCCTGTACATGTATGCAGCCAGTAAAAATACCTTTGTGCATAGCATTGAATGTCATAAATCCGCAATTAATATAGTGTGGATGAGTGCTATTAGGGACATTTAGCAACCACAACGCTAACGCTAACGCTAACGTAAACGCTAGTTTCTCACGATAGGGTGGGCCGTATGTAATGGCAGAATTCTATCAGTTTTAGTGGTGGAGAGGTGTTTTCAGAGGGGAAAAAACCCACAATTTCATGAAGGAGGGTAGTGTGTTACACATGAAACCTACGGAAAACACCTCCCGCTCATTTGTACATAAAAATGAAATCACAATTGACCATCATACAATATTGTAGCATGAAATAGACATACGTTGGGAACGTATTGACACACCTCTTAGCGTTATTGACGTCCGTATCTCAGCTAGCATGCTAAGAATAGCGCACCTAGTGATGACGTAGTCCTCATAAAACATGTTAACGTTAGTGTTAGCGTTAGCGTTGTGGTTGCTAAATCAGCCTAATATTTGAAGCTTGTTAACTAAGCAAAATAGACCCCTTGGTCAGACTTCTCTGATCAATCATCTATTTCAGCAGTGATGAAAAAAAAATGATAACAAGGAGAATATTTCTTTAAGAACTTTTACGTATGATAAGGAAACTTTTGGACTGGCAATTATGAAAAACTTGAATCATTTCTATTGACAGGGAGAGTTTGACTGGGATAGGTCGACAAGAGGTTTCATTTTGTCATCATTCTACATAGGCTATATAATAACGCAGTTCCCAGCTGGTTGGCTTTCAAAACGATTTGGAGGCAAACTACTCATAATGATAGGTATCTATTCACCTTCATGGTCAGCCATCAATAGGGGAGTTGCATGTGCCACTGCGCATGTCTGGTACAATGCATCATGGGATGGATTTTGATGAAATCTGACATACAAATATTTGGGAACATTTTGATAAAAAATTGCCAGAATGTTTTCACGTATATCACAGCTTTCTTGAATGTTCTATGAAAACCAAATGCATTATGGGAAAGATGGGGACTTGTGTTGTGGAAACATGTATAATTTATAATACATAGATATTGACATTAGAGCATTGATAGATATTACATGCTCAACATGGCATGATTTCTATAGATTTTATACTGTACCATTAGTCCCATAATGCCATGCGAATCAGGATTCGAAATGGCGGCTATGCACATCCCCTATTACAAATCACTTGTGGGTCAGATTTTCAGAAAATGTACAATTCAACTTCACCAATTTTCTCAAATAACCCACATTTCAGACGAAAATAAAGTTCAAAATACTGTTCAGCCTAACCAAACAGATTGCTAGAATCAATGCAATGCCGAATATACTCGAATTTACCCAGTATTGACCAAATTGCAGCCTAATTTAGCAGAAGTTCCTAAATGTGTACAGCTGCCAATTGTACATTTTCTGAAAATCTGACCCAAGTATAAGTGAGTCTCTTAACAGAAACTTACATTAATTTTATAATACTCCAATATTGTTATGTGTTACACTCATTAAATACATGAATCAGGCTTTATAGTTTTGAACCATGTCAAGTTACAAAATAAAATGTATTGCAATTCTTTCATAGGAGTGAGTTTACTGTGCCTTGCCACATTATTAACACCAGTCGCCGCCAGGGCTAGTGTTTACTTCCTCATCGTCATTCAAATAGTGAAGGGAGTTGCCTCGGTGAGTTATATTAATAAGTTTAACTAACAAGTTGGTTGAAGGAGCGTGAATATTGCATGAGTTGTGTAGCAACGAGTGCAATATTCTAAGCGACTGAAACCAACGAGTAAGTTAACAGATTTATTGTACATGCTTTCAAACATGAAAATAGAAAAACATTGAGTCATAAATTTGAATTTTACCGGAAATCTTAGCAACAAACCCAGATTGGTTGCCATGACAACCCCAAGTAAATCACTAGTGAAAAACACAGTATGCGTAAATCACCCTAGATAAGTTGTTTTCAGAGCAATGCGTGTATAATAAAAACTAGAATCATCACTATACGTGAAGCTGCATCGATTTTGATTGGAAAGCAGTAATTTAATCAGAAATCTGGACTATGTTCAGAGAGTTTGTTGCGTGTTTGTGTCAACAACAAAACTTAGGTTTGCCTTGAGTTTATAATTTATTCAAGTTATGTCTCTTTGCTATACTTACCTAAATGTGTTGTATATGTATGTTCTATATGTATGTATGTATATTATCTAGTCTAGATCATTTTCCAAATTCAGGGGTACTTGGAAGACCAGTACACATTACTGAAAATGCTCCTTTTTCCATCTCTTCATATTAAACCTTTAGTCCACACTTATATTTACATTGTAGATGTCTTATGGAAATAAAAATCTATTATTATTATTATTATAATGCACAAAACAGGGCATCAAATAATTACCTTTGCATTTTTTTTATTTTTTTTTACGACAGAATTTATTTCTGATACCTGCCTTCGAGGCATATACAATTCTAAGCACATGGTTAATAATATACAGACGTAAGAGAAAAAGCATCAAAACACCAAAGCGAATCAATATCATTTACATCTTTATCCATACTCATAATATGCTTAACATGTTCAATTCAATTTAAAAAGAATCATGATTACAAATCATAATGATTATAAACGTATACACCCAAACTCTAGACAGTAGGGCTTGAAATCCTCCCTATTAAGGGAACTCAGTACCCACCGACATTGTCATTCTGTTAATTAGACAAATAAAAGTTACAACAACAAGAACAAATCAATAACCCCTCAATGTTGGTCATTAATCCTTTACCATTTCATGACAATAAATTGTAATGTGTTTCAGGAAAATGAATCATAAGTCGCAAAATTGATATTTTTCAAAGTTTTTTTTTTTTACAATATCTCTTCATTGAAATGTTCTGATTTCTAGAGGGAGTATCACTTATCATTACCGCATACGAGAGACAAGGAGAAAATGACTAGTTTTGGGTTTTTTATTTTTGTAGAAGTATAAAAGTTGTTGTAAAATGATTTTTATTTTGTAAAAGTGATAAAATATGATGAAATAAATTTGGTGATAATATAATATACCCCTGAGGGATGAAAGAGTGAAAGAGTGAAGTAGATGAAAGGTAGGTTGTGGGTGGGTGGGAACTTGTAAGTAAGAGTGATTTGAAGTAAGTGAGGGAGAGGAGAGGGTGAGAGGAGCTTATATATGGGTAATGGCGGAAGGATTGTGTAGTGGGTCCCTCTTGCGGCAATGAGGGGGCCTAACACCTATGTGTGATGCCCACCACATTACCGCATACGAGAGACAAGGAGAAAATGACTAGTTTTGGGTTTTTTATTTTTGTAGAAGTATAAAAGTTCTTGTAAAATGATTTTTATTTTGTAAAAGTGATAAAATATGATGAAATAAATTTGGTGATAATATAATATACCCAAAAGAAGCCAAATTTAGGAAAGGGTGGGATGATGGTGGGAAAGACAAATTTATTGATGATTTAATGATTTGATGAGGTGTCGATTAACGACAGCTGGGTTGGTTTTCACGTATGTTTTGTATGCATCGCTCTTCCAGCCAGCGAAAGTCTGTATCTGCAAGTCGGTACAGCCCGCCTGGTGGGCCGCGGTGGCGGCTGTCTTCCGGATACTATGCAGTGAGTGGGTGGATGGGTCAAGTCTTATCTGTTTGAGCGCCTCCGCCCAGCGTCTGTTGATGTAACCCACCGGGACGGGGTTGGTAGTACCGGGGAATGAGGCGAATGGCTGGTCGACTCTGACAGTGGGATTGGACTTGAACATGTCGTCGACTGCTTGGACAACACAGAGTTGCTTCTCTGTCGCTGCTTCTAGGGTGACGGTGCGTCTGTCATAGGTACTGGCCATATTCTTGGCCGATTTTATGTGGACGGTGATGCTGCCTTTACGTATTGATATATCACTTCTAGTCAGATGTATTGTGGGGTCATATTTAGCGATAGATGGAGCCACTACCTCTGACTGTCTTAGAGCAGCATAATATAGTACTAGGATCACAGCCTTGAATATCTTGCCGAGGTTATCTCTAGGAATGTTCATGACTAGATTTCTAAGCTGGTGTACTTCCAGCGGTAGTTTGATTCTAGGGATATAGTTTTTATTGTTGAGAATGGCTTTGAGAGCCCACTTTACACGGGGGTGTTCTAATAACGTGGTGGGAAGATTTCTTTTATTGAGGAATGTTCGTATATGAGAAATATTATTCTGTATGGTCTTAGGCGAGGGAGTATGGCTGGATAAACATTCAATATATGCACAGATTTCGACATATGTACATGCGGGTATGGGGACCTGAGCCTCTCGCATGAACGCCACAAACGTCTTCGTGGCTGAGGTGTAGTTGGCCCTCGTGCCCTTGGCCCAGGCCCGGTCCTGTGTTTCATCCGCTGCCTTCACTAGTTTCGCCAGTCTTGGTGCTGAAATTGATCAAATGTTCATTTATATGCCATTGGTTCAAGTTTGCCTTTACCATACGAATATTATAATTATCAATGAACTCATTCACGATGGTGGTGTATTCCTGACCCAAGTGAGCCCTGCTGAGGGCGTCAGCCAAGATATTATGAGAGCCCGCGATGTGGTTAAAACTGAGTTTGACATCATACCTGGCTTGTACTAGCCAGGCTACGCGGGCGGCGGCCAGAATTATATTATTCTTGCCACGCCCTGAGTTCAACGTACATACAGTCGCCCAGTTGTCACAAAGCACTAACACATGAGAGCCCCTGTCGTCTTCACTGAGAAACGTTTCAAGAGCTATAGCCAGGTTAATCGCTTCGATTTCAGAAATATTATCGGCCCTGTAGTCTGGAGTGCAAATGGCCTGGCCGAAGGCGTGTTTTCCGTCCGAGCCTCCAATGCCACTCAAACATGCGTCGACTACTATTGTTTTGTTTACTGGGGCTGAGGGGATTAAAGAGCGGCCATTCCAAGTAGAGCAGAATTGCATGAACCAGTCGAGATCAAGTAGCATTTCTGCACTCACTTTTATGCTGCCGTTACCACACTTTCTCAGCCCGTCCAGAAGCCTAGAAATAAATATTCGAGCCGGAGCCACACACTTTCCTATGTACACAAGGGAGCCAATGAGGGATTGTAGGGTTCGCTTTGAAATGACAGACTTATTGCGGACATTGTTAATATTATCAAGTACCTCCTTTATTTTTACCTCGGGGATTGATATACTCATGTCGTCCGTATCAAAGTTGATTCCCAGCCAGGTAATCTGCTTTGCCGGGCCCATAGTTTTCTCGGTAGCTTCTGGGAGGCCTAGGTCCTGCAAGAGAGTCGATATAATCATATATGCACGTTTAGCTTCTTCCTTGCTGTTACATATATACGCTATATCATCAATATACATATGACAACGGACCCCTTTCTCCCTGAGAATTTTCACAATATAGTTGGCCACCGTTTGCATAAAAAATGACGATGCCCTGCTGCCAAAGGGCATGGATGTATCACAGTAGTATTTCCCGTTCCATTTCATACAAAGAAGGCACCAATCAAGGGGATCACTATGGAAGTTATGGTAAGCTCGTGAGATGTCGACCACACCCATAAATGCCCCTGTGCCCATACTTTGAATGTCAGTAACCAGGTCCTCCGTCGTCGGGAGGTGGTGATCCTGCACAACGCCCCATATGGCATTTTTCCTAACGTATTTGTTCACCGACAATTCATCAGGGAATGTTAAATCAGTGATGACCCTCCTCTTTCCCTCTTCCTTCTTGGGTCTGGACATGAGGGGGGCACAGTGGAGCCATGGGGTGAAAGGGGGGTCCTCGAACGGGCCAAGGAGGTCCCCACATTCTATTTCTTTATCAATAAACTTTGTGATGTGTTCAGGGAAAGATACTGCACTAGGGTGGTTGTTATCTTCCCTGTCTAGGGGGGTAACCGGCCCCATATAGCCAATGGGGAAGCCGTAGGAAATAAAGTCTAGTATTTGCTCGCCCCCTGTGAGGCCCGAGAGGTGTTTTCTCCATGCTTTAACGTTGAGGTTAGTTGGGAGGGGGACCCGAGCACTGAGGCAGTTTGGCAGGCCCGTGTCGCGGACTGCTTGGTATATGAGTGAGAGTTCGTTTACATCTGAGAAGTTAGAGTTAGGCCAATAGCTTTTTCTATAGTCCCTGAGGGCGTTTGGGGAAACATCAAGATCGACCGAATTATTATCATGTTGGCATAGGTTCAATATATTGTCAAAGTAATTGTTCATACCTGTACCCTCGACTTGATTTCCCACCATAGCCCATGGGGCGTCATGATGTGCGTTGCCGTAGTCTAGTGTCTCAGACGGAGGAGGGTGGCCGGCCCGGGGCTCCTCCTTGCTGCCTCGAGGCGGTGGCGGGCATCCCAGGAATGGCTGACCGCCCTCTATCCGTTTTTTGGCACGGACATGGTGCTGTTGTTGGCGCGGCTCGCTCCCTGCGAGCTTCCTCCGGTCTGGCCCTGTATACCTTGCCTACGAATACACTTAGAAAAGGGGTGAGTACAGGTTTTACCGACGCCATCACAATAAGAACATATGTGAAGAATTTTCATACCATTTTCCTCATGTGTGTCAGCATGGTGGCATTGGTTTCTACTGACATTGTTATACATACGACATATTACCTCATTGGTGGCCTGTGGCTCTTTGCGGGAGTGGGAGTTATTATGCTGAGCACTAGGTCCCGCCAGACCACCCCCGTTAGTAAATGAAATTCTGATACGATGCTGATAAATACGTTGCTGGTCTTCCCATGTGAGTGACCCGGACTCTATTTGGTCCCACACGAATTGCGACCACCTCCTCACCTGAGTCCAGGGGCGCTCAAGTGCATCTTGACTAACATCAGTAATATGTTGCAAAATATATTCATAATGGTGTGGCTTGTAGGCCCTTCTATCTTGCAGGAGAGTTAGACAGGCATTAATGTACTGTGATTGTGACAACTGGGTTCGGGCCTCTACCTTTTGTCTTATGGACTTGTCCCCGTCCTTATCAGCGTGTACACATATATGGTTTGGCTAGGATTCTGTTATTATGTATGGAATGTATAATGTTCGCCTTACCATAGAAGCCTTTTGCCAGTCTCTCATTCTCCATTTCCTTCTCAAAGTAATCATCCCGCTCCAGACCTCGTCTCAGTATTTCTGGAGGGGCGAAGTCAAATTCTTGGTCCTGAGCCCGAACCCGCTGGTGCTCAGGTGGAGGGTGGGTGTCCCGCTGGTTAGGTGTGGAGATTCGGCCGCCCTGCAGGGGCTCCGGCTGTGTGTGACCGGTAGTGTCTCCGT
Organism: Sthenelais limicola; assembly: GCA_942159475.1. NCBI lineage: Eukaryota > Metazoa > Annelida > Polychaeta > Phyllodocida > Sigalionidae > Sthenelais > Sthenelais limicola. The sequence continues at coordinate 51,991,040 of OW804102.1, forward strand.
CGCCTCGCCCGAGCGTTGCGTTGACCAACGCCCTGACTTGCTCCGTCAAGTCCGTTACCTGGGCCCTCATATCAGCCACGTCACCCGTAACAGCGGTAATTTTCCCATCTAAGTCTGTCATCTTCAGTTTGCCCCGAGGCATTGTGACGGTGAAAACAGAGGTATAAAATATAAAATGCTGTTGTGTAAAATGAATGCTGCAATATTGTAGCACCAGAATGAACTCACTTTAGCCAGCGCATTAAAAGTCCCGCTTCACGTTAATCCCCAAGTGCCGGCAGGCTCAGGTAGTTAGCGAAGCGAGGTAATGCCAAAAAGTATGTAGGCTGTGTGTGTGCACACTGAGCCGTCAACTTGTAAGTAAGAGTGATTTGAAGTAAGTGAGGGAGAGGAGAGGGTGAGAGGAGCTTATATATGGGTAATGGCGGAAGGATTGTGTAGTGGGTCCCTCTTGCGGCAATGAGGGGGCCTAACACCTATGTGTGATGCCCACCAAGTTATATCAATCGCTGTATCAAATTTCAGTACAATCTATGTAATATATCCTTTCGTTTTAAAGGTCCTCATATGGACTACATTTAGTTACTTTACTGTTTATTGACCCCCAGAAATATTGGAAACAGTTTTTCAAAAACGAAAATATCAAACTTAAAATCTAGAAATACTTATAAGATTATTAGACTGTTTACTATCATTGGAATCGGCTTGAGCTCATCTTTTCAAATATAATGATATCTCAAAATCTATTTTTTGCGACTTATGACTCATTTTCCTGAAACACATCACAAATTTTCATGACAATAAATTTGTTCTACTTCAGGGTTTGTATTACCCCTCCATGTACCAACTGTGGGGATTCTGGGCACCACCAGCTGATCGAAGTGCATTAGTAGCAATCTCACAATCAGGTAGATATGGGTCAGATTTTCAGAAAATGTACAATTGGCAGCTCTACACATTTGGGAACTTAGGCTGAATTAGGCTGAAAAATGATAAATACCGGGTGTATCTGAGTATACTTGGTATGGCATTGATATAAAGTACACTGCAAGTGAGACCGTCTTCGTACTAAACGTTTTTGAAGACGGTTTTTTTGTCCCCTTTTAGAAGACGGTTTTTTTCCGTTACCATGTTCAAAAACGTTTAGCTACTATATTACCGTCTAGGTATTAAAAACCGTCTTCAATAGCGTATCAGAAAACGTTTAGATAATCGTTCACAAAATTAAATGAGGGAGAATAAAAATTACTTAAAAATTAGTTGAAATTGAAGATATATGTAAGATTCAATTTACAAGACCATCTATAGGATTATTTGAGTTTAGAGAATTGTTTAAGGCATATATAGGGGAGAGAGAAATTAGTATTGAACAGTCACATATATTTCACTACTAAATACATTTGGTCAGCAGAGCCACTTTATTAACAAACAAATGAAGAGAAATGCAAATTAAGTATTTATTAACTAGTTCTTTATTACATAAGGCTGTTATATAAACCAAGAAACGTAGACAGATAGAAACCAACTCCTTATTGAGAGATTTCACTACCTTAAGAACACATTTTTTTAAAAACATTTTTTAAACTATTATTATCATAGATTCAAGCAACTTTCAGAGAATTAAGTATAATAATGATCTACTGCGCTAGAGAATTATTATATATCAAATGTATATTAGAAATTTACTTAATTGACAAGGTCCCACTTTCGTAAATGACGACTGGGGATTTGTACATTGTGAAATCAATATGTAAAACCAACAGGGAGCTTGTCAACCTCCCATATGCTGGAGATAGGTTTCCTGATAGTGATATGATCGACAATAAAAGTTTCTTAAATCTTAAATCTTAAAATTAGGATGATTTCCACAATGTGGTAGGTCTCATCTCCTACAAAGGTATGTACAATTTTAATTTAACTACTGAAGACATTGGTATCATGAAGAGAACTCTCTACTCGTTTACATTGAATTACTAATGGCGACGAAAACAATTTTTCAGTTACACAGCTCTAAGTACAACATTTTTTTTTTATATAGCACCCTTCATTTAAAAGAAATACACATTCAATATATACAATAATTTCGCTTTTTAGGTAAAAATGCAGTTTAACACAATGAAAGAGATATTTCAAATCAATATAATGTCAAAGATACTCTGATAGACCCATTATTCATCATTTTGCTGTCTAATTTAACAGAAGTTACCAAATTTGTAGAGCTGCCGATTATACATTTGTTTAAAATCTGACCCATATACAAAGAATTTGAAAACAAATCCTATTATGAATGCCATTGCAGAACAGTAACTAAGGGAAGGGGTGAGAAGGCGTGAGGGTATGAAAGGGGGTGAGTGGAGGAGGGGGAGGGATGAAATGGGGGGAGGGGAGGTTATGAGAGGAGGGGAGGGGCAAGGTGGGATGAGGTTATGTGAGGAGGGGAGGGGCAAGGGGGGATGAGGTTATGTGAGGAGGGGAGGGGCAAGGTAGGGTGAGGTTATGTGAGGAGGGGAGGGGCAAGGGGGGATGAGGTTATGAGAGGAGGGGAGGGGCAAGGGGGGGTGAGAGGAGGAGGGGAGGGGCAAGGGGGGGTGAGGTTATGTGAGGAGGGGAGGGGCAAGGGGGGATGAGGTTATGTGAGGAGGGGAGGGGCAAGGTGGGATGAGGTTATGTGAGGAGGGGAGGGGCAAGGGGGGATGAGGTTATGTGAGGAGGGGAGGGGCAAGGGGGGATGAGGTTATGTGAGGAGGGGAGGGGCAAGGGGGGATGAGGTTATGTGAGGAGGGGAGGGGCAAGGGGGGATGAGGTTATGTGAGGAGGGGAGGGGCAAGGTGGGATGAGGTTATGAGAGGAGGGGAGGGGCAAGGTGGGATGAGGTTATGAGAGGAGGGGAGGGGCAAGGTGGGATGAGGTTATGTGAGGAGGGGAGGGGCAAGGGGGGTGAGGTTATGTGAGGAGGGGAGGGGCAAGGGGGGGTGAGGTTATGTGAGGAGGGGAGGGGCAAGGTGGGATGAGGTTATGTGAGGAGGGGAGGGGCAAGGTGGGATGAGGTTATGAGAGGAGGGGAGGGGCAAGGGGGGGTGAGGTTATGAGAGGAGGGGAGGGGCAAGGGGGGGTGAGGTTATGTGAGGAGGGGAGGGGCAAGGTGGGATGAGGTTATGTGAGGAGGGGAGGGGCAAGGTGGGATGAGGTTATGTGAGGAGGGGAGGGGCAAGGTAGGGTGAGGTTATGTGAGGAGGGGAGGGGCAAGGGGGGGTGAGAGGAGGAGGGGAGGGGAGGGGCAAGGTGGGGTGAGGTTATGTGAGGAGGGGAGGGGCAAGGTGGGATGAGGTTATGTGAGGAGGGGAGGGGCAAGGGGGGGTGAGGTTATGTGAGGAGGGGAGGGGCAAGGGGGGGTGAGGTTATGAGAGGAGGGGAGGGGCAAGGTGGGATGAGGTTATGTGAGGAGGGGAGGGGCAAGGGGGGGTGAGGTTATGTGAGGAGGGGAGGGGCAAGGTGGGATGAGGTTATGTGAGGAGGGGAGGGGCAAGGGGGGGTGAGGTTATGTGAGGAGGGGAGGGGCAAGGTGGGGTGAGGTTATGAGAGGAGGGGAGGGGCAAGGGGGGTGAGGTTATGTGAGGAGGGGAGGGGCAAGGTGGGGTGAGGTTATGAGAGGAGGGGAGGGGCAAGGGGGGTGAGGTTATGTGAGGAGGGGAGGGGCAAGGGGGGGTGAGGTTATGTGAGGAGGGGAGGGGCAAGGTAGGGTGAGGTTATGTGAGGAGGGGAGGGGCAAGGTGGGGTGAGGTTATGAGAGGAGGGGAGGGGCAAGGGGGGTGAGGTTATGTGAGGAGGGGAGGGGCAAGGTAGGGTGAGGTTATGTGAGGAGGGGAGGGGCAAGGTAGGGTGAGGTTATGTGAGGAGGGGAGGGGCAAGGTGGGGTGAGGTTATGAGAGGAGGGGAGGGGCAAGGGGGGTGAGGTTATGTGAGGAGGGGAGGGGCAAGGTAGGGTGAGGTTATGTGAGGAGGGGAGGGGCAAGGTGGGGTGAGATTATGTGAGGAGGGGAGGGGCAAGGGGGGATGAGGTTATGTGAGGAGGGGAGGGGCAAGGGGGGATGAGGTTATGTGAGGAGGGGAGGGGCAAGGGGGGATGAGGTTATGTGAGGAGGGGAGGGGCAAGGGGGGGTGAGGTTATGTGAGGAGGGGAGGGGCAAGGGGGGGTGAGGTGAGGTTATGTGAGGAGGGGAGGGGCAAGGTGGGATGAGGTTATGTGAGGAGGGGAGGGGCAAGGGGGGGTGAGGTTATGAGAGGAGGGGAGGGGCAAGGGGGGGTGAGGTTATGAGAGGAGGGGAGGGGCAAGGGGGGATGAGGTTATGAGAGGAGGGGAGGGGCAAGGTGGGGTGAGGTTATGAGAGGAGGGGAGGGGCAAGGTGGGATGAGAGGAGGAGGGGAGGGGCAAGGTGGGGTGAGGTTGTGAGAGGAGGGGTGTGGAGGAGGGGAGGGGCAAGATGGGGTGAGGTTATGAGAGGAGGGGAGGAGCAAGGTGGGGTGAGGTGAGGTTATGTGAGGAGGGGAGGGGCAAGGTGGGGTGAGGTTATGTGAGGAGGGGAGGGGCAAGGTGGGATGAGGTTATGTGAGGAGGGGAGGGGCAAGGGGGGGTGAGGTTATGAGAGGAGGGGAGGGGCAAGGGGGGATGAGGTTATGAGAGGAGGGGAGGGGCAAGGTGGGGTGAGGTTATGAGAGGAGGGGAGGGGCAAGGTGGGATGAGAGGAGGAGGGGAGGGGCAAGGTGGGGTGAGGTTGTGAGAGGAGGGGTGTGGAGGAGGGGAGGGGCAAGATGGGGTGAGGTTATGAGAGGAGGGGAGGAGCAAGGTGGGGTGAGGTGAGGTTATGTGAGGAGGGGAGGGGCAAGGTGGGGTGAGGTGAGGTTATGTGAGGAGGGGAGGGGCAAGGGGGGGTGAGGTTATGTGAGGAGGGGAGGGGCAAGGGGGGATGAGGTTATGTGAGGAGGGGAGGGGCAAGGTAGGGTGAGGTTATGTGAGGAGGGGAGGGGCAAGGTGGGATGAGGTTATGTGAGGAGGGGAGGGGCAAGGTGGGGTGAGGTTATGTGAGGAGGGGAGGGGCAAGGTGGGATGAGGTTATGTGAGGAGGGGAGGGGCAAGGGGGGATGAGGTTATGTGAGGAGGGGAGGGGCAAGGTGGGATGAGGTTATGTGAGGAGGGGAGGGGCAAGGTGGGGTGAGGTTATGTGAGGAGGGGAGGGGCAAGGGGGGGTGAGGTTATGTGAGGAGGGGAGGGGCAAGGGGGGGTGAGGTTATGTGAGGAGGGGAGGGGCAAGGTGGGGTGAGGTTATGTGAGGAGGGGAGGGGCAAGGGGGGGTGAGGTTATGTGAGGAGGGGAGGGGCAAGGTGGGGTGAGGTTATGTGAGGAGGGGAGGGGCAAGGTGGGGTGAGGTTATGTGAGGAGGGGAGGGGCAAGGGGGGGGTGAGGTTATGTGAGGAGGGGAGGGGCAAGGGGGGGTGAGAGGAGGAGGGGAGGGGCTAAATAGAGTTAGGGTATGAGAAGGGGTGAGATAGGGTGAGGGTGGGATAGGGTTGAGTGGAGGAGGGGTGGGGCAAGATAGGGTAAGGGTGGGATAGGGGTTGGGTGGAGGAGGGGTGGGGTAAGATAGAGTGAGAGTATGAGAAGGGGTGATTGGAGGAGGGGTGGGGCGAGATAGGGTGAGGGTATGAGAGGGGAGGAGGGGTGGGGCAAAATGGGGTGAGGGGATGAGAGGGGAGGAGGGGAGGGTTGAGGTAGGGTGAGGGTACGCAGGCTGTATATTCCACTCTAGAAACTAATCACCTGTGCTCGCAATACACATGTACATATAAATGAGGTAGAGATCAGATCCGCTTCATCTAGTTGCTAGTGTCATTCTCCTTCACTGGATTCAGAACGATTTTCAGTGTAGATTGAGATGAACGGCCATATACAAGTCTGTTGTGGTTGTCAAGTTCGAGTTTTCCTACATCATGACATCATCCTCTGACATCATGAATTATACTGTTGTTTAGCGCCAAAGGTCCTGAAATGATAAAAGCATGAACTTTATCATATTATATTCTTTTACATGATATGTACACATAGTTCAAAGACCAGTTTTTAAACGCCCTATCATTATTAGGTTTATTTTAATTATAAAAATTCTTATTATGGATGTCTAAGATGTAATGATATATAAATTTAGAGATGAATGAGCCTAAATCGTTAAATGTTATAATATAGCTATGGGAAGTTTTCTTACAATAAAGCCAGATTTAATGCATTATTAACCTGAATAATTAGTGCAGGTCGGACAGACGTTGGCTTCAAATAATTGGATATTTAAATAATTTTGTGGGAGTTATATCATATTTCCTGTTACCTGCTGTATATTGTTCACCAGATCACCAGAAGAGTGATGGGCGGGGTGTGTGTGAGTGATGGGGGGGGGGGGTGTGAGTGAGGGGGGGTGTGTGTATGAGTAAAGCGTCAATACATGTATATGAATCGCTCCAGTCATTATATAATACTCATAAATACTATATTCTATCCTATTGGTGATTCTGGTAATCAAAAAATAGAACATACTGCTGGTAAACTGTAATGACTCGTTCTAATATCATTATGCATATGAATCATACAACCAGTTGGTCATCTACCATGAAACTTGTCTCTTAAATATTTAGAAATTATGCGGTCGGAGATCACTGAGAGAGGAGAGAGGGGAGAGAGAGTGGGACATATGAGATAAGACAGGGAGAGAGATGATAAATAGCTATAGATTCGCAACATAAGTAGCACAGTTATATAAAGGGAGAGAGGGAGAGAGAATTCGGAGACAGAGAAGGAGAGAGTGGAGACAATGAGGAGAGTAAGTGTGGGAGAGAGGAATGACACAAAATGGTGTCGTCCATTCCCGCATAAATGACTGTACTGTTTGGACATAAAGGATTTTGGCCATTCCGTCCCCATATTTTTGCCCATTCAGTCCCACCACCTCCCACACAGGTGTTAACGCTCGCCGGGGTGACAGTCCCCTCTAGGCGGGGAAAGGTGTAAAAACTTTGGGCCATAGCGACCCGGCAGCTTTTCGCCATACATGTATATCATACGCAACCCTCTCTCTATATTCAACGCTAGTTCTTCACTCTTGTATTTGTGTATTATGCTCAACTTTGCTGCTTTCCAATGTAAATCTAACGGCCTTGATAGGCCTAAATATTCACATAATTGAACTAATTTTATATTTGATAATAAGCTGTGGAGGGCCGTTCTGCTATGCTACTGTTTTGTAGGTTAGCTTAGGTTAGCTTACTGTTTACCTTAACGGACATGTCCGCCATTTTGGATTGTGTAACGTTGCATAAACAAAATTTAAAACAAGGTACTAGATTTAATACAAACCAGTGGTTTTTACAAATGGGCCTTGTAAACGCTCTAGTAGCCTCGACTGATATTGTAAATGATAAATATAATAAATGCTTCTTACCTGTTGTGAGAGAAGCTATCCGCTGGCTAGAAGCTGCAGTTAAATGTGCCATCATGTTTAAAAAGTTCAAAACGTCGCATTCACAGACCTATACGCTAGGTGGCGCATCTGATGTAACTACGTATGGGTGATAAGTTTGAGATCAATTCAGTATTGAATTAAGCATAGGGGACTACTGTAATTATTATGGTGTATGATGATCGTGCTTATAATAGTTGGTGGTGTTACCCCTGCTGCCCATTAATAATAATTGTATTCATTTATGATTAGCCTATTCTGTTGTTAGCTGAGCGTTTCTCCTGACAATCGTAGACACCACAATCGTCGCCCACCAACATAGATCTACCCATCCCTATTTTTCAAAATGATCCTTAAACAGATGAATATAAATGAAGTAATGAATTGATATGCAGCGTTCGAAATAAGAGCTTGCCCGGGCCCTTTGGCAAATTTGGAAAATCGGCGGGCAAGCTGTTTTGGGCACAAACTTGCCTGCCTGGGCAAGCTATAGATCTAATTACAGCGAGATTCTTGTGATTATATTTTCAGCAGAAATCTTTAATTTCCCAGTTTAATTTCCTTTGTGTCCAAAACATCATTGGCGATATTAGAAACCCTTCCACTATATTACCTACAGCCTGCTATCTTTTTTTCTTGCACATTCTTTCATATCAATATCATATCAACTTAAATTAAAACTAATTTAACTAGGCCTGAATCCATTTTATTCTATATATCTTGATCCTAATGTGTCGATATGATACAAAGCATATCAATATGATACATAGCACCATGACCTAGTAGTTTTCCTTTACGTAATTAGCATCACATCAAATATCAACATACCAATATAGAGTCAGGTATTTTTTTTTTAAATAATAAAGGAATATTAGTAATTACAGTAGGGCCTAATCTAAACAGACTTTTATGCCAGATCGGGGGATGTTGAGACCCAAAAACAAAACCAGAATTATTACTCTGTACAATAGGCCTAATTGTTTTGATATCTTTAATTCTCCACGGATTTTCCGCTGGAAAGGGTCCTACAACCATAATTTCTGACGGGCAACCTGATTTGGTCAGTAGCTTGCCCTTGCCCTGTTTTTATTCCTTATTTCGACCACTGATAATATGAATGATTGATATTAACGTCACACATAGATCTAGTCGCCATTCACACATACCAGTAATCTAGACCCAAGTCGGAGGTGTCACAGCTCAGCGGGTCGATTGGGACAAAAATAGTGGGTCAATCAGGACAAACGCCTGAGGCAGTGGGGAAAGCTGTAAAACATTAGGTATTCGCGGTAATTACGCTACAAATGTATGATTTCCTAAACTTATTCATCTAAACTGAACAGGGAGAGGCACTTTAATTCAAGCAGTTATTAATAGGCCTATGCAGCAAGGCAAGACGCTTGACATAGTCACATAGCCTACCAATTCAATTGCTCATTTCCCTAAATTATTCAGTATATATATTTTATTTAAAAACGCATATTTAGCAAGTGGGATGGTAGGTCTATAGGCCTATATATGTCTGGAAGCTTCCAGCTATTTAAAACCAATATTCCATCCCCTCCACCCTTCCACCGAAAGATGGAAATCACTTGAACTTCATTCATTGAGAGGTACTTAGCAGGCGGGTATATTTCTGTGTGACCTGTCCTGACGTTTAAAACTGCTAATTTCCCTGACTCTGGTCAATATATATATATTATATTGATACAGTTTTCGAAAGTCTAAAGTTATATCTGTCCTAAAGGTGTCATGTATGTAAAACAAATATTTCATATACTTTTGAGCCTTTTTATCATAAGTAACTCTCAAAGCCCCACTCCCGCAATGCTATAACACTGATGTGTGTATTGGCTGGCGTCCCCCGATATAGTTCGCTTTAGCGCCGATGGCGCCGCCACCTCTGACACAGGACAGGCATATAGCAACAATCTCACACATTTAAGTTTTAACACTTTTCAATGCCCCATTTCGCGCACCCATACTCATACAGGCTTTGGACATCTAAATACAATATATCAGATAGATCTCTTGATCATTTTGACGGTAACAAAAACACCTGTGCTTTGATATAAAAAAACATGTTCATTGAACAATCATACTAATGGCTAAATAGTGTTGAAGATGCTGTGTATTGAAGAACGTCTTCAACAGTTCAAAGCATGTAGCAGAGCGTTTAGCGCAGTGGAAAGGAGCGCGGGGCTTGATTGTAAATCGTCATCAGTGCAAAAAGCATCTACACCAATGTGTTGTAAACGTTGTTGAACATGCAAACATGTTCAACAACGTTTAGATTGAATACATTGTGGTAAACGGTGCCTTTGCAGTGTATCAGTTCTGTTATGTTAAACTATATTTTGAAGCTCATTTTTGTCTTAAATGTGGGTTATTTGAGAGGATTGTTGAAGGCGAATTGTACATTTTCTGAAGATCTGACCCATATAAGTTAAATTTATCTCTAGTCCTTTCAAACTGGTGTAGGTGTTGATGTGATGAGATGCACATGAGGTGATTTGGATGAGCTCTTAGATGGATGAGTATTAATGGATCAGTTTCAGACGGGTCAGATCTTCAGAAAATGTACAATTCACCTTCACATATCCTCTCAAATAAACCAAATTTCAGACGAATATAAAGTTCAAAATACAGTTCAATCTAATCAAACACATTGCTAGAATCAATGCAATGCCGAATATACTCAAATTTACCTAGTATTGGCCAAATTGCAGTCTAATAGCAAAATTTACTAAATGTGTATGGCTGCAAAGTGTACATTATCTAACAATCTGACCCACATGGTACTGTTTGTTGAGGATCCTAAAGGTTCCCACCATACAGTGGCATTCATTTGTGATCCGTTTTAGGAAAATGAGTCATAAGTCGCAAAATATGGATTTTGAGATATCACCATAATATTTGAAAAGAGGAAATCAAGCCGTTTCCAATGAATGTAAACATTAAGGACATCTAATAGGTATTTCTATCTAGATCCTTTTATTTTTGAAAAAAAACAAACGTTTGCAATATTTCTTGGTGGATAATTACCAGTAAAGTCGCTAAATGTACTCAGTGGGATGATCTAAGAAACGCACTGATATGATTAATAAACACTCTTGAAATTTGGTAGATGTATTCATACAGCCACAAGGACTAGACACTCCAAAAATGAAAATATTCCAGTAACGAGATCTTGTAAGTAAACAACTTTGGAAAACATCAATTCCGCGACTTATGACTCATTTTCCTGAAACCCATCACATTTGTGAAATATTAATACTGATAAACAAAGTGTGACCTTTATATATTCTGTCAACTGTTTACTCAAGAATAATAAACAAGAGTATATTTTCAGGAGCTGCCATTGGTTCTGTATTTAGCTCAGTTGTGTCAGGACAACTTTGTGCAAAAGGTTTTGATGGTGGATGGCCTTCCATTTTCTACATTTATGGTAATGTGATAAATTAATTAATAGATATAAGTTCATGAATAGTATAATAAAATATAAATCCTCATGAACTGGAACTATATGAGATGAATGAACATGCCTTGCTTCTCATAATCTCATAATATGTAATATTACACTTTACTCATAAAGTATATTGCTATTTGATATTTTTGAACAGAGACACTAATGTATGTATGTTTATATATATTTCAATGTAATATTATGGTACATAACTGTAATATTAACGTAATATGTATTAATATATATGTATTATATTATACAATATTAACGTATTAATGTAATATTAACTCAGGTATGTAAGGAGACATTTAAAGGTGCTGATATTCAATTAAATTATTGTTATATTCTAGTAGAAAACGATGTACCAAGGTATGTCTTAGTGTTATGGGGACATAGTAGTTAGTAGTTCTTTATCAATAAAAGTAAAAGTAACTCTGGGTTTCTTGGAAGAGCTGTGAGGGCACAGAAAGTATATTATCCTTTTTCCTGTCTATTGTAACTGTTTATGGAGGAAATAAAAGCATTTATATATAGATAAGTCTGAACTGGTAGAGTTGTGGATCAAAACTGCTTTACTGATCCTATTGATGCTCCTATTTGTTATGCAAATATCCCTTGATGGCCAGCTGTGATTGGTTACTATTGATCTGGGTACACAATATTTAATGTTTCAGCAATAAATCTTCTAGTATTTTTTTTTTGACGAATTTTATTCAGATTGATATTCTGGCATTGGCCATACTTAATGTGACTCGGGTCAGACCCGGTCTTCCTCCACACCCTGAATTCTAGCTTTTACATTTTGTTGACAATAAAAGTGAGTGAGGTCAAATACATTTTAATTGTACATATTGTATCGAGAAGAAGAAAGAAGAATGAAAGGATGAATTATGATGATGGTGGATAATGATGGGGGCGGGGGGGGGGGGGAGGGAGGATAGATGGTGATATGTGTAGGGGGGGGGATGGGACGGACTTATCTCTGAGCATTATTATGCACTAATTAAACTAAACATGTTTTTGTTAGGTATGATATCTGTGGTGTGGTGTGTAGCCTGGATGTTCCTTGCATATGACACTCCTGCCAAACATCCTCGCATAAGTTCTCAAGAACAGACTTATATAGAAACCTCACTGGGCAGCCGAGGAGAAGATAAGGTAATCATAGTGTAATCATGTCATGCGGTGAGCACATAACTAACCCCATATGTGATGTGTTTCATGAAAATGAGTCATAAGTCGCAAAATTGATATTTTTCAAATATTTCAAGATCACATTGGGGAATTCATTGGAATTATTGGAATGTTCTGATTTTTGGGGGGTTTATCACTTATAGTTATATCAATCGATGTATCAAATTTCAGTACAATCTATGTTATATATCCTTTCGTTTTAAAGGTCCTCATATGGACACCATTTAGTTACTTTACTAATTATTGGCCCCGAGAAATGTTGCAATATTCTATTTTTTTTTAAACGAAAATATCAAACTTAAAATCTAGAAATACCTATAAGACTAATTAGACTGTTTACTATCATTGGAATCGGCTTGATCCCATCTTTTCAAATATGATAATATCTCAAAATCTATTTTTTGCGACTTATGACTCATTTTCCTGAAACACATCACATATCATTAATAAAGCCATCCTTTCATTATCTATGATAACATTTTACTTGATTAAATTGAAATCTAAGGTTTCAAGAACTGTTGATCAGTTGAATCAATCCTCTCCTTCTTCAACCTACCCACCCTCTCCTTCTCATCTGATGAGTCGGGGGCCGTGTATATTAAATCAAATCAATCCATAATTACATCATATAATTAATTCAATCTAATTACCTCATCTCTAATTAACCATATTGTTTTTGTCTCCTCTGTAAACCAACATTCAAGCAGTGGAAAATAAAAACAATTTCCCATAATAGCTCTCTTGTGCTCGTCAATGGGGGAGAATCTCGTAATGTTGAAGATAATATGAATCAGACATATTATATGTGATATGTTACAGAAAAATAAGTCAGAAGTCGCAAAACTGATGTTTCGTCAGTTGCGTAGGGTTCTCAGTTTGTGAACACATGTACCACATTTTGATAGAGTATATCTTTACTAGTAATTGTTCACCTATACATATTGCAAACATTTTTTCAAAGATAAAACAAATCAAACATAAACTATGGAAATCATTTTTAGAGTGTGCAGTGGTCGGAGGAAAACAAATATATCAACCAGCTGCAGAGTTTATCTCTATCTTTTCAATAAGAAAACTAATCTTGTTTTATAAGCAAGAAGTTTTATTTGGTTTTTACATATTTAATAAAGTATCTTATCTCAATTTTAGTAAAGCAGGACATTTTAGTTTTGGTTTATCTAATAAAGTATCTTTAACTTGGTAAAGATGACACATGATAGCAGTTTAATTATTAAAAGTCAAGTTCTAGGACTATAATGAAATAGTCTGTTACACATAGCCTACTGGTCATAATTAATTCTTACAAGAAATGATACAAATAAGCTTTCAAGGGAATGACCAAATCAACAATGGTTGTCAAAGTCTGTCTACAATTCTTTTCATGAGTCTTTCTGTTCGTCGTTTTCCAGAATATATATTTTTTTGTTTTTAAACCACTTTAATTCAATATGTCAACAAAGAACCTCTCATCATTGGTTGATAACATTGAGATTTACATCACACCCTTCTTCTCATCTTGTCTTAAAGGTAAATACCAGTGTTAACTTACAAATTGAATGAATCATGGAATTTTCTTTAAACTTTGGATTTAGAAAGAACATGGTTGGGGGAACCCAAAAAGCCCCCAAAAAACATATGTCATTGGATTAGTTTTTATTTCAGGGTCCACTGAAATGTATTACTGTTCACTATAGAAGTCTATGGAAAAACGGGTATTTTCTGCATTTTCCCCAATAGCATATGATTGAATCATACGATTTTCTTTTAAATCTGCATATACATTGCTGATATGTTATCATACCCTCCCAATTAAAAAAATAAGGGGTCATTGAACTAACAAAAAGTTATTCAGCTAAACTTGCATCACAATGAGCTTCCCCCATTGAAATCAATAGTGAAGGGAAGGAAACTTCACTCATCCCTAAAACACAAAATAATATGATAATATCCAGTTTTTTTGGCATTTTGTATTCCCCCAAACATATTCTTTCTCAATACAAAGTTTGAACAAAATGTATTGAATTCCATTGTTTCATGCATTAGTTCCTTGAATTCACGCCTGCAGCAGTGCTGACAACGCTGGTATTTATCTTTAATATATTTTCTACCTCTCTTCTACCTTAGCTCAAAAATAAAAGAAACAATAGTATTATTTATACGTCTATATTACTTAAATCTGAATACAATTTCCTCCATGCTTTGCTCCACTTTTTTGGGGCATTTACCACCTTATTCTGATAGTTCCCATCAAGGACAATATTAATAAACATTTCAATGCTTTTCCAGAATCTATCTGTACCATGGAAGAAGTTGTTGACATGCATGCCCTTCTATGCAGTTTTAGCAGCTGATTTAATGTATGCTTGGGGCTGGTTCACGGCCCTTAATGTGCTTCCTCAATACATGAAAGATGTACTTAAGTTCAACATAAAAGAGGTAAATTGATGACTTTGTTAATATGAAAACATATAATTCACATTGTATTCAAACTGTATTAGTTGATTTTGGATATGTACAACATGGTGACAAACCAACATATGGGTCAGATTTTCAGAAAATGTACAATTGGCAGCTGTACACATTTAGTAAATACTGCTAAACTAGGCTGCAATTTGGCCAATACTAGGTTAATTCGAGAATATTTGGCATTGCATTGATTCTAGCAATCTGTTTGTTTAGCTTAAACTGTATTTTGAACTTTATATTGGTCTGAAATTTGGGTTATTTGAAAAGATTGGCGAATTGGAATTATACATTTTATGAAAATCTGACCCATATATTTTGATTTATTTTGTGATGTGATAGTTGTCCACACACCGACAAGGGGTAGAAAGAGGCAGAGATAATATGAGTAACACGTATTGGATATATGGATCAGATTTTCAGAAAATGTACAATTGTCAGCTCTACACATTTAGGAAATTCTCCTAAATTAGGCTGAAAAATGATGAATACCGGGTATATCTGTGTATATTTGGTATCGCATTGATTTAAAGTATCAGTTCTGTTATGCTAAACTGCATTTTTAAAGCTTATTTTGTCTTAAATGTGGGTTATTTGAGAGGATTGGTGAAGGCCAATTGTACATTTTCTGAAAACCTGACCCATATATTGCATGTTGTCGTATAAATATATGTTTTAATATCTAATGCTTCATTTAGGTTATAAGTAGAAGAATGGGATGCACTTATATGAACAGATATTTTTGTATAAAATGTTTAATTCAGGTCGCGTGCTAGTTTTTTCCATTGAAATGTTTGAATATGTATGTACATTTATTAAATAAAAAAAAGAAGAAAAAAAGTAAGGTTACCAAAGATTACATGCAAACTACAAATGTATGTGCCTCTAAAGAAACACAAGTTAATTCAATTTGATTTATTTCAAATGAAACACTCTTTGACAATCGTGCACCTGGAACATAATAAAATTTAATGGCCCATTCCCTGCTATCTCTTTTTTTTACTTTTACGAACTTTCTACCATTCTTTCTGCTTCTTCGATTCTACTTTACAGAATGGTCTCTACAATGCCCTGCCATATCTAGCAAATTTCATATTCACATTAGGAGGTTCCTTTGTAGCAGATGCCCTTCTAAACAGAGGGATATTATCACGGACCTGGACAAGGAAACTACTGACAGCATCAGGCATGTGTTGTCATATCACTGTGTGACTTAGATATATGGGTCAGATCTTCAGAAAATGTACAATTGGCAGCTCTACACATTTAGTAAATTCTGCTAAATTAGGCTGCAATTTGGCCAACACTAGGTAAATTCGAGTAAATTCGGCATTGCATTGATTCTAGTAATCTGTTTGGCTAGGTTGAACTGTATTTTGTATTTTGTTTTCGTTTGAAATTTGGGTTATTTGAAAAGATTGGTGAATGAGGTTTGTACATTTTCTGAAAATCTGACCCATACATCCTAAGTCTATATCATAGACTATGTCTTATTTCTAATCGTTTTTACTATAGGAGAGAGAGAGTGTACACACAAGTGTGGATACCTTCAGTATCTGTGTAGAAGTGTCAGTTTATTAGCCTAATAAGAATTATAACAAACGTGATGAGATCTTAGTAATAGTGTGCATCCAGGGTTCTATTCGTACTCAGCTCTGCCTGTGGGGTCAGAGTCAATAGCTGCCTACCTTACAACATGACAGTACAGAACTATGAACCTGGAATAGGGGAGTTGCATGTGTCACTGCGCAGGTCTACTGCAGTGCATGCTGGGATGGATTCTGATGAAATCTGACATACAAATATTTGGCAACATTTTTATCAAAAATTGCAAGAATGTTTTCACCAATATCATAGCTTTTATAAATGATCTATGAAAACCAAATGCATGATGGGAAAGATGAAGTCTTGTGTTATGGAAACATGTATAACACATGGATATTGACGTAAGGGGACTGATAATATTCCATGCTGAACATGGCATGTTTTCTATAGATTTTAGACTGTACCATTACTCCCATAATTCCATGCGAATCAAGATTCAAAATGGCGGCTATGCAACTCCCCTAATATTAAAGACAGATGCAAATGGGGGATTTGCATGTACCACTGGGTATGTCTCAATGTGCATGCTGGGTTAGATACAATTATGATCTAACATACAAATATTTTTAATAACTTGTGTAAATAATATAATAATTATACCAAATGCATGATGGGATAGTCTAGTTTTAGGACAGATGTAGAACACATGGCTATTTTCATGACAGCACTGTTAAATATTCCGTTTTTTTTGTAGCTTTTACACTGACATACAACTCCTATAATAATGCACTTTAAGTTAACGTCGGTAAAAAAAGAAGATATTTTCTAAATTGTCTTCCATTCTTTTCCAATCCATCTAAAAGTCATTTGACCAACATTTTGAATGATTGTGTCTGATGGTTTTTGCTACGGGGCTTCTAAAATATCCTCATTTGTATTTGGAGGACCCGCCTGAGCACTTTCCTATAATGACTTCACTTATTATCGTTCAAGCGGCTGTTTTCACTTGACCGTTTCTTGTTCAACTTCTTGTATAAACATTTAACAGCAGCATCCTATTGATGAATTCAGTCCTATATGTCATAATATGTGATGTGTTTCAGGGAAATGAGTCATAAGTCGCAAAATGGATATTTTTCAAAGTGTTTTTATCACAAGACCTCTTTATTGAAATGTTCTAATTTTCAAAAGGTTTAGCAGTTATAGTCATATAAATCTGTGTTACAAATTTCAGGACATTTTATTAAATATATCCTTGCGTTTTGAAGCCTTCGTATCGAGTATATTTAGTTATTTTACTGGTTTACCCAACGAGTCTACAGGAGAAACATTGCAAACTTCTTATATCATATTATAAAAATCTCAAACATGAAATATCGAAATACATGTTAGGTAGGTTTACTATCATTAGAATCGGTGTGATCTCCTCTTTTCAAGCATGGTGATATTTCAAAATCCATATTTCGCGACCTATGACTCATTTTCATAAAACGGATCGATATGAGTTAATTTGGTAAGATTTTCTTGGTCATAATAGCTGAAAATGCAGCTTAAAGTATTGTCCCCATTTCAGGACTCCTGCCATCAGTTATCCTATCTATTAGTGTTGGTTTCCTCAATTGCCACCAGGTGCCTCTGGCGATCGTGCTGCTGACATTCTGGGTGGGGCTGATGGGCTGCTGCAGGAGCGGCAGTGCTGTTAACTTGATAGACCTAGCGCCACCGTGAGTAGTGCACCTCAATTCTTTTTTCCCCTTACACATTGAACATTAATGTGATGTGTTTCAGGAAAATGAGTCATAAGTCGCAAAATTGATATTTTATAAAATGTATTTTTTCACAAGATCACATTATTGGAATGTTCTGATTTTTGGGAGGTTTATCACTTATAGTTATATCAATCGATGTATCAAATTTCAGTACAATCTATGTAATATATCCTTTCGTTTTAAGGTCATCATATGGACTACATTTAGTTACTTTACTGTTAATTGACCTCCAGAAATATTGGAAACTTTTATTTCAAAAACGAAAATTTCAAACTTAAAATCTAAGAATACTTATAAGATTATGACACTGTTTACTATGATTGGAATCAGCTTGATCTAATCTTTTCAAATATAATGGCATCTCAAAATCTATTTTTGGCGACTTATGACTCATTTTCCTAAAACACGTGACAATTCTTTTTCCCCCTTACACATTTGGTGCATGGTACGGTCCCTACTAGCTGTAGTGCAGCTTAACATAGAAGTGGTTGCTCACTAAACAACCAATAAATTGGTACACAAATCACTGGGATTCAGGTCTGCATTGCATTCCTTTTTTCACAAATGTTACAGAACATTTGAGAAAACCCCACCATCATACCATTGATACATGGGTGAGATTTTCAGAAAGTGTACAATTGGCAGCTGTACACATTTAGTAAATTCTGCTAATTTAGGCTCCAATTTGGCCAATACTAGGAAAATTCGAATATATATGCGGCATTGCATTGATTCCAGCAACATGTTTGGTTAGGTTGAACTGTATTTTGAACTTTATTGTCGTCTGAAGTTTGGGTTATTTGAGAAGATTGGCGAAGGTTAATTGTACATTTTCTGAAAATCTGACCTCTATGTGTCCATAATGTGTTCTCATTGCAGATATGCTGGTGTGATGAAGGGTATAGAGCAAACTTTGGTGACTACACCTGGCATAGTAGCACCTATAGTGACTGGTTTGATGACACCTGATGTATGTTATCTATGCTTTTATTCGAATCTTAATGTCTGTGTTCATTTAATCAGAGGGATAAGGCACATAAGGTCTGTCATTGGCTCTAAGGCTCATATAATCCTGAAATATTCCTGATATTGTGTGAAAGCTTGGGAAAAAAGGAGAAAATTTAATTTTGCAGTTGTTGATTGGATGTTAGCAACACACTTTTACAACTTTAATGAAAGTGTGATGTGTTTTAGGAAAATGAATCATAAGTCGCAAAATTGTTATTTTTCGAAGTGACTTATTCACAAGTTGTACTTGTGGGGACATTTTCATTTTTGAGATACTTAACGGTTTACATCATTTGAATATGAAATAAATTTCAGGGCAGAGTATTAAGTATTTTCATACATTTCTAAGGTCATACTCTAGACTATATTTAGCTACTTTGTTCGTAAATGTCCCCCCAGAAATATTGCAAACTTTAAAAAATAAAATATCAAACTAAAAATATAGAAATACTTCTTAGATGTCCTACGGTTTACTATCAATGGAATCGGCTTGACCTCATCTTTTAAAAAATGTTAATGCCTCAAAGTCCATTTTTGCAACTTATTTGTGACTCATTTTACTAAAACATATGTGATGTGTTTCAGGAAAATGAGTCATAAGTCGCAAAAAATAGATGTTGAGATAACGTTATATTTGAAAAGATTAGATCAAACTGATTCCAATGATAGTAAACAATAAACAATATTTTCGTTTTTGAAATAAAAGTTTCCAATATTTCTGGAGGTCAATTAACAGTAAAGTAACTAAATATAGTCCATATGAGGACCTTTAAAACTAAAGGATATATTACATAGATTGTCCTGAATATTGATACCCTGATTGATATAACTAGAAGTGATAAACCCTCCAAAAATTAGAACATTCCAATAATGTGATCTTGTGAAAAAAATACTTTGAAAAATATCAACTTTGCTACTTATGACTAATTTTACTAAAACACATCACATATATATCACCAATTATTACTGCGATAATCAGGTCAAAAACTATCTTTCTAGGGGAAGCCAGAACAATGGCGAAATGTGTTTTTCCTTGGGGCTGGATTAGCTGCATTTGGTTTGATCATTTTCACAATATTTGGAGATGGTCGGGAGCAAGAATGGGGAAAGCAAACCCCAGCTACATCTGATACCAATGTGCTTAACGAGGAAGACTCCAATAATACTAAGTTACAACAATTAAATCCCGGATTCAAGCCTTGATATATTTTGGAAACGTTGTACCTAGGTAACTTTGGTGTAAAGAGCATATGGGTCAGATCTTCAGAAAATGTACAATTCAACTTCGCCAATCTTCTCAAATAATCCAAATTTCAGTCAAAAATAAAGTTCAAAATAAAGTTCAACCGTACCAAACAGATTGCTAGAATCAATGCAATGCCGAATATACTCGAATTTACCTAGTTTTGACCAAATTGCAGCCTAATTTAGCAGAATTTACTAAATGTGTATAGCTGCCAATTGTACATTTTCTGAAAATCTGACCCATATAGCTCCAAAATATCCATGTGTAATGCCATCTACAAAGGAACATTTTCATACTACTATGCTGAGCCTTGCCTGACCTTGGGAAGCACCGACGATCGTCGCCACCTATCGGGACGCGTTTTTAGACGCTAGACGGAGCTGCAGATCATCGCTTAACATGTTTCCACATTACATAATATACTTCCATATATTCTACGTGTACACATCACTTTTATACTGTAACCATTTTACCCTACATACCTTCTCATGGTAGTAAAGAATCAGATTATTACCAAAGGCTTTGTTTGCGTTTTTATTCTCCTCGAACGAATCCAAGGGTCATTAAAGATTGTATTTATTTATGCTGGTAATATTATAATATCCCCAGGTAAGTTTACATTTCTACCAGCCCAGTCATTGCTGATACATTTGTTCTGATCAAAACGATAATGAAGATGTACAATGTACTTATAAGATTCAGCTAGAGATGTTTGGCAACCAAGCAACTGTTAGATGGAATAGTGAAATTTCATCTATTACTCAGAAGGTTACCAAAAGGTGCAAGGTCAGCATATTACAGTGCAGTGGCCCAGAGTGACAAAATACTAGACCAAACAGAATTTTAACAATATCTATAATACGGTACAATAAAGTACTAACATCAAGCCACAGCCTGTAATGTCGGACCCAAAGTCGGACCCAACTGGAATTATTGTGCCATTTAACGAGTCAGTTTCCGACATATCCCATTCTTCTTTATTTTTTTAATCGTATTTATTCAGGAATATTTTCGCAATAGCACTCTCATTCTAAAAAAACCTACCTATCCTCATTTTATCATTATCAAGGTTCGCCCTTGAGCGGAGACATCATGCCTTTTGTGAGTATTTTAAACGTATGTGTACAAAATATATTGTCAAAGATCATCCTCCAAGCAACGAGGGATCTATTTATTACCAGTCAAATTATATGTATACTCATAATAAACCTTTATTTTAAAAAAACGATGTATTTATAAATGTATATAGAACCTTGGAGTAGTAAGAACAACTGTGTTAGCAGAGACTATCTTCATTTTTCTACCAATAGTTGACGACAATTTGAAGTATAACTGTGAGAATAAAGCTATACCATACTATACCATATCAAGAATATTACATGGGTCAGATTTTCAGAGAATGTACAATTGGCAGCTGTACACATTTACTTAGATATTAAAATTAGACATTGAAAATGGTCAATACTAGGTATATCTGAATATAATTGATATTGCCTTGATTCAAACAATCTGTTTGCTTATGTTGAACTGTGTTTTGAACCATATTTCCGTCTTAAATACGGGTTATTTGAGAGGATTAGTGAAGGCAAATTGTACATTTTCTGACGATTTTACCCACATATAACTTGGTCTTGTGATTGCATGCAATAACATTGTACGATAGCAAAAAGTTGTGCTGAAATACACGTGTTAACCAAGGGTCTGAGCTACTTCTTTAGTGAATAAAGAAGGCTTATGGTTATATTATTATATCATTGATTATGTTTTTTCTATTTATTAACCTCAGACTAATAAAGAGAGGATTGATATTGAGGGATGGGTCATATCGAATCATGCATTTCCTGGCATCTTAACCTTTATATGATATTACTATACATAGGCCAAAAAAAATAATAGGTGTGTTTCTGATTTATCTGGCTGAAAACTAGGATAGGGGGGTGGTAACTTTTTTTTTAGAAAACCACCTCTCAGGAGCTGAAAAAATGTCTATTTCATAACAATAGTTGTTTTAAACATGGGAAATGTGGTTTTTGACAGTTCCGGGTTGAGAAAACATGTTTTCCTGCTTTTATAAGCTTTTTTTCTAAAAATATAAAAAAAAAAGTAAGAAAAAAAATCAGGTATTGTATACAAGTTTTTAGGTAGGGTAAGGTTTTTCTAGGTAGGGGTGGTAAATCGGAAACACACCTATTTTTTGTTTTGGCCATATCAGGGTCTTTTCCCGTGTTTTTGTTTGTACTTTCCCTTGCTTCCTCTTTGTGTAACTTCTGATATGTGGTTCAGTACTAGCACAGTACCGAGTTCCATTGCCTATCATATATGCAACTAGCATATAGGAGAATACTGAAAAATGAACCTTTGATTTTGGTTTTGAATAGAAAAAACCCTATTCGAAAAAAATATTTTCATAACACCCCCTTATCGAACTTCTCGCACCTTTTGGGGTTAAATCATGAATTGACACTACTAATAGTTCGGACAATAAATACCTTCAGATATACACATTATATAACTCATTATATTTAGAATATATACCATTCATTACCCTGGATTACTTTTTTAAGTTGAAGACTTGTATTGATTGTTTCTGTTCTGTTTAAGTATTTAGAGGCAAAATCTTTAAGGATAAAAGTTCTAATATTATACATATATTTGATGTGTTTCAGTGAAATGAGTCATAAGTCGCAAAAATTGATATTTTTCAAAGGTTTTTTTTGTACAATATCTCTTCATTGAAATGTTCTGATTTCTAGAGGGATTATCACTTATTGTCATATAAATCTATAACAAATTTCGGGACATTGTATTAAATATATTCATGCGTTTTAAAGGCCTTTGTATGGAGTATATTTAGTTACTTTACTGGTAATAACCCATCCAGAAACATTGCAAACATTTTTTTTCAAAAATGAAAATATCAAACTTAAAAATATTGAAATACTTATAAGTGTTTACTATCATTGGAATCGCCCTTTTCTCCCCTTTTCAAATATGATATCTCAAAATCGATTTTTTTGCGACTTATGACCCATTTTCCTAAAACGGATCACATATGTTAGGGATAAGATTTCTGACATCTTGTGACAACAGATGTGACGGCAGACGTGACGGCAGACTACACAATGTGACGGCAGATTTTAAAAGCGTTTTGCCGTCAAAATCATATAAAAACTACTCGGACATTATAAATTTGAATCTACATAGATTGGTATTAAGCAATAATGAATTAAATTAAGTCAATAATGCATTTCAAATTTAAAGTTTATTATTAAAGTTTTGCCTTATAAG
Source organism: Sthenelais limicola (assembly GCA_942159475.1). Classification (NCBI taxonomy): domain Eukaryota; kingdom Metazoa; phylum Annelida; class Polychaeta; order Phyllodocida; family Sigalionidae; genus Sthenelais; species Sthenelais limicola. The sequence goes on from OW804102.1 coordinate 52,014,521, forward strand.
ACTCTAAAAACCCTATAATAAGCGTGACGGCAGGTGACAGGAGCTATGGTACCAACCACCTTTTGCCGCCATGTTATTTCTCTGCTACAATTCAAGAAAAACTCAAATCAATACATTTGATGCTCTATACATATATAATCCCATGCATTTTATCGTTATTCATCATAATTTGATATATATTTTTTTTCATTTTTTTTATTCCACCTTAGGCTCACTGCGTGATGGCACACACCCGGTGGGGTCCGAGGTAAATTTGAGAATATTCAGCATTGCATTGATTCTAACAATCTGTTTCGTTAGGTTGAACTGTAGTTTAAACTTTATTTTCGCCTGAAATTTGGGTTATTTGAGAAGATTGGGCAAGTTGAATTGTACATTTTCTGAAAATCTGACCCATGTGCCACCTTCTCAAGGGCATTGGCCATGACTTTTGCTCTGGTTTGCGACCTAGTTGAAGTTATGTAGGGCACTCGCAAGGACATTCATTCCTATCTGCAACCTTATAGAGGCCCCTTTTAAGCATGAACAAATTCACAAAGCTGATTTTGTGAAATAAAACTAGGCTTTAGTTATTTACTCACAACCCAATAATAGTTACACTCCATTTAAGAAATAATTCCCTCGGTTTTGTCTGCTCGAGGGTACTGTTGCCTGCAAGTTCCCTCAGGCAACGGTACCCGCGAGCAGACAAAACCGAGGGAATTATTGCTTTTAGACGTGACGCTAGATGTCGGCACCCGCTTATGGAGAATATGCATTGCGTGTTACCGGAAGCGTGAGGGGAGGGCTCCAAAAACAATAGATCCCGGCAGACCAGTGATCGTACGATGCAGCAGGGGTCTATAGGGAAAAAATACATCCCAGAATCTCATCAAATCGCATCTAATGTTACATAAACCCTTTGAATAGCAGTATGAGTAACTGAATGACTCCTATGTTTTCTGTGTCAAATAAATGAGTATAGAACCTAACATGAACATCACAAGAGCTGTAGCTATTGAAGAAATCCTTATATCAAAACACACACAAAAAAAAGTACCAAGCAGACAAGCTTTACAATGTTCCGATAATGAAACGTTTCATGACCAAAAAAGGAGACAAAAGCTGCCTCTCTTAGTCTGTTGCTAATAAATGAAACACACTTTCACTGCCTTTACAAAACACTGAAGATCCCTTGTATTTTGAAGCTAAATTGTCAGCTAAATTACAACAACAAAATCTTACCAAATGTACTCGCTATTTGACATGTTCTACTAAATTCATCAATATTCTGCTACAGTTATGTTATGTAAATACAACAATTGGAAGTCAAATCGACCTAGAAAATACGTGTCTGTGAGCGATAATAAGAGATGCTATGAAAGCCTGCTCATTTGCTTTCAATTTACTTTATATGTCACGTGTTTTAGAAAAATGAGTCATACATTGCAAATAATAGATTTTGAGATACCGTTATATTTGAAAAGATTAGATCAAGCTGATTCCAATGATAGTAAACAGTCTAATAATCTTATAAGTATTTTAGATTTTAAGTTTGATATTTTCGTTTTTGAAATAAAAGTTTCCAATATTTCTGCATCAATTAACAGTGAAGTAACTAAATGTAGTCCATATGAGGACCTTTAAAACTAAAGGATATATTACATGGATCGTCCTGAAATTTGATACACCGATTGATATAACGAGAAGTGATAAACCCTCCAAAAATTACAACATTCCAATAATGTGATCTTGTGAAAAAAACACTTTGAAAAATAGCAATTTTGCGACTTATGACTAATTTTCCTGAAACACATCACATATAATCTACAGATTTGAAGTAATCTTATATGTATCAATCAAGACATAAGGTCAAATCGCATGACACCCCAAAGGGGTGGAGTGTGATTTGAACCAACGTCAAGATTGATTACAAACCGAACAGAGTGCTATTGGGTATTTATAACATACTAAATCAACAAGAGAACTCAATTTTAATAGCATTTTACCTTGGTTTTCATCGATCTTGTGGATAATTGGCTCACTTTTCAAATAGCACCCCTGAATCACACCCTCGAAATCACGTATGTAATAAAATATGAAAGCACTCCATCACATGGATCCATTAGTCCTATTTAAAGATTGTCAGGTAATCTCACTTCAACATATTTTGTTTCTTAAAAAAACAATAAACAATAAGCGCACTGCGTCCAATTGGCCTTATATAATACTCTTGATTAATATAAAGATGTGAAGTATTTGTTTACATTAGTTTACATGAAAAAAGGTGTAATGATCTTCAGAAAATGTTCAATCAGCAGCTTTACATGTTTAATATATTTGGAAATAGTTGACATTTATGCAATAGGAGATTTGCATGTGCCATTGTGAATGTCTGTTAAAGTGCATCATGTGATGGATTCTGTTGAAATCTGACATTCAAATATTTGGCAATGTTTTTTTTTATACAAAATTGCAAGAATGTTTTCGCCAATATCAGAGCTTTTATAAATGATCTATGAAAACCAAATGCATACTGGGAAAGATGGGGACTTTTGTCATGATACATGTATAACACATGGATATTGACATTAGAGCCATAAATAGTCCATGCTGAACATAGCATGTTTTCTATAGATTGTACCCTGTACCATTAGGCCCATAATTCTATACGAATCAAAATTCAAAATGACAGCTTTGAAAATCCCCTATAGCTCTGTTTGGCTATGTTGAACTGTATTTGAACCTTGTTTTTGTCTTAAAGATGGGTTGCTTGAGAGGATTGGTGAAGGTGAATTGCACATTTCTGACGACTTCACAGATAAATGAGTAGATTCTCAATGCCTCCTGTGTCCCCCTGAGCTTGACCGTTCACTGCCCCCCGGAGGGTCCACCACCTGGATGTAGGAGCTTGACTCATTATCTAACCCTGTGTATGGATGGTCATAACTAGGCGACCGACTCTGATACCCAGAGTCCCCGCTTCTATCTGTCCCTCCTCTGTCCCTTGTTCTGCTCTGTCCTGTACCTGCTCTTGTTCCTCTTCCTCCTTCCCCGCGTCCTCCACCACCACCACCTCTTCTCCTGTCTCCCCCTCTCCCCTCCCCAGTACCCTCGCTTGTCCCTCTTGAGCCAACACGACTCCGAATCTCTTCATAATGTCTACTGCTAGTTGTACTTGGACGACTGTGTAGTGGGATGGGGGGCTCATAACTACGATCATCTATCTGCTGGTGGTGATGTTGGCTGGAAGGATGGCCTGCTTCTTCAGGGTGGAAGTAGGCCCTGTTTACTGCTTGTCGAACCTTCCCACTTGTTTCTTTCTTTTTTCTTCCACATTTCCTAATTATAAAGAAAATATAGATATGTATAAGACCATACTGCTGATTGCATATCTGGATGATGTAATCGATTATACAGGTTGTGATATTTATCCTTGTTATCAGAACAGAGAGGGGAGATGAATTATGCATGTTCTATAAATACATGAATTATAACACTCATCTATCAAACCCATTATTACATGTCTATGGCTCAACCATCATCCGAATTAGGTATTAAACAAATTGAAAGGATGAAAAACAATTGAGAGATCAACACTGCTTCGTACAAATTTAGCTAAATAAATAATTTGAATGAATGCTTACTTATAACAGCATACAGCACATATGATGATGAGAACAATAAGTAACACTCCTCCTCCTCCTGCTCCGATTCCTATAAATAATTTGATAATGGTAATTTGATAATTCTGGGCCAATAGGGGATTTGCAAGTCGGCCTCGATGTGAATCTTGATTCACATGGAGTTGTATGTCAGTGTAAAAGCTATAGAAATCATATTATGTTCAGCATGGAATATTTAACAGTGCTCTTACGTAAAGAGCCCTGTGTGTTACATGATTATGATACACAAAACTTTCAATTGGCATGTATAAGTGCCTCAAGTGCTTATGCATCTATAAGTTTGATATCACCACCAGAGGGAGTTGGGGGTGTCAAACACACATGGGTCAGATTTTCCGAAAATGTACAATTGGCAGCTGGACACATTTAGTAAGTTCTGCTAAATAAGCCTGAAATATGGAGAATAGTAGGTAAATTCGAGTATATTCGGCATTGCAGTGATTCTAGCCATCTGTTTGGTTAGGTTGAACTGTATTTTGAACTTTATTTCTGTGTTAAATGTGTCTTATTTGAGAGGATTGGTGAAGGTAGATTGTACATTTTCTGAAAATCTGAACCACATAGCCGGTCTGACTGTCACTCGCACATTACCACCGCACAAGGCAGACGCACACACAAAGCTATTGGACTGAACATTATTTCTTTTTTTTTTCTTTGATTTTTAATTAATAAATGGGCGGACATGCCTCTCTATCGATTCCACCTCCAACCCGTGTTGTGTTCAGTTTCGTGATTGGACTTCATATATTATCCATTTGGATTATTACAAATCATTTGCACAGCAAGCTATGACATTGGAATAAAACATTTATGCAATTTAAATAATCTCAGGAATTTGGTATGTTTCGTACATGGACGGAAGAAATGGAACATAATTCCATAGGCTTGTCAACCCATCCGTCAAACCTCACATTAATTATATGCACCTTTTCCACAAATAAAAGATTTTTCAATAGGGCATATTACATATTAACAGCAGCGCCATACAGAGAGCGGTGGAAATGGCCCAAACTATGGGCTAGGCAGGCAGCCTCACAGAAGCCTTATGTATTAACCATAGGCTTCTAACTTTCTCCTTTTTCTCTCAGAATTTGAGTTGTTGCATACTACTGTAAGCTATCCAATATTATTAAATGACATGTTAAGATTGGTCATGCTTAATAAGAGAACATTTTATCTGCTAGATTTTAGTATATGGCAACTTTTGTAAGAGTGTATCAACAAAAACAAGTAAGCGTAGGTGTACGGGCTGCATGGGGTCAGAGGCCGTGTGCTCCTAACACCCCTGCACGTCCACTGGCAGACAGGGTGGAGGTGCACGGTTTGGCCCGCATAGCTAGGTGAGTCAACTGGACTGGGCATGCGCACAGGGGTAAAAGTTAATCCCGCAGTCACTGGTACGCACTGGCGACGGAATTGTAAAGGGGGCTATTCAATTTAATAAAAATGTTGCTAAACATTTGTATGTCATGAATCCATTCCAGCATGCACTGTAATATACCTGAGCAGTGCAAATGTAAATCCCAAACTTATTTCCATTTGTATATGGGTGAGAACTCAATCCTGTTTGAGGCAATGCTAGTTTAACTGTACTGGCATTTCAAATCCTACTCCTTTTACAGTTCTTAATTTAGGCTTTACCCTTTTACAGGATGTTCTCATACTTTATAATTACAGCAGTATGTCTCTTACCCTTTAACCATAGTCTGATCTTCTGTTGCTCTTAACATTCTACAGCATTTTACTTTATTGAGGACAAGTATGACTTTGCAGCTACATGTACCATCTATTGGTAGAGACAAGTATCCGTGCAATGATATTGTAGGTGTATAGTAACAAATTTGCATGTTTAGTTAGATTGGGTCTGCATTTCTCTGTATTTCTTATAGTGATGGAAATAGCCAAATGCTAAAAATTAAACTAAAAATAAAGGATCATTGCAAACAAGTGAGGAGATTCCCGGCTACTAAGCTTTTTTCTGGCTGTTCAGAACAAGAGTTGCCAGGCATTTTTCCATAAGAGGTCTGCAGTCAGTCTTATGAATCCTCCATAAGACAACTGCAGACATTTACATTTACATTTTAGGATTAGATTCTATATTTCATTAGCTTTTTGATGGGGTAATACCATAGTTTCTACCTTCAATATGAGAGCGACAGTCCTTAGTTGGTTTTTCTGATTGGAGATTAACAGGTTCCCCGGTCCGTCATTAGCTAGTGCTAGTTGTGAGTAATGCGGCAGTAGGCACACCAGTGATCACATGATCCCATCTGATCATATCATTGGCTGAGAGCAGCAGCAGCTGTTCTGCTGTTCTATTCAACTCTTTGTTTTGGTGGCCATCTTGAGTTCTCCTTGCTTGGAATCTGCAGCTTGCAGGAACTTTCAATTATTGCTCAAATCAAAAAAATTATCTGAATTATTTTGAAGTAAACCTTGCTAGCCAGCTTCTGGGACATTTCAAGAAAGTTGGCATACATAAAAAATCTTTCCTATGAGGTGATCATTCCACGTCCTCTTTACTATTCCGTTTGAAATTTGGGAGGGGTGGGGGGGTGTGGGGGGGGTGGGAGGCAACAGATCTGACCGGTAAGAGGATAGCTTCACTATTTTGTCAGGTAAGGTCGCCATTCGTCTAGTATAGCACCAGTGTCTGTCTTTATTTCTACCTTGGTTAAGATAGAGAATGTTTTTAACCTGTGTTGATGATAGGTCTTTGCATATGGGTCAGACTTTCAGAAAATGTACAATTGGCATCTCTACACAATTGGTAAATTCTGCTCAATTAGGCTGCAATTTGGTCAATACTAGGTAAATTCGAGTATATTCGGCATTGCATTGATGCTAGCAATCTGTTTGTTTAGGTTGAACTGAGTTTTGAGCTTTATTTTCGTCTTAAATGTGGGTTATTTGAGAAGATTGGTGATGATGAATTGTACATTTTCTGAAAATCCGACCCATATAATCCCCAACCTGTTGCAGGAGTCACAAAGTACTACACTTACCATAGTAGAATTGAATTGGAAGTCCACCAGGTAACTCTCCTGCTGTGCCATTTTTATTTGTGATTGCTAAACAAACAAAATTAGATTTCATTGTTTTAAGCATTGTTTGTTGACATATTCAAACAGGACCACATTATATTCAAGTTCTACTCTTATTCATAACTATTGACTACTGTTATAATAAGGAATAATGAATAGCTTTGTGTGACATATTCTTTGGGCCTGTAATGAAATAAATAAAATAAAAAAAATAAAAAAGATTGCAGAATTGTGATATCTACTTACGGGTCTTTGTCGATGTTGTTGTTTTCATAGTTGATTGATCTGCACATATGTCTACAGATATAAATAATGGTATATCATGGTCATAAAAATACAAGTCAAACACTTTTTAAAATGAGTATGCCAAACAAGAACATTCTGAACATTCAAAATGTTGTTCCTGATTAAAAATGTGGCATACTGTGTCAAAAAATCATGTCACTCATATGGTTAAATATTTTGATATTGGATACAAATTATCATTATTATACATTATGGGTTAGGGAAGTGTCAACACAGTCTTAAATTGAGCCCAGCAAATCCAATCCTTGCTGCTGCAAACAAGTCCGAAATAGAGTGTACACTTATGCCTTGAAGTAGAAAAGTACAAAATTAGATCAATCTCACAATTTGAATGAAACCAAAATGACTGCAGAGGGAAGAAATGACAGATGGGTCAGATTTTCAGAAAATGTATGATTCGTCTTCACCAATCCTCTCAAATTTTTAAGACAAAAATGAGCTTCAAAATGCAGTTTAACATAACATAACTAATACTTTAAATCAATGCGATATCAAATATACTCAGATATGCCTGGTATTCATAATTTCTCAGCCTAATTTAGGGGAATTTCCTAAATGCGTAGAGCTGCCAATTGTACATTTTCTCAAAATCTCACCCAGTAAGGTCAACAGATATAACTCTACTTACCAACACTACACACATACGGTCTGCGACCGTAACAGTCCACATTGTACCATCTGTAACTGTCTGAGGCTGACATGAAGACACATTCCTTGCCATCTCCAGCAGAGGGTTGGCCATAGCCCCAGTTGTAATAGGTTCGCACTGCTTTATCTATTGGAGAAACAAAGGGAACAGTTACTTTAGGCACTTTATATTCTTTATTTGTCAAAATAAGCAGATAAGCAATTAGGAGCTGCACATTTGTATAGGGCAGTCTAGGCAGCGAACCATGCAGGGAGGAGCTTGCCACCGTCTACACCCATGGAATCAGCTTGTCAGTGGCTTATTCTAAGCCACTGAAACCAATGAGTTAGTTAACAGATTTATTATACATGCTTTTAATTATGAAAATAGAAAAATATTGAGTCATAAATTTGAAATTTACGGTAATCTTAGTAAAAAAACAGATTGGTTGCTATGACAACCCCACATAAATCACTAGTGAAATATGCACTATGCATAAATCACTCTAGATATGTTATTTTCCAAGCAATGCATGTATAATAAAGCTGAGTAACAATAGCAGACTTGTGACTTGTGAACTATTTGTTCAGTTCTTATACTCCTCAGGTAGTGCCAGGTCATTATAGATGCATTGAGATATATGGGTCAGATTTTCAGAAAATGTACAATTGGCAGCTGTACACATTTGGTAAATTCTGCTAAATATTATTAGGCTGCAATTTGGTCAGTTCTAGGTAAATTTGAGTATATGTGGCATTGCATTGAATCTAGCAATCTGTTTGGTTATGTTCAACTGAATTTTGAGCTTTATTTTCGTCTGAAATGTGGGTTATTTGAGAAGATTGGTGACGGCGAATTGTACATTTTCTGAAAATCTGACCCACATCTGGTCAATGCAAGCTGACACAACAACTTTGGTTACCCACCCACACCTCATTAAAATAAGAAAAATAGGGCATAGGAACAGCATTTAGGGGCAAGAATTCCTAAATTCACTAGATAAATTCATACTTACGAAACGAGTAGATCCACTCTTCATGTGTAAGGCCAAAATAGTATGAGGTCTGCCTGTCCAGGTGTGACCTGAGTTCTGCAAATTCATCGCTGTTATCAGGTTGGTACATATTGCCTTCTGGATGCTCGTAACATGCCACTTGTGCCTCGTAGTAATCCAGTGCTTCATTGTGTATTGACACACACCTATGTTATGTAGTAGAGATAGCCATAATTTAGGAATAGACATGGTTTTCAACCCACTGCTGTGTCTACAGCTAGTTTATTCTATGCTTGTTCAAATGTTGGCATGTTTTTTATTCACTCAGGGTGAGATAGTTAAATATACACTCCTATCAATATGAACGATACAGAATTGATTTCACTTTTGAAATCATTGAGCTCCACATGCATTGTACAAACACACATTGAACCAATTTTGTGATTTAATTACAAATTTGACTAAATTTATCCGAAAAGAATCTGTATTTTTGCTATTTCATATATTTCATGACGCCCGCACAAGACACTACCAGGCAGTATATATTACAGCTGGAAAATCTGATGACGGGTTCTTGGTGAGAAGTAGTGATGTTTTGACAAATCATCATTTTCCATAAGAACCAATAGTAAGAGGGTAAAAATATTTGGCACCTCCTATTTTAAAAACTAGTTGGTGAATTGATTTTAAAAATCATATATGTGGCATTGGTATGATCATACGAACCAACGATTCAAGTTTAGGAAACATCTGATGATTTTTTATAACAGGCTCGAGAACCCTTAAACAAGTGTGTGCATCAATTAAACAGAGAATACAACAATATAAATTCAAGTTTTCCTAATTGAATAAACAAGAATTTGGCTGTGACCAAGGAGAAAACGGTTTCCCCGACTTATTCCACAATAATTCCACGCGGGAAAATGGCTATTGTGCGTTGTCCAGGGCTCTAGTTGTCATGGCGCGTTACTAACATTGTAAAAATTAGAAGACATCACTACGTATATTATTGCGTCGTCGCCGGCATCGGCGTCGATAGGCCTATAATTTCCCTATAAACTTCCCTAAGTTCCACCACTATTATCTTCCTTATTTGAATACAGATGATGATAAAATTAAATACATAGGGGTAGAAAAGCATGCTCTTTCAGAATTTCAACATATTGGTAATGTATTTCGAATAGAAACAGCGTTTTTTAGTACTTCGCGGGAGCGTAATTTCCCCGCGATGTGCCTGCCACAACCCAATATGGTCTGGTTGTCAGAAAATGAACAATTGTCGCCTCTACACATTTTGTAAATCTTGCTAATTTACTATGAAAAATGACAAATACTAACTATATCTGAGTATATTTGGTGTAACATTAATTGGACGAATCTGCTTGGTTATGTTAAACTGCATTTTGAACCTGATTTCTTTCTCAAATCTGAGAGGAATTGTGCAGGCAGGTGGAGTGAATCCCATAGGTCTTCCCCCACTTGTCAAGCAGCAGGGGAAAGGCCAAAAATTATTGTTTGATGATAACCGTGCAGTTTCCCTCATATCTTCCTTATTTAAAAACAAATGTTGATAAAATTAAATATATAGGGGTAGAAAAGCATGCGTCGGAAAGCAAGTGCGTCGGAAATTCAGGTGGGAACAGGCGGAGTCGGGTTTTCCTTATAAGGGGACGACGCGGATGCGCAAAGAACAGGCGGCAACAACTGGAACCTATAGATTTCCCAGTACAAGCGCCTTCGGCACTTGTACCGCCTTCGGTGGGGGAAACCTTAAAAAATAATAAACTTGGACAAGGACAAGTAGATATGTCCTAAAATGTCAAAACGATTTAAGATTCTTTTATATATTCTCCAACTATTAAAGTCAAAGAGGGGGGAAAATATTGATAATCAAGGTGTAAGAAGGAGTTCAGTACCTGCCTATAGCCAGCCATCTAGCTCCGGGGACACTTTCACAGGCACTTACATCCCATATAGCTGGATAAATAATGATAATATTAGTAACTTTAAAAACTGATATCTGAATTAAAGATAAAAGAAAAGAAAACATTGGAAAGTGTATGATTTTGGCTTCCTCAGAAATGGAAACATTTTCATGCAGGTTCTGTATATAATGGTGCGCACCAAGTTAGGGACTAAAACTTAAAGTTGCCTTGACCTTTTTCATATAATTCATGATAACTTTATGAGTTTTCATGATAGAATAATATATGATATGTCAAATAAAAGAAAAGATGCAGGGCTATCTACTTTTATCACATTGTCACATATATGTATAAATTGGGTCTAACTTTTCCCTAAACTATGTACTCTAGTGTACAGAAATATAAAATATTTTGTGATACAGAAAATATAGTTTGTGACAGAACACAGCAAGAGGCTTGTGCCCTTAAGTGAGCCAGTGAAAAATGTTGTTTGAGTGAAAAATATTGGCCTCTATGTGATTCTTAAAAGTGTCATGTTAACCCTTACAATCCTAGATTTCGCCTAAATGGCCATTTTTCAGTGAAAATTGGTCAAATTTGGGACATTTTGGCTTTTAATTCTTTACACTGCTCTTTCCACTATTATGAAAGTACAAAGTTGCCATATGTGCCAAAAATTGGCAAATTTAATTTTGTAACTTTTAAGATATAAGAAAATACATGAGGACTGTGGCATTATGTCATGCATACATTAATCTTATGTTAATCTACTGTTAATCTACCAGTATGGCATTAATACACAAACAAATGTAGAAGGATCTGTCATAGGAAGGACAAGACATTTCTTCCTGCATGAAATTCCAAGCTGGTAGGAATAGCCAATACACACAATTGTTGTGATGACCGCCAAAGGAAGGTAACAAGTTAAGGAATTCCCACACAATTTTCCTTTCCTTAGCTTAACCATGCTCCTGAGAACAGTTGCAACCCAAGCTAAATACTTATTACAAAAGCCTGAGAGAACATAAAAAATATGTATTTCTCACTGTAGTGGCAGATATAGGGTAGTTTATAAGTGCAGTTTGTTTCCACCCATTTATGCTCATATCGGTGGTCAAGCTTGGCACATTCCTCATAACTTCTGTATTTGGTGGGAGCCCAGTATTGGAACCTGGTACCTGGAATAATAATGTTATTAATGCATTTATCTATTGGCCACAGTTTTAAACATACAAAAGAAGCATACATTTGTATTTATATAAGGTTGTTTTCATGGGTTATCATTTCAAAGACTAAATTTAAAAATAAAGCAATCTAGATCAAATATATTTTGAATTTTGAAGAATTTGTTGCATTGTCAAAGCTTTCTAACCAATCCCAGAAGCTGTCTAGTAAGATTTGCTTCAAAATACTTCAGATAAAATTTTTGATTTGAGCAATAATTAAAAAGTTCTCGTAAACCACGCATTCGAAATGAGGGGAGTTTAAAATGGCCGCCAAAACAAAAACTTGAACAGAAGAGTGGAACAGCCAAAGCCACTGCTACTCTCAGCCAATCAGATGGATCTGATCCAATCAGGTGAGCACTGTCATGCCTACTGCCGCAAAGCCCACAACAATGACGTCATAGCGGTGGGCCGAGGAACCCCAATAATCTCCGATCAGAAAAACAACTAAGGAATGTCGATCTCATATTGAAGGTAGAAACTCTGGGGTTATCCCATTAAAAATCAAATGAAATATAGAATCTAATCCTAAAAATAAAATGTTGGTAGTCGTCTGGTGGAGGATCCATAAGACTGACTACAGGCTTTGCTTGGCAAAATGCCTCACCACTCTTGTTCTGAAATGCCAGAAAATGTTTAGTGCCCGGGAATCTCCCGGCGTGTTTGCAATGGCCGTTTGCCACAATCCTTTTTTTTTAGATGTCAACTTAAATATAAAACAATAATATGCATACAAATCTTGGGAAATATAACCAATTTACTTAGATAAATATATCTTGCAGCAGTTACTTTTCTGGACATAAATTCATGGATATCAAACAGGCGGAGAACCCTAAATTACTATCCATGTCTATATATATAGACTCTTACCATCTGTTTTGAAGACAATCTGGTGTGTGACACCACCACAGTAGGTGTTTATTTGTCTGAGTGCGCTGACAGCACAAGGTGTGTCACACTGAGCGTCATATACTTGGCCATATCTTCTGTCTTCTGATTTACTGCAGTGGCACAGTATGTCACCTTGTGAATCCTGAAATTCAATGGCATTGTTCTGATCACTTTATTTTTGGTTAAAGCTTTTATTTATACTGGATGGATCAAGTCCCTAATATTGTCCAGATATATACACAGTAGTTGTCAGTATTTTACATAGTATATACAACATCAAGAATTGCTCATAGAAGCAAAATAATACAATAAATACATTTGTAATACACTTGACTTTGTATATGTTAGAGTTTTTTACTTGGGATAGAGAAACTGTTGAAAACTTGAAAATATGACATCATGTGCCTTGGATGTATTTCTATAATATTTGTAGAGTGAGGGAAAGTCACTATATCAGTTGGGCAGGAACTAACTTTTAGTTATTCTTTTGAGATATAAATGAATGTCTTGTGTATATTCTTGGTTTATTTCCATGGGCCTTTGGCTGACTTGGCCTTCATCAGGTGATGTCACCATTATTATAATAACATTGCTTTCTTTTCCCCAGAAATATATATCTTTACTTAAAAATCAGCTGTCTATCTTGTTAATCTTAAGTTAAGGTTATTGCCAAGCAAATCAGAATCCCTCAATGATGCAAAAGTACTATACCTTAAAAAATGGCTTTAGACGCTAAAGAATTAATGAAAATCTGTAATAAAACCCCTCAATGATGCACAAGTACTATACCTTAAACTATGGCTTTAGAAGCTAAAGGATTAATAAAAAATCTGTTCATTACTATTTGGACTCCGGCAAATTTTTCATCATCATCTGAACAGGCGTCAATGCAGTTGGTGGGCTGGGTTGGAGGAGAAAGTGTTTTTTGATTTGCCAAATCCCTATGGTTTGGATCATCCTTGAAACATCCTTGATAGGCCAAGGTTTGCCAACCTAGTAAACATTAACATGACAATTATATATATATATATATATATATATATATGATTAATTTTGACGAATGAGACATACTGCAAACTGTAGAAATTCTGTCAATAAAATTTATTAAAGAAATAATATACATATAGCTTTAAAGGATACACAGGTGTTCATACTTCATAATTTGGAATGAAATGGTTGGGAAACAAAGTCTATGTCATGCATTATTGTAGTTTTTTTTGTTAGATATGTTTATTGGCCACAAACATTTAGACACTCATTAGTAGTAAATTACGCATGACCATAAGTATGGTGCTTTTCGTGCATTGCCAGATTATCAACATCATAATTCAAATACAAAAATTCAATTGAGCAGAATGGTATCAATATCAATTAATTCAAATTGCAAATCATTTAGCACTCCTTTCCTTTATAGGGAAGGGGGAAGGGGGAAGATGGGAGGGGGAAGATGGAAGGGGGAAGGGCACATGCTTTGGTCATTTAAGTCTCATTAAATGTCGCTTACTTGATATGTGTTATTATGAACTGGCCTAGAGGGGAGAGGATTAAATCTAAGACAGAAGGAACTCTCCCCAAAAATTGGATCTAGGACGGCGAGCCAAGACCATATTGTTTATGACAGGATAATTAAACAATGATGATTTCTCTCTGATGGTGATGTGTGGAAGAAGGAATACCATTAGTCCCTGTTAATCAGTTAACATCCTCATAAAAACCAACTGGGCTATGGGGTTGGCTTGCCTCCCTCGACCAAATTTTGGGGAAAATTCCTCCAGTTTTAGCTTTAACACTCTATTTCTTTTACCACATACAATTAAGAGATCGGGTAGCCGAAGTTTAATGACACTTAAATGACCAAAGCATCTTGCCTTTCCCCCCTTCCCTTGTCCCCCTTTCCCTTTCCTTGTTAAGGAATCCAGCGCCAAACTAATGGAATGCCTTCTTCCTTGGTCTTGTTTCATTGGTCCCGCTACTTTTAAAAGCAGGAGCAAGTAGCTTCAATTCTTACATGTTCAATTCTAAGGCTGCGATTCCACTGGCTCGCTCTTTTGCTTCGCTCATGGCCCGCTCTTTTTATTTCCCCAAGCACATAACAAGCAAAGACAGAGCGATGCCAGAGTGGTCCAATAGAACTGGTTACTGCGCTTTGCATGCGCTTTTAAAATTTGACGTTGGCGCTTCTTTTTGACATTGCCCTCATATTAAGATTAAGATTAAGATTAAGATGTTTTTTATTTGTCAAATAGAAACTACAGAGCTTCTGTAAATATAGAAGGTGACAAACAGGTCTACATGCCTATGATACAACATTGGTACCATCTCTTCCGGCCGTTACCGAATTTGGAAGACGTGATACAATTAATTAATAAATGATGCAAGATAACATAAACAAGTAAATAGAATTACATATAATTAAACATAGCATAGTAAGTACATACTACAGTAAGTCCTGATTTAGGCAGGAGAAATCTTTAGTTTCTTACGACGTTACAGTAAGAGTAGAAGGGTCCACAGGACGTGGCCTTTCACGAGAGACTGTCAGACTAGAACAATAGTTGTTTATACTTGAGAAAAAACATGAGAAACAAAGGATATCACTCCCTAGACATGTTAGATAACATATTTCTGTAATTGAGAATACTAGAAATAAGGGACATTATTTCTTTGACATATAGGATATCTGATCGACATGAACATTGAAGAATGAAATAAAATACATTATTTCAGGGTAGATCAAGGAGTACACCCTGGTCTCTTATAGTGATAACAACGTTTGGATCGGTGTTTGATAAGAGAGTAACATGATAATATAGTACAACTATACAATGTGGTCAGGTTGTTGCAATGCATTATAGCAATGGAATACAGTATTAGTGGTACATGTGTAATACAAACTATAAGAATATTATGAGATGAGAAGGAGGTACTACTTCAGTGTCCCACTTAACTAACTCGTGTATCAAGGTATTTTTGTACGGATTTCCGAAATTCTTTTCTTATTTCAAGATTTTGTGTGTTTGTGTTAAGCTTATTCCAGGATGTTCGAGCTTTGTAAAGAAAGCAATTTTGGTATGAAGCTGAGTTAGGATGAATTAATTTTAAGTTTCTCCTGTTCTCAGCATGGCTTCTTGTTGGTAGAGCTCTAAGATCAAGGTTCTCTTTTCTGTTTGCGAGATAGTGGGCACATTCGAGTACATGTAATTCTCTTCCCAACTCATTTGGTAATATGTTGATTTTTTTTAACTCACTCTCAACATTGCATCTCTTGCTAAGGTTTAAGGCAGCTCTTACTGCAGAGTTTAAGAGAGCCTGTAGTTTTTATTGGACGATCTGGTTCTGACAAAGATAGGCAACCCATTTCCACATAGATATAATTGAAGTAAAGCAAGTGGAATAAAGTTTCAGATAAATATGTATGAAATATAAACTAACACTTACCATGTAGCCAATACCATGCAAGTCCCTTACGGCACACATTGATCCAGGTCTCTGGCCAGCCTTTCTGTTTCACCTGAATATGAATATGTCAAAATAAAATTATGTGCTTCTAATGTAACTGTACTGGAATAATCACTAGTGGAGTGATTCCCTCTCTCAACGCTTTAATTAACAACAAGTCAAATCACCTGCTACCTTATGGTGTATTGTCTGATCAACAGCCTTTTGGTAATCCTATCCTGGTAGAGTAGGGAGGAAGCTACTCATGTGATCAAAGAATAGCATTACACAGAATAGGCAAGGGGTGGTAGCAAAAATAAAGGTGAAATACAAGAGGTAATATAATGGAAGTGTAAGAGAAACAAGTCAGAGAAGCACCTCTGGTTTGTCTGGGTACACTAATTCCTTTTAGACGTGATTTGATGAGACTCTGGGATGTATTTTTTCTCTATAGAACCCCGCTGTGTGTCGGCCGGGATCTATTGTTTTTGGAGCGCTCCCCTGTCACTTCCGGGTCAGGTCACGTACAAAGTATGGCAACTCTCATGGCTTGTCATGTTGTTTTTCGGCAGGAATAAATAAGGTTTGTCTATCATTTTTTCTCTCCCAGGAAGTGAATCTCATCAAATCACGTCTAAAAGCAATAGTTCCCTGGGTTTTGTCTGTTCTTGGGTCCCAAACTTCCCTCAGGCAACGGAACCCGCGAACATCCAGAACTGAGGGAATTATTTACGGTTAGGCTGCACACTTGGGAATTGTACTACACTAGGTATACTCTGTAGGTGTGGTTGGCATTTTGGATAATATAGGTGCTGCTTGTGCACTGCTGTATTGGGCTTCTGCTGACAATTGTTGTCCAAATGTAACGTATGTTATCTTTCCCTAAATCTAGTGCCATAACAATGTAATATAATGTGAGGTATAATTGAGATTTGGTCCTGTATCAAAATGTTATCTTTAATACAATAATAAACAACACAAAAATTTAATAATTGATTTATCAATAGACAACAATTTCAGTTTATTGGAATTCATACTAAACTAATCAGAAGAATAATCAACCAGGATGCTAACTCTGCTTTATGAGTACCAAACTAATTCAAAATAAACTTTACTAACCAGCTTTTAGTACTAATCTGGTCATTTATTGATATACCCCCCCCCCCCCCCCTTAATTTCTGAATTACTTTGAAGAATCCAAAGAAAGGTGAAATGCGTCAGGGTCACTAAATAAAAAACCACAAAATCCTCCAAATCATTCAATTTATAATAAACTTATAATAAAAAAACAAACCTTTTGCTTGACAAAGTTGTGCATCTTGTCAGAGTCAATGACGGCCAAGCTACCCAAGGAGACCATGTCTCCACACGCCTTGTCTGCTTCCTTCCAGCTCTTGGCCTCCTCCACAAACTCATAACATCGTCCTGGTGTCGTATAATCCCCATTACACAGCCTTGGCTCAGAATCTGTGGACAGGAATATTATTTCTCCCAGTTAACATTGGTCAAAACCTTAAGATTCTAGTGGTGAAATCGCCAGAAAATGTACAATTTGCCTTCACCAATCCTCTCAAATAACACAAATTTAAGACAATCAATTTAAAAAATCAGGTTCAAAATACAGTTCAACATAACCAAACAGATTGTTAGAATCAAGGTAATACTAAATATACTCTAATATACCTAGATTTTTCGGTATACTTTAGCAGAATTTACTAAATGTGTTGATCTGCCAATTGTGCATTTTCTGATAATCTGACTCTTACATCTTTTAGTTTGTAGGCCAGAACCCAGCTGAGCACTACCCCCCGGTCAGAACCGACACCCTAGGCAGAAATCCATCTAGGGTCAAACCCGTCTTGGGTATTATTACACCCCTGTGCTGCAGTTGCCTATACCTTCAGCATATTGTATGTCACACTTGGTCAAGGTGGTGCATAACATGTAAATTATGTAACCCTTGGCGCATACAACAAGTAGGTCCACCAAAAACTGACTTCCTTTATTGGTATTTATTTATATTTTTTATCTATTAATGGGGTGTAATAAATATGGATCAAAGCTCGGGTGAAGTCTGTCACTTGTTAGTGACCTCGGGAGCATGGAAGATCTCTCGGGCTAACGCCCTCTAACTTCCAGCGCTGCCTCGGTCACTAACAAGTGTACAGACTTCCCCTTGCTATGTTCCATCTATTTATTACTTCCCTGTGATATAGGCGCCTATACTTTCAGCATTGTATGTCACACTTGGTCAAACTGGTGCATAATAGGAAAGTTATGCCACCCTTGGGGCATACAAGTAGGTCTGACAGCTATGCTTGATCACCGGTAGTCAAATTATGTATTAATGTGCCGCCACTTCTGTTGTTAAAATCAATGTCTGTTGGCCCTAATTTCTTGGAAATAATAAATCCAAAGCTTCAAAATTAAAAGTTCTGCCCAATAATGAGATTTAAATCTTTGATTTTGTGAAAGTACATTGATGTAGAGTGAATATATTTGATGATTATGGTGATTATTTGTGTGATTCTTTCAGTCACAATGACACTTAGCCTTCCCCGACGAACCTCTCTCTGTTGAGGTCGTTGGTCAGGCAAATAAAAAAATAGGTGTGTTTCCGATTTACACCCCCTACCTAGAAAGACCTTACCCTACCTAAATTTCTTTCACCATACATGATTTTTAAAAAATCATATCTTACTTTTTTTGGATTTTTTGACAAAAAAAGCTTATGAAAGCAGATTTTTAGCCTGACCAACACTGATTAAATATAGGGTGGATGCCACTCACTTGCGCTGACCTATATTTGCCGGGAAAATCCGAGATGGCCACCAAAACCTTTGAATTGTTTTAGGTTTTCATCCAATAACTCTAAGAATATTGTACTGACAACTAAGGTTTTATAAAACCAAATTTAGGAATGATGATTTCCCATTGATTGATACCAACCACTTGAATCTACACTAAATACTCGTGTAGCGTCCGATAAAAATAACACCATATTTTGCATCTTTCTGTAGTAGTCCTTCAGTAGAAAGTACAGGGTCGGATTTTCAGAAAATGTACGATTCTCAAATCAATTCTCAAATCTTCTCAAATAACCGAAATTTCAGATGAAAATAAAGTTCAAAATACAGTTCATGGGCCAAATTGAAGCCTAGTTTAGCAGAATTTATTAAATGTGTAAAGCTGCCAATTGTACATTTTCTGAAAATCTGACCCTTCACCTAGTACCTTCATCTCTCTTTCATTTAAGATAAGATTCATGTTCATACACAGTCATGCACATAATCACACACTGACATTACACCTAGCATCACTTTCAGCAGAGCAGAGAAATCACAGCTTTTGTTGCTTCTGAAAGAAAATAGTTTTCCCTTATAAAGTTAGACCGTCTGGCAATTACGAGGTTTGCCCCCATTCCATGCCATTCAATCTTTATGTGAGTCAGATTTTCAGAAAATGTACAATTGGCAGCTGTACACATTTTGGAAATTCTGCTAAATTAGGCTGCAATTTGGACAATACAAGGTAAATTCGGGTATATTCGGTATTGCATTGATTCTAGCAATCTGTTTGGTTAGGTTGAACTGTATTTTGCACTTTTTTTTCGTCTGAAATTTCGGTTATTTGAGAAGATTGGCTAAGTTGATTGTACATTTTCTGAAAATCTGACCAATGTCTGAACTGAATTCAGCCCACCATATATTGTGACAATAATGTACATAACTTGGTCCATACACATTTCCCCATAAGGATGCCATGGAGGTCAGATTCTAAATGTAAACAAGTTCATGCATGGGACAGCGCGTTGGAAAATGTACAATTCACCTAGTTACCAATCCTCCTAAATGACCAAAATTTCCGAGAAAAGCAAGGCTTTAAAGTACACTACCACATCAATGCAATGCCGAATATACTCGAATTTACCTAGAGTACTGCTGCCAAATGTACATTATCTGAAAATCTGGCCCATCCATGTATAAATCAAACAGATACTGAAAAGTCCATAATTATATCCTAGTGCATTATTCTTCAAGTTAAATATTAAATATTTATAAGTATGCATTTGTGATGTGTTTCAGGAAAATGAGTCATAAGTCGCAAAAAATAGATTTTGAGATATCCCCATATTTGAAAAGATAGGATCAAGCCGATTCCAATGATAGTAAACAGTCTAATAATCTTATAGGTATTTCTCGATTTTAAGTTTGATATTTTCGTTTTGAAAAAAAAGTTTCCAATATTTCGGGGGGTCAATAAACAGTAAAGTAACTAAATGTAGTCCATATGAGGACCTTTAAAACAAAAGGATATATTACATAGATTGTCCTGAAATTTGATACATCGATTGACATACCTACAAGTGACGAACTCCCCAAGAATCAGAATGTGATCCGTTTTAGGAAAATTACTCATAAGTTGCAAAATATGGATTTTAAGATGTCACCATATTTGAAAAAAGATGAAGCTGATTTCAATGATTGTTAACACTAGAACACCTACTATAGTACTACAAGTACTTCTATATCTTAAGTTTGATATCTTTATTTTTGAAAAAAAAGGTTTGCAATGTTTCTGAATGAGTAATTGCCAGTAAAGTAACTCAATATGCTCCATGTGAAGGCCTTCGAAACACAAGTATATATTTGATACAATGTCCTGAAATTTGTTGTATAGATTCATATGACTATAAGGGCTAGACCCACTAAAGATCAAAACATTCCAATTAAGAGATCCTGTGAAAAAAACACTTTGAAAAACATCAATTTTGCAACTTGTGACTTATTTCCCTGGAACACATCACATATGAGCAATTCCACCAAAAATGCAAAATTTGGCCATCCAAAAAATGTATGCGTAATGTTTTGGATTAGTGAGTACCTGGGGTGGGTTACATAATCAAGTTCACGCAATATTGCGTCTCCTATAGTCTAAATGGGTATGCAACAAAAATATTGCGTACCAAACTGTCCAAGGTAACATCGGGTGGTATTGGGTCTCCACCTGCGTCCCCACCCAAATATTGCGTCCCCACCAAAATATTGGGTCCCCACCAAAATATTGCGTCCCCACCAAAATATTGCGTCCCCACCAAAATATTACAACCCCAGTCTAAGGCTGAAAGTTACAGGTTGGGTGTGTGCGCATCCAGCCATGACTTAGACAGGTGAGTATTTGCTATATAATAACACTGATAACGCATAGATCTTGTCAGTTAACTACAACCCAGTCTACAAGAGAAAGCTAGAGAAGGACTAAATTAGGATGATGTTATGTAATACCTTTCAACCTAGAACATGAGCGAGAAGTGTGTCTTCTAGATAGTGATACAACTACTATTCTCCAGGTATATCGTGTGGTAGAGCTAGGTTAAACTCGGAGGGATTTTTCAGGGATTTGTTTAAGTAAAATGACAGCTATTTTAGGGCATTCTGGTGATTTTGAAGAAAGCCAGAGCCAACAAATGTTATGCTGCAGGTAATGTAATTGGAGGTACCGTGGGTGTGCTACCCAGAATTTCTCAAGTCGATTCTTGAAGGAGTTGATGCATATATATTATATATGTAGAGGGATGCCCGGTATATTAATGAGGGTGTAGGTCTCAGGCCCAATGAGGTGTTATTTAGTCAAGGAGTGACTTGAAACTTCATTAATCGTGTACCAAATATATTTCTCCTTTGATATAAATCATTTTCTATTATTAATATGATATATTTAATCTTCTTATACCATTTTCCACATTGGGCCGTTTGTTTGTTTCTTCTTTACTTTCCTCCACCGCCAAGGAGGGCGCGTAAATTCTGGGTTTTACCCACCTGCATATATGTGGTACATTCCCACATCATATAACGTTAGACTCACGTATACCCAGTTTGACTGAGGGTGTTACAACTAAAAAAGTACACACTGCGATTTTTACATGCCAAATCGCCAGGGTAGGCTCTCATATACTTGTCAAACATCTAAGAAGGATAGAAGCTATACGTTGCAGCAGTATAAAACAATAAGCATGATAAATATAAGTCCGCCGACACCTTGGCTATGCATAGCCATTGTTTAAAGGTGTAGTTATGTACCCCGAGTCCTCTGCCCATGCCAGACTCACAACTTCACATGCTTCCTCAGGCGGCCTTCACAGTGTAGACCCAATGTGGTTGCATTATACTTCCTCCCCCTCACACAAACAAAACAATCACACGCTCCACTGCACTCACACATATATACTCCTCTCACTCATTGCATTTCCACACTCACCTACGCGCGCTCTCACCTGAAACCATTTCCCACCCACCCACAAACCTAAACATTATACTAACATTAACAACCATTATATAAATATCATTCTCATATTTATTACCCTTTTTCATAATCAAATCACAATTTTATTATTTAACTGTTATAAAATATACAATTTTACAATCATCACCCTCCTTTTATACCTTTACATTTATATAAATTAAAACATTTAATCATCCTCCTCCTGATGAAGGGCCACAGAAGTCCGAAAGCTTGAGAAAACCAATAAAATCAACACCAACTTTATCATGTTCTTCATAAATTACATCTATTAGAAATACTTCGGCCAACCCGATATACAGCGAGCCCCTTCCCCTTCGACTGTATAAAACATTTGTTTTAATAAATCTTACTTTCCCAGACCTGCTTTGACTTCCCTTACTCATAGTGTTATGACTTACCACTGCCGTCCCCATGCCTTTGTAGCTAAACGTTTAGACTTAGACATGTCACGGGTCACTGAACCCCGATGAAAACACAACACCTATAATGTCTGTGCATGCATCCTCCCAAGTCACAGAGCCCCGCTCCACCCCTATAGGCCTACTGTTTACCCTCAGTTGTACATGATGCACACCTGAGAGAGGTGCATGTTTACTTTGCAAGTTACGTAAAAACTGATAACGACTGTTTCTACTTGGGCCAGCACAGTTTGTGCGCATCCAGGCACGACTTAGACAGGTGCTTGTTATCTAATAACATTGATAACGGGAAGTCAGCATCGAAATGATTTGTGTGGTACATGCATCTCCGGAGGCATAAAGCTTATACCAAGTGTGTATGATACAGCCCAAGTTATCGATAATAATATTGTTGTACTTAGTCTTTAATATTTAAGCAAGATAACTAACTATGAGTCAGTGGAGAAATCAGAAAAAAATATAAGGGGACAAGACATCAACGTCATTAGAATTGTAAGAGCCTCGATGGCTGTTTATGTTGAATAATACCATTTTAAAAACAACAAAAATATGACACTACATACATTCAAACTTCTATCTTCAGTGGCTCTTTAATTTACATTAAAACCGCATTCAATTATTTAGAATATTCATGGCTCATGATCGTTGTTTTTTCCTGGTATGATAGGGCTGTAATATGGCCAGTCATGTTAGGGGCTCTCATGATGAGACCAACGATAAAATAGCCTGCCCGTTCCCCTTGACGGGAGGCGGCAGGTTACCATTGTCAGGCCATTCAAAACCAGTTTGTGTATTTTGGATATGTTAGCGTGGACACAGAGATTGCACCCACGACCTAGTGAGTGTTTTTAGTTGCTGCGTACACTGCCTATTAGTATTATCATGTAACAAGGCACATCTCGCATAGTCATGCTTGGATGGGCACGCCCCCCCCCCCCCCCACACACACGCCGACTTAGGCCTACTATTATTATTATAAAACTTTTATTGAATAAAACATGTACACGTCTGCTATGCTGTATCGAAGAGGAAAATAGTCCTTCTCAGTGTTTTGCAACTCTGAGTTCTTCCCGGGTTCCCTTAGGAAATTATATAAAAGGCAATAGAATAACAGATACATTGTTAAGGCACTCAGAATATAGAATCAACCCGCTTCTAAATGGTAGGATGCAGTGACGTTTTGGCAGTGTTCTTTTTGTCCTTGGTTTTTGAATTTGCCAGAGTTATTACGTCATAGAGTAATTGAGTCATTCGAAATTTATATTATTGCACCTTGGTGAATGGAAAAATGTAATGTACAAAAATTGGTTAAACTATCATTCGGCCACATAAGTTGAAGATAACATACAATTATGTTGTCAAAGTACAATTCAATCTCAGCTATATCTTAGTAGCTAACAATCAAAAGTGGGGTAAATCAGTACTCTAGGGTCCAACATCAAAAACCTGATCGCAATAATCACAAGATAATAACATTGTTACGCAGAAATGTTAATAATTATACAGTCAAATACACTCTAGTTTTAAACTAGAGGTCAAGATTACACCAACTACATTACTGTTTGGACGTAGGAACTTCAAGGTTTGACTTTAGGTCAAAATTCAATTACAATACATTTTAGGAACATCATATTTGGACTTTTGAGTCAAAATCGTCAGTTACAGTACAAGGTGAATTAGAAACCTCACTACACTTCTAGGTATCGTTTAAATAAAATAGTTAGTGAACGATAAACCAAAAATATATCTTACACAAGTGGAACCAATCTAATATCTAACGTACAATTGTCATTTTTCAGCTAATTCATCTTTCCAAACTTGACAAAATGGTCCCCCTCCCCCGACATAGCCCCCACCCACAATACAGCCAGCTCCTAAGTTAATACAGATACTACTCATTTTCTTGTTATCTTTCGTATAGGTCTATACCTTAAAAAAACTTTATATTATTATGAAATAAACCAGCTATGTAAAACATATATTTCATGTAATCACTTCCCCGCACTACCCACGCTCCACCCCTCTTCTAGTTTACCCTCAGCTGTCTGTGCGCATCCATGCATGACTTAGACAGGCGCCTGTTATGTAATAACATTGATAACGGGAAGTCTGTATCTTTTCTCTTTGTTTTCATTAACAGCCATCCACCTTTGGCTGGCGAAGGAAAGTAAGACTGAGAGAGAGAATGAGTGAGGGAGAGGCACAGAGTGTGGGGTTGGAACAAAAGGCAAGAGAGAGAGAAATCTATAGAAAAATAGGAATTTTCAGACCTGATTGGCCAAATGACGACCAATTAGTGGAATTGCTCATATATCACATAGGCCTACTTTAATGTATTGTATTTATACAATTTGCTCGCTCTCCTCTCTTTTTCTCATCTCTGACGCCCACTATCTCTTACCCCAACCCTTTTCCTTATAAATGTTTCTCGCAATAATTACCCTCGCCCCACCGGCCCACATACACAAAAATCAATGCATATACTTAATGATATTAGAAGATAGAACAGTCATTATGGTTGAGCAGCAGTATGTTGTATTTTTTTCCATATAAATTTATATAAATTCCATTTGCTAGAATACCTAGAAACAACAAAGTGGACAATGTAGGAGACAATAAAAGCTAACTTTTTTAACACAACAATTTTTGAGTTAGGCCCTGATTATTTTAAGAAAAGAGACCAAATAAAAATTTGTTTATTTACACAATTGTAAACCGTGTTTTGGTCCAAAACGTATCACCCATGCGTTGCTCATGAAAAGCACCTGTATACCCTTATTGATGATAGGGTGATGCGTTAGCATATATAGACATAACAAGGAGGTTCTGCTCTTTGATAAAAATCAAGAATTATTCAGATCGGGGCATTTTAAGTGACGATTTAAGGCTTTATTTCCATTTAAAAGTTTCCTTTTTCGGTATCACCAGGTATAATTACATTGATAATAGATTGATGTATGTGTAGTATGTGGCGCGGAAATAACGTATGACTCTGTGTGTATGTATATAAACCATTTTTTCTTCAGCAGAAGGAATATACTTTCTAAATGATCCTGTGCATTATATTCAAATTCCATAATTGTTACATATTTCCTAGCCTGAAAAAGCACTTTTATTGCAATAGCGGTGGAGATCCAAGAGAAATATATGCTATATAGTGTCTGTGCGACAATGAAGAAAAAAGGTAGAAATAATAGATCTATCATAATGCCACCTTCAAAGAATCGAAAGGACATATGTAGCTATGTAAAACAGTTTTTCTTTTGAAAAAACCTTGAATAGTTTCTGAAATAAACGCTAGACTATGTAGAGCAATTATTTCCGCGAAATAATGCCTGGCACTGACAGGGGTTGAATATTTGTGTTTAGACACAATGTTTGGATGGAGACGCAATATTTGTGTGTGGACGCAATATTTGAGTGTGGACGCAATATTTGTGAGGGGACGCAATATTTGAGTGTGGACGCAATATTTGTGAGGGGACGCAATATTTGAGTGTGGACGCAATATTTAGTGGAGACGCAATATTCAAAATTAGTACACAAAACATTTTACAAATACTCAACCCAATAGAAAAATATTTTGACCCGATTTTGGAGACGCAATATTGCGTGAACTTGATTATGTAACCCACCCCTGATAGGTCTTAATATAATGGTCATAATGCTCTTTAGTTTGTGAACATATTCCATCTAGAAGAAAAGTTACAGCCAAATAACCATTCAGTAATGGTAATGGTAATGTCAGCGGTACAGGTCATAGGTCAATGACCCTCTGGCCCATTATGTACATATAAACCCCATTATATTTAGAATATGTACAGAAATATCAGTGATATAGTTTCCCCCTCGTTTTTCTGTTATGTTGCATACTTGTTTCGGTTGTTTATGAAGGTAAATATAAATGATATTTAGGTATTTAGAGAAAAAATTAGTAGGAAAAAATTTAGCAAATTTAGTTTCAACCCCCTATTGAACCCCGCCCCCTCTAGACCCCCGTTACGGCGACATACTCTTTTATGCTTGTGACCCCTAATTCCATAACTTTTTTCGTATTTATCTATGTACACTGGTGTTTCTTACATATTTTAACACTAAGAGAATGATTCATGCTATTATTAATTTATTTATTAATGAAACCTAGACCCCCGTAACGGCGACATTGGTATTACCACCACCTTTCTTAGCATCTTTAAGAGTTCAGAAGAATTAGCTGGAGATTTCTCCATATATACAATGGATGTACTAATCTTGGACAATATCATAACTAATTTTGGTTAGATTTATTATGATTCTAGGCCTATATATTTAAAAAAAAATTAGACCCCCGTTACGGTGACAGGGGGCTTCCAATTAAATCGGCTTCACATAATATCATAAAAAAATCGTTTAGAAAATTGAAATTTTTTAACCATATCAACATAACATTTCACAATAATGCATTTTTTCAAAAAAAGGGCTCCAATTTTCAAACAGCTGTTTCGATAGGATATCCCTCGTTTTTTATGTGTGGAGCTGGCAGGAAAATAAGCCTCTTCTTGGCCTCACAATTTAAAAAATATAAAAAAAATATCGTGAGATACTTCCACCTAGGCGATTTTTCTCCCCTGGATCCGGAAATCACAAAGAAAATTATCTCAGATAAATATATTAGCCTCTGGAGGAGCTGTTGTTTTTCAACCCAAATGATGAAATTGTGGTGGAATTGCTCATATTTGATATGTTGCAGAAAAATGAGTCATAAGTCACACAATTGTTATTTTTCAAAGCATTTAGTCACAGAAGTTCTGTGTAGGAATATTCTCATTTTGGGGACCATTAGTCATATAATCCCATGAACCAAGTGTCAAGACAGTGTGTTGAATATCTATGGATTCTAGGTCAACATAATTATATATATGGAGCATATTTAGCTACTTTAGTTGTAATTGTTCTCTCAAAAGTATTGCAAACTTTCTTTTCAAACAAATCAAGCATAAAATATAGAAATATTGTTTCGATTTAGATGTTAAAGAGATAAACCACAGTTCAACTGGGAAAAAAACTGAAAATAACATTTTGTTTAAACTTAGCCTCGTGAAAGAACAAGGTTATGTGAATTAAAAAAGCCAATAAAAACAATATGTCACCAGGTTAGTTTTCATTTCAGGGAGCCCTGAAATTTAGGGTAGTTCACTATGGAAGTCTATGAGAAAAGGCCAATTTTTTCAGTATAAAAAAAAAATTGAAAATAACTTTTTCCTAAAAATCTCTACAGACCTAGCTAACATATTGCTTTACCCTTTCAAGCAATAAAAAATGGGGGTCACCGACTTTTTAAAAAAGTTATTCAACTGAATCTGCATCCTGATGAGTTAAAAACAGGAATATTGAAGATTTTCAATGCTAAATAATATCTTTCAAAATAAGTTGATACCCTGTTCTTTCATGCATGAGGGTCAACCTGTATAGTGGCTATGTTTAGAAGACATTTCAACTGATAAATGTTATTTGTCTGTCTGATATCTTTGAAAAACTGAGAAAATATCCATTTTCCCTGCACACTTCAAAACTAAACTTTGGTGGTCTCTAGAATGAAAAAAATATATGCTGAGATCCATTTTTTTGCTTTTTGTTATCCCCCAAACACCTTCTTTCTCAAGACGAAGTTTGAAAAAAATATTGTCACTCCTTATTTTTCATGCATTAGTTCCTTGAACTCCCGCCTGCAACAGTGCATATGACTGTGGTTTATCTCTTTAACATTGTTGGTATCCTGATTTATCAGAAATGAGGAACAACTTTTTCATTTTGAGAAATCCAGAGACCCAGAGAAGGAGAGAGAGAGCGAGAAGAGGAAGAGGGAGAAAGAGATAGCCAGAGAGAGAGACAGAGAGGGAGAGAGAGAGGGGAGAGGGAGCAGAGAGAGCAGAGAGAGTGAGGGGAGAGAGCAGAGAGAGGGAGCAGAGAGAGAGGGAGAGAGGGAGAGAGAGGAGAGGAAGAGAGTGGGCAGAGAGGGAGAGGGAGAGAGAGTTGAGAGAGAGAGGAAAGAGCAGAGAGAAAGAGAGGGACCGAGGGAGAAGAGACAAAGGGTAGAGGGAGAGAGAGATGAGAGAGAGAGAGGAGACAGACAGAGAGAACAGACAGAGGGGAGAGGGAGAGAGAGGAGAGGAAGAGAGTGGAGAGAAAGGGAGAGGAAGAGAGAGAGCAGAGAGAGCAGAGAGAGAGAGAGAGGGGTGAGGGAGAGAGAGAAGACAGACAAAGGCAGATGGAGTAGAGGGAGACAGGGAGGTAGAGAGAGGAGAGAGTAGAGAGACAGAGGGACAGAGAGAGAGGGAAAGGCAGAGAGAAGGGATAATAAATGAATAATAATACATGCCTTTGTGAAACGCTTTACATGGCTCTCCAGAATAACACTCCCTAATGCATGACATCACCACAAACACAACCACACACCGATATCCAAGGTTTAGATCCATAATAATGTGACTAAGCAATATCCAATGCTTAGTTATGTTCATATAATTATGTTTAACTCCCCATGAATCAATTAATCTCCATTAAGATGTATAATAGGTCTATCTGTGGATGTGACTATGGTAGATATGAGTGTGTGCAATGCTTATTCCCATGTGTGAAGGGGACACTCTAATTCACATGTCTATTTTTCCTGCCAACGTAGTCACCCAAGCGAGGAGGAGGAATAAAGCTACAGTGGGTAAGATTTTCAGAAAATGCACAATCTACAGTTCTACACATTTCTCAAGTTCTGCTAAGTTAGAGTGGAGTATGATAAATACTGTGTGTATCTGAGTGTGTTCTGTATTGTTTTCATTCAATAAATCTGTCTTGGTTATGTTGAACTGTATTTTGAATCAGATTATTGTCTTAAATTTTGGTTATTTGAGGGGATTGGTGAAGGTGAATTGCACACTTTCTGAAAATCTGACCCAGTAACTAAAACATGAGTAAATATACAGTGGTAGATATAGTCTGTCCAAAAAGTAGTGCACACAACAAGTCTCTCCGAATAGTAGTTCACACGTCGTAAATGTCGGTTATTTGAGAGGATTGGTGAAGGCCAATTGTACATTTTCTGAAGACTTGACCGTTCTAAAGATCACATTGTCATAATGGTGGCAGAGATAGCTACTTTTCTCGAAGCAGAAATGGAATTCAAACTGATGTAATTCTTTATTTACTCTAGTCACTCCATCAGTTGAAGTACATGTAAAAGAAATACACAAAGTAGTTAAGTAGTTATTCAGGTTTGTATTGTTTTTTTATGTTTTTTTTCCTACACCGGATCTTTATTCAATATGTCAACAAAGCTCTTGTTGGCAGGACCGATAACACCAGGTAATTACATCGAGTCCTCTATTGCCCTGCCTCATCGTTTTCTTGCTACTTCTGTAGAACATGCATTTAATACATACCTAATAAAACATCAGTAATAATCAATTTGTTTGTAGCTTATATTTTGTATTGTTTAGCTTGGATCTGAAAGTCTATTTCACCCATTGTTATTCTAGGTACGTATGACCTTTTATTCATGAGGCTAAAATGATAAAAAAAAAAAACCCAGGACAGTATGCCTGTAACTATAACATTTTTGCTTTTAAAAAAAAATAAAAAAGAATGGGTATGATTCAGCATCTCGCTCAAGATATAATTCTTAATTTGTGACTTGAAAATGTCTTACAGGTTCATGAAAGAAGGATTACCAGGTCGTCCAACATGTACCTTGTTCTAACTAAGAGGAAAAGGAAGAGAATAGAGAAAAAGCAATATATGACTATTCCAAGTACATAAGGCGTACTACTTGGGTCAGATTTTCAGATAATGTACAATTGGCAGCTGTACACATTTAGTAAATTAGGCTAAATTAGGCTGCAATTTGGTCATTACTAGGTAAATACGAATATATTTGGCATTGCATTGATTCTGTGTGGTTAGATTGAACTGTATTTTGAACTTTATTTTCGTCTGAATTTGGGTTATTTAGGAGGATTGGTGAAGATGAATTGTACTTTTTCTGAAGATCTGACTCACATTCATCAACTAGCGAGTGGTCCCGAGGAAGTATGTTAATGAAATACACAGTATCGTTGATTAACTGTAGTTGTGGTGTAACTTTTCATTTTCAGTTTTCATTTCAAGTTGTGTGATTTCATTTGTGTCTACTTTGGACTGGAAGGAACTCTTGCTCGTGTTGCATAAGAACTGCTTAATTCAACTTTCTTTTCCTTTTTATTATACAACCGGCCCCAGGTGTTAGACTATGGTGCAATGACCGGACATACAGGCAGAAACTCCACTTGCTAAGATTTTCAGAAAATGTACAATTGGTAGTTGTACATATTTAATAAATTCTGCTAAATTAGGCTGCAATTTGATCGATACTGGGTAAATTTGAGTATATTTAGCATTGCATTGATTCTAGCAATCTGTTGGGTTAGGTTGAACTGTATTTTGAACTTTATTTTCTTCTGAAATGTGGGTTATTTGAGAGGATTGGTGAAGGTGAATTGTACATTTTCTGAAAATCTGACCCATATAAACGAGGAAGACATGATCAACTTACACATGGAAAGGGAAAACGTGACATCATTGTATGTCAGCTCGTGTGTGAGACTATTCATGGGTCAGATTTTCAGAAAATGTATAATTCGCCTTCACCAATCTTCTCCAATAACCCACATCTAAAATAGAAATAAGCTTCAAAATGTAGTTTAATATAACAAAACTGATACTTTAAATCAATGCGATGCCGAATGTACTCATAAATACTCTATATTTGTCATTTTTCAGCCTAATTTAGCAGAATTTCCTTAATATGTAGAGTTGCTAATTGTACATTTTCTGAAAATATGACCCTTATATCATATCAAAAACTGGGGGGTAATTCCCCGATAAATATAGTCTTGCTTAGGTTTTTGTTGTTCTTTTAAACGCATTATAATCACTGGGTCAGATCTTGAGAAAATTTATATATAAGGGAAACCTTCAGAAAATGTACAATTGGCAGCTTTACATATTTAGTAAATTCTGCTAAATTAGGCTACAATTTGGTCAATACTAGGTAAATTCGAGTATTTTTGGCATTGCATTGATTCTAGCAATCTGTTTGGTTAGGTTGACCTGTATTTTGAACTTTATTTTCGTCTGAAATTTCGGTTATTTGAGAAGATTGGTGAAGGCGAATTGTACACTTTCTGAAAATCTGACCTAAATGTACAATCGGCAGATCTACATATTTTACATTTAAAAGGCTTTCTTAAATAGCTAATTGGCTGGGCAGGTACATAAACTCCCAAAGTTGTTAATTATTCTATCACTGAGCATTTTTGAAGAAAGAACTAACAATAACTATCAGGATTGGGATAGCCACGTGAACATGCAATACTCACATGATACTCTGATGGGACATTAATAATTCATTTTAATGATGCAAATGATTTTGTTTTCAATGTTTAATAGATTCATCATATATATTACAAGTAATTATGAGTGCCTACAATTGTATCCTGATTGCAGATATTAATTAAAGAATGGTTAATTTAATTATGGAGTATCAGATAATTCAATAATCATAGAAATTAGAGTACATGTATATTAAATTGTGAAATCAATACCACTTATTAGCCACATGTACATGTGATAGTAAGGCCCAAACCTTTAATAAAACAGAAAAGATTTGTGAAAAGGTTATTTGATATGCACCTCAACACCTGGTTACATGTTGAAGAAATGCGGGCCATTCTTCGTAATAATTCAGGGTCAGTAGTTGGGCGAGAAATTAATCAACGCAGCACACAGAGATGTATGCTTCAAATCAGTACGATCCTTAGATGAGGTCAAACTAACCCTGATGTTTATTCTTATACTAGACAGATTAGAACGAATACACTGGTCCTGCGCTGATTGGCTTAGGTCTCGTTGGACCAATTAATCGACAGGTTAGATTAGAGATCCAATCAGCCACAGGATAACAATGACAGACAAATTATTAAAACGAGGCTCAGAGTGACCACTGCCACTCTGACCAATCTCTTTGGGTGGTGACCAGGTCACGGGGTTATCTCCCCTCCCCTCTCCCTCCCACTCTTTAATCAGTATTCCCCCCTCCCCTGACCTGGCAGTCAGCCCCTCCCCTCCCTTCCCATGTGATCGACTTTGAGATAACGGTCAGACCTGGACCTCACCTGTACCTTTAGACTTTGGAATGGTAAGAAATCCGTGAGCATTGTGGCGGTAAGAAAGTGTATGTAGCCTTCTGGCCGGTAGGGGCGCGACGAATGTGTGGCTGAATGAGACAACTTTAACTCACAAATTAGACAATTTATGCTTGTCAATTTTACAATGTAATCCAGTATATTAATAATGGATTTAACTAAAATTCAGTTGTTTCTGCTTATCTGTTAAATTTTGGATTTTAATTAGTATTTTCCCCCTTAAGTGAAATAGTATTATATATAAGTAGTAACTAACTAACTCTTTCTAAGACAGTCTATCTACAGCCTATCAATCTTGATATAGTCATTTGTCATTTTTGCTGGCATTGGTTATGTATGTTGGCAATGATATGAAAATTACAAAATACAAGTATAATATTTTACACCACTACAAATTATTAATTGATTGATTTGTAAATATTTTATTCAGGACTATTAAATGTGTAGTGGAGTACCAAAGGTCAAACTTATAACTTGTCCCCCCCCCCCCACACACACACACACACTTGAAATTAGCTTCAAACGCCCTAATTATTTTGAACTTTTTATCATCTGAAACATGGTTCATTTGAGAGGATTGGTGAAGGTGAATTGTACATTTTCTGAAGATCTGACCCATAGGGCCCTACAAGCTATGATGCGGGTAGCCTACTATAAATAGTCCACAGGCTTTTCAGTTGACTTTTGGATTTTTGGGTACAAATGAATGTGTACATAAATGCATTGGGATTTGTATCTTGTTCTGGTATGTACGGCAGCCACATGGGTCAGATTTTCAGAAAATGTACGATTCACATTCACCAATCTTCTCAAATAACCCAAATTTCAGACGAAAATAAAGTTCAAAATACAGTTCAACCTAACCAAACACATTGCTAGAATCAATGCAATGACAAATATACTCGAATTTACCTAGTATTTACCAAAGTGCAGCCTAATTTAGCAGAAATTACTAAATGAATACAGCTGCCATTTGTACATTTTCTGAAAATCTTACCCACATATTATACCAGTGTTAGACACGTTTCAGGTACTGGGGTATTTTGTAGATCATATCTTGTACTACATGAGAATAGCAGGATTTCCTGTAATTGTGTGCAATAAAACTTTTATAAAAAAAAATTCATGGAATTATACTCTGATGTTGTGAGATCATATTATATTTATATTATTATTATATAATATTATCATTACTACAGCGGAAAAAGGTGTTATTGTGGATGTGTGCAATGGAATGCATTTATGGGTCAGATTTTCAAAAAATGTACAATTGGCAGCTGTACACATTTAGTAAATTCTGCTAAATTAGGCGGCAATTTGGTCAATGCTAGGTAAATCCGAGTATTTTTGGCATTGTATTGATTCTAGCAATCTGTTTGGTTAGGTTGAACTGTATTTTGAACTTTATTTTCGTCTAAAATTGGGGTTATTTGAAAAGATTGGCAAAGGTGAATTGTACATTTTCTGAAAATCTGACCCTTATAACCCTCAACATCTCATACGGACCATTACACTGTGTCATGCCCTAATAAACACACCTATAGCTGCCTAGACAACCCAAATCTAGTATCATTTATATGTGTGTCAGCACAGACAATGTTGACTTGGGGTGATGAACATGTGGGTCAAGTCTTCGGAAAATGTACAATTGGCCTTCACTAATCCTCTCAAATAACCCAATCTCAATAATGTTGGCTTCGGGTCGGGACCGGGACATGACGGGATGGGACGGATCGGTATGTGCCAATACCGTCTTCCGTAGTTTTAAATCAAACATGTTTGAATTGAAGCGGCTACTTCCCACTACTCGTTCCCGCTTCTAAAAGTAGCGTAAGGTATTTTAAAGGTAACAATTTGGAATAAGTTAAAGCAGCAAACTTAACTGGGGAAAAAGCCAGGTGTTGAAAGCTATTGCAAATTGAAATGAAACTTCTTGACTAAATAACTAAAAATGTCTTGGGAAAATGTGGAAATAAATGATTAATGAAAATCTGGAGGACAAAATACAAGTTGTCAAGTCCCCTCCGTCTAGTGGCTGGTTGAGCTGGACAACGTTCTACAAATTCCTAAGGTTAACCCCCATCGACCTTGTCCCAATTTGGATGGGTGACTGCATGTAGTCTGTTCATTGTTGAAATATTTCTATCTTTCGCCAAACCTCCTCCATGTTATATATATGAGTTACGTTGTCAGAACATGTACAATTGACAGGTCTACACATCGAGCAAATTCTGCTGACATTTGGTTTATTTGAGAGAATTAGTGAAAGCAAAGTACATGTTCAGCTGACTTAAAAAAAATATCATCGTATTGATACCTCACCTAATACCACAGACTGTCTATTTGCCGTGAACAATACATTTACTTATAAAGGGATTGTGTCTTCAATTGTTTCCAATAATATCTATCTGTGACAGCCCACAGCAGATTTAAATGGAAGTGTGTGTGTGTGTTTGTGAGGGGGTGTGGTGGGGGAGCGGTTGGAGGGGGGGGGGGGAGCAAATCTATCCTTTTTTCCCCAAAACTAAAAATACCAGGATTTTAATAATACAATTCCAGAAGCACAGACACATTGAATCCATTTGGGGCTATGATCAACCAGGAATCGCAGTATGTGAAATGTTCCATTCAGCAACATTCAAGAACCAGTCTACAAGCGGTCACCATATATATATATATATGGGTCAGATTTTCAGAAAATGTACAGTTCAACTTCGCCAACCTTCTCAAATAATCCAAATTTCAGACGAAAATGAAGTTCAAAATACAGTTCAACCTAACCAAACAGATTGCTAGAATCAATGCAATGCCAAATATACCCGAATTTACCTAGTATTGACCAAATTGCAGCAGAATTCAGCAGAATTTACTAAATGTGTATAGCTGCCAATTGTACATATTCTGAAAATCTGACCCATATACTACTATTGATAATTTCACAAAATATATTTGACCAAACCAATTAAAGAAATGTTGTTATTTTCAAATTTGCTCAGGGATTCAAAGTGTGAGTGCCCCCCCCCCCTTCATGTGTTGAATATCTAGGATGGGCTGTGGACAAGCAGAGTGTGACGGCAGTTACACAACACCAAAATCATGACAGGTTATACTCTAGTTACAGACTACACTGACCCAGTGCTCTCATATAGAGGTCTCCTGATGCCTTAAAGGCTGGGTTCCACTGGCCCGCTACTCCTTTCACTACTCCTCCCGCTATATATAGAGAGAATGGGACGAGCCGGCAATAATAAAAAATTTATTGGACGAGATTTGTCCACATAAGCATGATGCCATAGGCATAGTGCTTATGTGGACGTATTAAGTCCAATAAATTTTCGATTATTGCAGGTGAGTTCCATTCTATATTTATTTATATATGTGCATAAAATTTGATCATATATCATTCGATATTACTGAAAAAATGTCTGAAAAAAAGTCTCAGAAATCCCCGTTAGTAGGCTTCAACAGTGTGCTGTCAGGACTGTGATCATGTAGTATTTACCTACTGACATTGTTGAATTAAAACGTTCATATTGCGGCAATTTCTTGAGCTACAATAATAAAACTTATATCATTCGATACAGAATTTAATGTTCTACCTAATGATGTGGGTTTTATTATGTATTTCTATAATTAAAGTACCAGAATCACGGGTGGATTACCGATCACGGGGGTTTGTGTACATGCTTCGTGGAGAGCCAAAGCTCCACAAAGCATATAAACAGAGCTATTTTTAGACAACTACATTCATATAGGACGCGTCCCATATGAATATTTTTATAGCACCCCACTTATAGCACCCTTCCTATAGCATGCCCATATAATAAAGTATACTTTGACAGTTTATTGCTCCCACTTCTTTAGAGGTGGGAGCAATAGAGCTTCATCATCTGTTTCATCGTCTGATACGTAGGTAGTATACTACTGACTATTGCTTCATGGTATGATACTTAGGTAGTATACTACTGACTATTGCTCCATGGTATGATACTTAGGTAGTATACTACTGACTATTGCTTCATGGTATGATACTTAGGTAGTATACTACTGACTATTGCTTCATGGTATGATACTTAGGTAGTATACTACTGACTAAGGCTATAACAACCTGAGGCAGAGACTAAGATTAAGGCTTGTTAGGAATATTCTATTTAAAGATCTATTCTATTTAAAGATCTATTTTATAGTCATATGTAATACCTCGTTGTGTCATATCTATGTACCCCTAAAATGTCATTGTTACCATTTGTGTTACCCTCGTTGTAATGTGGACCAATTGGTGGAATTGTTTATATATAGTGAATACTGGGAAACTAGCATCTATAAAATCTTAAAAGTATTATTATTTTGTCTTAAAGGGATATGCAGATGTCAACACACATGATAGCTACCTGCTCCTTTTTAATATATTTAATCTGTTTAATATTTTATTGTTATTGTAATCCTGATATGAGACCCAGACATACTCCAAGCAATGCAGGATACCTTATGAGTGTACAGATGATGTCAGACTCCAATCTCTTCAATTTAAAATACTTCATAGAGCCATCAGATGCAATAGTTACCTACTACAAATACGAGTTAAAACAGTTGACATCTGTAATTATTGCGATGAAAGAGACTCCATAGACCACTTCTTTTTTACTTTTAGTAAGGTACGAGACCTGTGGGTCAACATAAAAAATAAGCTGCTCGCAATTGGGGTCGCAGCGGATCTACTGCGGGACTTTCTTACAAAGACCACAGTCCTGTTGGGAATGCCTAACACAAGCCCTGTGGCCAATTTGGTTAACTTTGTTATCATATGCTCCAAGGCCTACATTCACAGAACTAGGCTTTTAAACCAAAATAATTTGTCCTATCCAAACCTGTACAATGAGATTAAAAGAAGATTTTGTGTGCTGTTAAAAGCCGGGAAGCATAACCCATGGTCCCAGCGAAAATGTAGAGAGTGGAGCAAGGTTATAGACAAGTGTTAGATAATTTAACATTATTTCTCCTATCTTGACTGTTTTCACTTAGGTAGACCCTTAGGGCAGCCTGTGTCAATCAGGAATATCAACTCATTTATGCAACCTAACCTTTACCTAAGATTTCTAAGCCAGGGGCTCCTTGTAGTTACAGTTTGAGTCGCACCCTCACTTGTCTTCCATTCATAGGTTGCCTTTTCGTACAATATTGTACCTAGCATTTAGTAAGCATTCCACAGAAACAACAACATTAATCATTCTGTCTTTATTACCTTTATTTCCAGTACTCACAGATGAGAAGGGCCTTTGTAAACTAGTGTTAATCGCCCATAAACAGAGAAACAGGTTTTGTTGACATATTGAATAAAGTGGTTTTAAAAAAAACAAAAAAACAATGCAGGGAGGTCTCAAATAATTATGGTCACAGAATTCAACACAGTATAGCTGCTCCTCTGTCTGGAGTAACTCATAGGGAGCAGGTCGGTGACAATAGCCTGAGCTACATATACTTTTAGGCGATAAAACAGTGTATTTTTAGCTTCTCAGTAAATTCGAGAAGCTTAGTGAATTGCGTACCATTCTGTCAATCATCTTCATCCATCATGAATGTGTGAGATGGTTGTGGGGTAACAATCAGTGTGAAATCATCTGTCTGATTAGTTTGCATGTTTGCAGAAGGCTTATCTACTCCACCCATTTCCCACCTCCAAACCTCCACCCTGCCCCCTCTCTGGTTATTACATAATAAGACAAACAAGGTCTGCCCTTGCCTTCCAGCTCCCTCCCTCCCTCCCTCCCTCCCTCCCTCCCTCCCTCCCTCCCTCCCTCCCTCCCTTGCCTTTCACTCATTACCCCATCTCTCTTTCTCTCTCACTCTGAGTGCTGTTTTAGTGCACTATCTCTATCCCTCCTTCCCCCCTCTCTCTCTCTGTACATCCCTCTCTCCCCTCTGTCTCTGTCCCTCCCTCCCTTTAGTTGGAGAGGGGGAGGAAAGGGGGAGAAGGAAAATTGATAGATGTATAGGAGTGTTTTTATTCTTTTGTTGGAAAACCTATTATACATGATCAATCTTTGGAGGGATTTAGACTCTCTCTCTCTCTCTTTCTGAAATTCTCTCAGAGAAACAATGTCACTGGATGGGGTGAACTCTTCCTCACACTCCACCTGCCTGCATATACCTGTATATATATGGGACAATCAACTTTACGAGGGGGTACCTCGACTTTACGAGGGGGTACCTCGACTTTACGAGGGGGTACCTCAACTTTACGAGGGGGTACCTCGACCTCGGCGTAGGTGAAGGGTTCTTTCTTTTATCTCAGCAGGCTTATGTAAACAAACTGTATGCTACATATGGATAAATTATATAGGTCTGTACACACTTTTATCGATGTACCGAATAACTTGCTTCAACTTAGGTTTGTAGTTATTTCAGAACAAAAATTAAATCTATGTTAGAAATAATGAAATATTTTGTAACCTTAATATCAGGCTATTCTGAGAATATTTATACTTGATGTATAAAAATGTTTATTAGACCTGAATAAAATATTTGCAAAATCAAAATCAATAGTATGTTGTCTTGTTTCATCAACAGGTTAACCATTGTACATGGTTAAGGGATTGTGTATTTACACATTTACACATATAAGCACTTTTAATTAAATATTCTGCATTTTCAGTTGAACAAAAACTAAATTTCTGTAACTATGACTTGACATTGTGCACAAATAGTTGATACTGAGAAGTCGTTTCCTTTGGAAACGCAGAATATATATATACATTAAGTGAAACTGATTATAAAGTTAAATAGAAAAATAGTTGATTAAATCACGCACAAATAATGAATTGATTATAATAACTCCAGACAACGATTTTGCATGATGAATTAAAAAATCTATTTTATAGTCATATGTTATACCTCATTGTGTCATATCTATGTACCCCTAAAATGTCATTGTTACCATTTGTGTTGCCCTCGTTGTAACATCGACCAATTGGTGGAATTGTTTATGTATAGTGGATACTGGGAAATTATCCATGGATGAAAGGATGCACGCATTTCCACATAAGTAGGAATATCTGAACAACTTGCACATATGTTGTATGTATTTATGTCTGAACAACTTGCACATATGTGGTATTATAGTTATACATATATATAACAATGGGTGATCGTTATATCTCAAAAAAGTAAACTACTAGAACATCATAAATACACCTGTAACAAAGGTGTTATTTTGTGCTTCAGAGCACCCTTGTCAGCCGGTTAATTAATGAAGTAAGAAGTAGTTGAGTTGTAGAGATGTAGAGAGTCTTTTTAATTATTCTGATCTTCAATATATATAGATATAGTCCCATGTAGGTACAAGTAGTTGTAGAATAGCAGTAGAAATGAAGTAGAAGTTTGATCATATAAATATATGGTTAGTTAGACAATTTCTCCTTCCAGGTTTTGTGAGTGAGAAATGTCTGTAAACAGTGGAAGTGGCTTTCCCCAAATCTATCTGTCACTTACACAGATAGATTTCCAGCCAAACTTTCCAACTCCCTTGTGAATCTCTTACGGCCAGGTAAAGACTGCCCTATCTGTCCAACCCAACCGGGTATATACCGCTTGGATTAGACAGGGGGCCTACGTCATGGAATTCCTTAAATTCCTTCATTGCGCATGCGTGTGTCTATGCTACGCTTGCGCAGAGACTCAGGAAGTGATGTTACACACATTGTAACTAGAGAGAAACGGACCAACTGCATGGTTGAAGCGGTCCAGTCCCTCAAGTCAACACCCTCATATACCCTTTGTATCCACCCATGGATTTCTGACACCTCAGCTGTCCCAATACCTGGTTCAGAGAGGTACAGAGTCATAAAATGAATATCAAAGTTATTGTGTTCTCACGACTCACAACCCTAGAAGCGGGAAACCATCGAACCTAAACAGGGAGAGTATTTTACTTAAAAACTCTTTAAAAATATCTTTGTGGCTTTTACGCACTGTTCTAATATAGATATTTCAACTCCCCCTGCTCACCACATGTCATCTACCATTAGTTAGGGACATCTTTAATTAATATGTAGCTTCCCTTAATTAAACCATGTCTTTAGGGACATCCCTAATCAATATATAGTTTCTCTTAATCAATTAATATTAATTGATTTCCCTTAATTAATTAATATATAATTTCCCTTAATTAAACCATGTCTTAATACACAACCTTATTACACATGCCCCTCCCTTATCTTTAAACTTTTCCCCAATAAAAGTTTAAATAAAGTAAAGGATTCTTAGAGAAGCAAGTCTTCGTTGGTTTTTTAAGGAAAATGATGTATATGATTTAAATTTTTAAAAATTGTCCACATATATTCGCTTTATCATATGCTGGAATGTCTTAAATTTGTCCACATATATTTGCTATTTCACATGATGGAATGTTCTTGATGGAATGTTCATCTGCAGTCCACTAAGGGGGATAGCATGGTTGTATATATTGCCCCTCAATGTCTCCCTCCATCTTATGCGAACAGCTGTTTCATAAAAGGTCTTGGTCGAAAGGGGAATAGCATGGTCTTATGTATTGCCCCTCAATGTCTCCCTCCATCTTATGTGAACAGCAGTTTCTTAAAAGGTCTCGGTCGAAAGGGGAATAGCATGGTCGTATGTATTGCCCCTCAATGTTTCCCTCCATCTTATGCGAACAGCGGTTTCTTAAAAGGGCTTGGTCTGGCGCCCAATGCTTCCATGGTATCCGGCTCTGGTTTCAGGGGTGCATTTGGGTTTGGAGTCACACATGTTTCCCCACATACAATATCAACATCATGTGTAATAAGGTTGTGTATTAACACATGGTTTAATTCAGGGAAATTATATATTAATTAATTAAGGGAAATCAATTAATATTAATTGATTAAGAGAAACTATAATTGATTAGGGATGTCCCTAAAGACATGGTTTAATTAAGGGAAGCTAAATATTAATTAAAGATGTCCCTAACTAATGGTAGATGACATGTGGTGAGCAGGGGGAGTTGAAATATCTATATTAGAACAGTGCGTAAAAGCCACAAAGATATTTTAAAGAGTTTTTAAGTAAAATACTCTCCCTGTTTAGGTTCGATGGTTTCCTGCTTCTAGGGTTGTGAGTCGTGAGAACTCAATAACTTTGATATTCATTTTATGACTCTGTACCTCTCTGAACCAGGTATTGGGACAGCTGAGGTGTCAGAAATCCATGGGTGGATACAAAGGGTATATGAGGGTGTTGACTTGAGGGACTGGACCGCTTCAACCATGCAGTTGGTCCGTTTCTCTCTAGTTACAATGTCTGTGACATCACTTCCTGAGTCTCTGCGCAAGCGTAGCATGGACACACGCATGCGCAATGAAGGAATTTAAGGAATTCCATGACGTAGGCCCCCTGTCTAATCCAAGCGGTATATACCCGGTTGGGTTGGACAGATAGGGCAGTCTTTACCTGGCCGTAAGAGATTCACAAGGGAGTTGGAAAGTTTGGCTGGAAATCTATCTGTGTAAGTGACAGATAGATTTGGGGAAAGCCACTTCCACTGTTTACAGACATTTCTCACTCACAAAACCTGGAAGGAGAAATTGTCTAACTAACCATATATTTATACGATCAAACTTCTACTTCATTTCTACTGCTATTCTACAACTACTTGTACCTACATGGGACTATATCTATATATATATATATATATATATATATATATTGAAGATCAGAATAATTAAAAAGACTCTCTACATCTCTACAACTCAACTACTTCTTACTTCATTAATTAACCAGCTGACAAGGGTGCTCTGAAGCACAAAATAACACCTTTGTTACACACCTCTCAACTATAGCTAACCTTGATGTATATTCAAGAATGTAGGTATGTGTATGTAAGTAATAATTCTATTTCCATTTTCCTATACAATTACATTGACTTAGAAATCCAGGAAATAGGGTACATCCATCTGTGATTCAACACAGGTCATCCAGGATTTCCTGTTCTGTTATAGTTTGTTCTGTCTTTGTTTTCCTTCTGATCAGTTCCTGCCCAATTTCCTGGGCACAGAGCAGAAATTAGTGCTGGGTAAAGATTGACACCTATAGAGGAGGTATCAGATGACTAGAGAAACGGCTTCCCTGACCCTTTTTTTTTGAAGATTTTATATTATACTTGGTAGACCAACTCCCCTTTACGGGGTTAGTTCTGTCGGGCCAAGCTGCTTGGAAAATATGATACATTATTTTTCCTCTTTGCTTCAACAATATATACATATATGTACACAGTGGTTTTCTTATTTGAATCCATAAAAGTGTTATCCAAAAACCCGGAAAAAGTTAATCATTAAGATTCGTCTTTTGTATTTAAAAAAACTATAAATTAGACTTCACTGTGCCACTCAGACTGATTGTGGAGTGTTAGTGATGTCCCTGACCTCGGGTCAAGGCTACCACTTCTAGTGTAGAGCTCAATTAATGTGTGAACCTTCCAATTACCCTGCTCCGGAGCAGCTAGTATTGGATTGTTCACACATCTTTGGGTTCCTACAAGGGTACTGCTACACCTCTCTTGTTGTCAGATGTGGTTCAGAAGCAGACCAGTTCATCTTAGTTTTACTTCAGATGCAGTGTTACATGGGTCAGATTTTCAGAAAATGTACAATTCTACTTCGCCAATCTTCTCAAATAACCCAAATTTCAGACGAAAATAAAGTTCCAAGTACAGTTCAACCTAACTAGCCAGATTGCTAGAATTAATGCAATGCCGAATAGACTCGAATTTATCTAGTATTGACCAAATTGTAGCATAATTTAGCATAATTTACTAAATGTGCAATTGTACATTTTCTAAAAATCTGACCCGTATAATGTTGGCCTGTTCCTTGATTTAAGAAGGAGAGAGTCTATGAGAGTCTCGTTCACTCTGTCAACTTTAAGGCATGGGTTGGCTTTGGGGGTATCAGTGACTTCCTCTCTCCTTTGTATCAAAATGGCCTGAGGCATAAAAAACATTAACTACAGCTTATCATATAAGAAGCTTTATTCATCATCTTTCAAAGGTCTTGTCAGTGACACACCTATAGAATCTTCATTTGGTGTATCTTCATTTTCAGGGCCGTTTTTGATTGCAGCTTTTTTTCTCAGCAAGGTTTCCCAACTGATGTAACAGATGTAACTTACAACTAGTAGGGCCAACACAATGATCAGTTTTGTAGAAGTGCATAAGAAATTTGAATATGCATATGCAATGATTGCACCAGTTGCAGCCAAAGCTGTACGTGCAGCATAGGCTTCTGTTACTTTCTTCTTGAAGACTATGCCATACAGAACTGAAAATCAAGAAACAGAATAATGCAGAGTAAATAAAATTGCCTTATCACTTTTTGTCGCTTGCAATGTCAACAAATAGTTTGAGTTCACATTTAGTCAGAGTTTGTACATGGTATCCAATTGCCAAAATATTTAGAACGAATGGAAAAGCCTTTCACTTGCTGAAAGTATCTGATTCATTACCATGATGGAGCCTCCAGATCCCTGCTGCAAAACCAAATACTGTTCCAAGCAACAATATCACCCAGGTATTATGGCCTGATGGGGTGTAGAAGATCAATACCAGGTATGATGCCATATCTAATACAAAGGCTATCAAAACAAGCAGAAAAGGCAAAACCATTTAGTACGGTACATCAGTTTTTACATAGGCATATTATAGTATATAATGAACCCAGTCATATGCTTTGCAGCAGTGGAGAGTTAAATTATTGTCCCCTGACATTATTTCATTGTTTTTGAGACAAAAAGGCAAATGTGG
This sequence comes from Sthenelais limicola, assembly GCA_942159475.1. Classification (NCBI taxonomy): domain Eukaryota; kingdom Metazoa; phylum Annelida; class Polychaeta; order Phyllodocida; family Sigalionidae; genus Sthenelais; species Sthenelais limicola. Next base: position 52,059,365 of record OW804102.1, read on the forward strand.
ACGAGATTAATGAAATCCGTTATAAAGAACAGACAACAACACATTTATTGAAGTATGTATTTAGACCAAGTGAGACAGAAAATTATTTACTGGGCAAAACTAAAAATACCCAGCCCTAGACCCGGAAAAATAAAAAGGTCACTGATAAGGGTCCAACTCTTTGGAATGACATCAGCTCTCAAGGCAAAACATGTGAACGGAATTCAAGGCTTCCCTGAAGCATAGTTATTCAACCTAAAACAGATCACGTTAACCATTGAGTTAACTGTCACAATATATTATTATGTTCCACCATGCAGTCTATAGTAATTCTGACTTGCATGATATATATCTGGCAGTTTATAAATAGAGAGAATGGGACGAGCCGCCAATAATCGAAAATTTATTGGACGAGATTTGTCCACATAAGCACGATGCCGTAGGCAGAGTGCTTATGTGGACGAATCAAGTCCAATAAATTTTCGATTATTGCTGGCGAGTTCCATTCTATATTTATTATATGTGCATAAAATTTGATCATATATCATCAACTATTACTGAAAAAGTATCAAAGATCTCTCAGAGAGCCCCGCTGCCCCGCTGAGAGCTCTGCTAAGAGCCCCATTAGTACAATGGTGCCTTGTCAGGCCTGTGTGATCATGCAGTATTTGCTTACTGACATTGTTGAATCAAAACGTTCATATCGTGGCCATTTCTTGAGCTACGAATGAGTGGATACAGCGGAAGTGCTCAGGTAACGTCTGAGCTATTTTTAGACAACCACATTTTTATAGGACGCGTCCTATATGAATATTTTTATAGCACCCCACTTATAGCACCTCTTATATAGCATGCGCGTATAATAAAGTTATATATACCATAAATTATTGTTGGTTCAAGTGTGCCCAACTCGGCCCATGTTTCAACTCCTCTACCCATATCCACAACATCTTATGCTCACATGGCCACCGCCACTGCCACTGCCCCAGCCCTGGCTCCTTCCCTTAATCCAGTCAGTCCCATGCTCACTAGCATTTTAATGGACATAATTTCCTGTATGAAGAAATTTAACTGGCGTATTACCCTACAAATTGGCCCAACTACTTTCTTATGTTATAATCTTGTTAGGTTTCTCAGGCAAAAAGTGTCACATTTTGGTTAATAAATTAATATACTATTGTAGTAGATTTAGAGTGGACACAGAGTTAGGGACTCTATTCTACACCGGGTCGCCTACCTGTCCAGTGCTTGTAGTTTATACCAACTCACTCTACTAGAGGCACGGATGTGGATGATATCCTATGTTTTATCCAAGTCTATGTATCATCTTATTCCTGCTTTACAGGTAGCTGTTATATCTATTACAATTACTACAGATTGTATGTTATACCTCTTCTCTGTATGTACTACATTGCTATTGTAACCTGTCTTATACATTAGATCATATTGCCATGTTACTCTTGTACTACCCTTTTATACTGCTTGCCTTCAATGCTGAGTCTCCCAATGTACCTGACATTGATGACTGACTACTGCATGCTGTTGGTGTCACAGGGTTGTCCAAGAGGTGAATAAACCGGTGATACTAACAGAACTGTGTCTAGTTTTACTTTGTCATGTCGAGATTGAACCTGAGTTTGGGTGAGGCCTGATTCACTGCAATTGGTGTGGTGACAGGTTCACTACACTATGATCATTGAAGGTGAAGAACATAATTTAAATGTGTTGGGACATTACCTGTTGTGAAAACGGGAACCCTTCCAAATTGAGCTGTAGCATATGAACTGGTCAATGAAGAGAATGTGCTTGAGACACATATTGGTATTGTATAATAACCAACCATCCGTAGGCTTATAGTGCATGAAATAAAGGACTATAAATAAGAAAATAAGGAGGAAATTCAGGCATTTCACCTTTTGTATTGCAGGTGCTCATTTATTGGTCATTTTCTGATATTTCTCAGACTAAGTTTGAGAATAAATTTGCATTAGAATAAGGGTTCTTTTGCTGATTTCTGATGTGCTATATAAAACAAAGATACTTATATATACTTTAATCAAACTAAGGAAGAAGAATATTTACCTTTGTAAATTCAGCAACAATGAATGCTCTCTGCGTGACAATATATATAGTAAGTGGTACAAGAAGCAGACATTCCTTCTGCTTAAATAACTTCAGAGTGCTGAAGAAATGATTAGTTGTTCTCCTTTCTTCTTTCTTTTCTACTTTTTTTTCTTCATTTCTTTCATACAAAGAAGGGCTATCCAGCATTTGACACATTAAAGGCACAGCAAAGCAAGCTATGATTAGATAGCAGATTACCAATGTCCACACCTTGAAAAATTCATTGAATATTCCTAAATGAGACAGTGGGAATGTGAATATAAAAAGTTTTCAAAACATTCCATATTATTTTCATTTTGTTTTCCTCCACCCCTAACTGTTTTATTTTAAAATCACAAAAGCATGTATATTCTCACCATCTTATTGAATGATTTGAGTGGACAGGCTTTATTATATTCTGAACCATTGTGAGCTATTTCATTTGACCTGGGATGGTTGTTTCTGGCTTTGTTAGCTAGCAAGATATTATGATTATCGTATATCAATTGTAATCATCAATGGTGGTTTGAATCTTATTGTTACAAACATGTTTACTGTTCGATGGTGCTACAGAAAAAGAAGAGATAACCATAATTATATGTAAGAGATTTCGTCAATTTAGTCTCTACCTTGAACAGTCTCTAGGGCTATTACCACCTCAGGCAGAGACTAAAACGTTGATATTTTATTTATCTGTATTCATTTATTTTATTTGGGCAGTAGTACATTCCATGGCCTCGCCCTGAGGTGGTATTCTTACCACCTGCCTTGACTAGATTAATTAATCTTATCATGTTAGTAGTGTTTTGAGTAACATTATATCAAACAGTCCATATGTCTTGTGTCGAGGGGGCGTGTGAAACAACGGTGGGCGTGGGGTATGTCTTTGTTATTTTACATAGTAGCTCAGTTTATCTCAGTTTCCTGATTAATTCAGAAATCCTCAGCACTTTAGATAATATAATAAATCTCCATGTCTGGTTTGCCTCAGGATTATGAATTGACAGTGAACCAGATAGGACAAATAAGTTCAGGAGCAATGCACCCCTGGGATATAAATTTGGATAAACACCGCCTTATATGATATAGGACATTCAAACAACACAGCAAGTAGATTGGTCATGTATATAATATATATGATCCTTAGCACTAATAACAGAAAATAAATACCACAGATGATGGAGGCTTCTTTAAGTTTGTATTTGTCATATTGTAGAATGGACAATCATTGTAACCACACAGGGATATGTCATTTGTCACTTCAGAGATATTATCTGGTTTCTGTTGAAGAATAACACTTGATATAATTGATCCAATTACATCTGCTGAAATAGTGAAATAAATATTTAGGCATGATAGGTTTGGTAGCAGTCAACTGTTGAAACTCAAACCACAACATGGTCATTTCTGTCAAGCTAACAGGAGACAAAAAAATATTTGCCTTCAGTTGTATTTATTTACCATTAATCAGTGCCTTGAAAGTCTTGGGCTATAACCACCAGAGGAAGAGATTAAAAGTATTAATGACCTCTATTTCGGGCCTGCTGGTGCATTGTTTGTGCAAGATACCTTTGGTTTGTTTCAGGATTATACACCAAACAGTGTATCATTAGCCACTCAATGTCACTGACTGTCAGTCATTAATCCTATAAAAATTGAAATTTACAACTATCCAATATCAGAAACCAATTCAGTTGAAAGCTTGAGAACCAATTCCATCATACTTACATATAGCGCCAGAGAAGAAAAAGATACCGAAGAACTTGGGAACAACTTTGTCAGCTGTTGAACCTATGAGTTCACTGTAGTTGGCCGCAAGCAATAATAGATAGCTTGACAATGCAGTCCAGTAGGGAGCAGAAGCAAGTCCAACCAATGCAGATGCAGGAACCATTGTTTCCCAAACTGGATATCAAAGGATTAGTGAGGAATGAATTGATTAAGATTGCATAATTATTGTGATTAGCTTATTTGAAATATCTATAACTGTGTCTACAACTCTTGTGGTACAACTCAGTGAATATATAACACTAATTAGGAATTATTTGGATGAAATTCCCAGGATTCCACATTTTCAAATTTGTTTATTTCATAAAGTATTTTCTCAATAGCTTTTCACTATTTGCGGGGTAAGATAGCATGAGGCATGACCTAGGTTTTTGTTCTCCAAAATAAATCCTAATACTTAAGCCATAAAAACTAATTTTTGCATACTTGTCCCCATTACCTTTATCTATGTATATGAAGACATACTTTTGTATTCCTGCTTTTTCAATTTTCTAATCCTAGGCAGTATGACCCCCTTGCTGTCTCTGGATGCCACTAGGGGTCTACATTGCCAGCCATGACGATATTTGCAGTTTATACAACTTGAGAAATTTATTATTAATTAACGCGCAATGTTGCACCTCCTGGAGTTTAACCTTTTTACTTGTTACATATTCCACTATTTATGTTCAAGTTTGCATTTATATCAATAATATATTTATTTAGTTATTCCTGTCGGAGGTGGAGTTAACACAATGTAACCTTATGTTCTTGATTACTCTTATATCTCGATGTACCTGTTCATAATTGGGTTGAGGAAGGAAGGTCTTCAACCCAACCAGGAGGATTATTATACACACATTCACTACCGAGGCCCTGACAGCCGCTCATTACTTGTAACATGGTATTGGACTAGTACATTACCGGCGTGTTGTCATGGCGACGCAAGTTTGGTGGCGCAAGTTTGCCAACACAAGTTTGGTGGCGCAAGTTTGCCGGTGTGAGTGCTTTCTTCCTCCATGTTTCAACTGTTTCTAGAACATTCCTCTTATGCGAAAACCAGATATTTTGGTAAATTATGTCATCATCTTTTTAATTAAGCACGTTTTACATGCAAATCTAGGGATGTATAATAATCAACTTATAGGACTCGTTGCCGCACGGGGCGTAAATAAAGGACTCAATCTTCGATCTCGTCCTTTATTTACGCGCTGTGCAGCAACTCGTCCAATAAGTGCTAAATAAAGAACGAATGGAGAAAGTATTTCTCTCTTGAAGATATATCCCAGAGCTGCCCTTGAACATAGAGTATTTTCAACCCTTGGTCCTTTGAACTCTAATAATCAAGTCACTGTAGTTATTTCCTCCGATCTCCTGCTATTGATATTCATAGTAAACTATACAATCCCGAAACATTACTATTATCTAAATATTGATTAATATTAAGCCCAGAGATGAAACACAAGACACTGGAAAGAACATAGGCAAGAATCACAACAAATACATCTGTCAATAGAAATGAATTTCCCCTCACCTGCATATCCATTTGCTGCCATCGATGCTATGTAGCCAAGGGATGATACAACTATTGCCCATTTGTAACCCAACTTTTGTACAATTGGATTGGCAAATAGGAGGGAGGAAAATAGCATCACTAAGTACAGAACCCCTGTACAAATCACCCCCAGTCCTTCTTCTCTATGAAGTGAGCTCTGCAACAACTGAAGCCCCTGAAAAGAACATGCTTTCAGTCAATATGTCTAATTATGCCAGCGGTGGATAGCTATTCAAAATATGTCAATGAATTAGATCTAGCCACCCAATAGAATAAAGGAACCAATGAAATAACCTGCTTTTCTTCCCGGTGTGCGCAAATCATATTTGGAATTGAAACGTTCGCGCGTCCGTGTCGCGCGTCGCCGATGCAACCATTGTATAGTTTTACTATATATAGAACTGCAGCCAATGTTAGGCATGAACGCGTGGACAGGCAGGCAGAATGGTACTGGTGGCATTGGTGCGTGCTCACGCTGGTCAGGCCGCGGTAATTTAAAAATTGGTAGCGTTTTTTAAGGCTTATGTCTGTTGATGTCACAAAAGTCTGAATGGTAGTTTTGATTAGAAAATACCGCATGATTGTGGCGATTATATTATCCTCTATTTTGGTTAGTGTCTCATCAGTTCATTAAGGATGGTATATCTAGCACATAATTAGTATATACTATCCTGGTTTATTTCATTACTTTTGCCGCTAATTGATACTTTCCTGAGACCAGTGGTAAACAGAGATCTAGCACCAAGTGCCATAGCATGTATATGTTTGTGTTTGACAGCCAAGTCTCTCCCAAGCCACCTCACACTTTCACATAGACAACAATGGGGGTGTTTTATTATTGAATGTTCCAACATGAAACAGAAACAATACACACATGAAATGTAAAGTATTATATCACTTATAATGCCTTTTTAAATACATGATGTAGAATATTTATGGCGTATAAATGCCACATAATATTAATTTGGGTGCTGACAAAAGAAAGAATTTGTAAATAAACCACTAAATCATGACGCCACCTGGTGAAAACAAGTTGAACTAAGCCTTGGCAAGTTGAGCCAGGTTTTAACTTGAGGATGTTTCATGTAGTTATAGAAACCACTAAAACCGGGTGATATATTTATTGTACAATGATGGTATTTTGGGAATTAATAGTACACCTAGTCAGCTGTCTAAAACAGTTTTCATATTCAAGGTATTTCAAATGTGTCTTCCACAAGAACTAACAGCTTGTATGAACGACCATAGTTGTATCAAATTCCAACACGGGATCTTGAATGTGTCTGCATTTCTAAGGTCATCCTCAAGAAGTATATTTAATTACTTTTTGTGTGATTGTCCATTAAGGGTTTCATATATAGTTATAGAAACCACTAAAACATGGTGATGTATTTATAGTCAATGTTGGTATTTTGGATGTAATATAGTACACCTTGTCAGCTATTACCTACCAGAAAACGGACAATAATGAACACACAAATACCCTGACATAAACAACTATATATATCTGCCACTTTAGACTCACCACTCTCACACCCATACTCATCAGCACAGAGCGTTCTGGCCGCGCTCAAAACAGCAAGCCTCTGGCCAGTAGCTGGTGGTAAAATAATAAGCAATGCAGAGCGTTCCGACCGCGTAAACGTTTTAATACAAAAGAGCGTGCGTGCATTTCAGTGCCAGGGGTAGGGGGACAGCACAGGGGCCAAGAGTGGTGAAGGTTTCCTGAGGTTTCCTATTTGGTCGCGCTACCCTGCTGGCCTTGTGTGCGATGGGTTGTACCTCAACAGTCAACAGTCAATTAAAACGAGTGGTATTATTGTACTTTATTATATATGCGTTGCCGTTGAAACAATGTATCATAGAGTTGTATACATTGTGTCCATATAGAACTCCACGCTCTGAAGTGTGCCGTATACAACTCCACGCTCTGAGTGGCATCCTGAAGGCGCCTATCAGCGTGGCCACCAAAAGTAGGCCCAACTGAGGGGAATCACGCTATTGGAGTGATCAGTTGTCAACGCAGACAGAATGGGAGTTAGAACGGTGAAATTGGATCAAAACAAAAGAAATAAACTAAAATACTTTCATCTTTATTTAAGTATATCCTTTGTTAAAGCATTAATGTGGTTTTAAAACTATTTAAAGTTTCGAAAACGTTGGAAATTGATTCGAAAATGTGAGCGATTTTCCCGCAGTGGCCAAATGTAAACAAAATGATCTGCAGATCGTTGTAACTTTCAACACAGCTCGAGGTGTAATATCTTATTCAAATGAATTAATAAACTAAAATCCTTTCATCTTTATCAAGGTCTACTCTTTATCAAACCATAATTTTATTTTAAAAAGATTTAAAGCTGTGAAAGTGACTGAAATTGATTTAGAAATGTGAGCTATTTCTCTTGCACAAACTTTCTCTCTCAGTGTTCCTTCATGTTCATTTGCTGCGCGTAGGAGCGTAGTGATACTGGTTAAAATGCAATTCAATACAAATATGATTTTCTCAGCAAAATATACATTTAGTACAGCGGCCAGAGGCTAAATTTGGGAGGGAACCCCTACCCACCGTATAACAAGCTAAATTTGAGGTATTTTGTGTAGAATTTCATGAATTTTCTGAATCTGAGGAAAAGAATTGCCCAAAAGGTGGCGAACATTATCAAAATGGCCTGTTTCCATGGAAACTTGTGATTTTTTTGTATTTTAGCAAAAAATAGGTTTTTAGTGTCCCATTTCTACACTTTTATCAGTATTGTGACCAAACTTGGGAATAACAATGTTGTATCTAAGGGTTATCATTTCCTTTCAAATCAATGACCTTGCTCAAGGTCAAGGTCACCAAATATGACCTTGAAATGTAAAAATAGCAAAATTCTGAGATGTGACATCCTATTTTCTCTTATGAAAATATGACAATAGAAGAAAATGGTAACCTAATGCATACAAATAATAACTGACATTAGGGGAAAGAAAAATAACCCATTTTTGGTATCATCGGAATGTCTGTTGCCATGGTAATCAAGCCTCACTTTTCATTCTATGCTAAATTTTGTGTAAATCTAAATTACATACTGCAGTCTATATCTTTTGAACAATTTATTTCAAAGCTACACAATTTATACATGTGAAAGGGATCTGAGAGTACTTTCATAATATATCTTTTAATTGACCTTTGTCAAGGTCAAGGTCACCATTTTCAAGGTCAAACATCAAATTTTGGTTCAAATTTGAGTATTACGTATGTATCTTTGGAACTATTTATCTCTTGTGTATACAATTTATGCATGTGATAGAACACTAGCAACACTTCCATCGGACATCTTGTCAATGACCTTGGTTAAGGTCAAGGTCACCATATCCAAGGTCAAACATCAAATTTTGGTTAAAGTTTCAGTAATAGATATGTGTATCTCTGTAACAATTTATTTCCAGGCTACTTACTTAAAGCATGTAATAGGGCTCTAAGTGCCCTTCCATGAGACATCTTGTCAATGTCATATGTCAAGGTTAAGGTCTAGATTTTCAAGGTCAAACATACAATTTTGGTACTAATTGAAGTTTTTGGTATTTATCTCTGGAACTATTTATCTGTAGGGTGCATAATTTAATCATGTGATAGGGCTCTGAGAGGTCTTCCATTAGATATATTGTCAATGACATTGGTCAAGGTCAAGGTCATAATTTTCAAGGTCAAACATGAAATTTGGGTCCAAATTGTGGTATTAAGTAAGTATCTCCAGAACTATTTGTCTCTAGATTACACAATTTAATCATATGACAGGGCTCTAAAAGGCCTCTCGTTAAATACCCTGTCAATAACCTTAGTCAAGGTCAAGGTAACCATTTCCAAGGTCAAACCTGAAATTTAGGTCTAATTTTTACTACTAGGCATGTTTCAGTTGGCACTGTATCTTCAGATGCCATGAATTGAATATGTGACTTACTCGATATTGTTCCCTTAATCAAGAGCTCTATATTGGTAACAATATGGAGGGTATCATAGTATATTTATGGACCATAAAGCAACATAGATAGTATAGCAGGGGGATTGGGGGGGGGGGGGTATTCATGTGGTACTATAGCACTTCCCATGAGGCCGCCAGTGGCATCTCCTTAGTGGACACTGGGTCTAATAGTACTCATGGAGCAGCATAATGGGGTCAGCATAGAGGGTATTAAGGGGGTCATGGAGTAAGATGGAGGGTAAACTGATGGTCATGGAGCAGTGTAAAAGGTATAATGGGGCCCATGGAGCAGCGTAGAGGCTCTAATGGGGGTCAAAGAGTAACATGGAGGTTAAAATGATGGTCATGGAGCAGTGTAGAAGGTGTAATGGGGACCATGGGGCAGCATAGAGGGTATAATGGGGGTCATGGAATAACATGGAGGGTAAAATGGGGGTCATGGAGCAACATAGGGGATATAATGGGAGTCAAGGAGTAACATAGAGAGCATCGTAGAGGGTATGATAGGGGTCATGGAGCAATATAAAAGGTATAATAGGGGTGATGGAATAACATAGAAGGTATAATGGGGGTCATGGAGCAGCATAGGGGTTATGAATGGGGGTCATGTGGTAAAATGGAGGGTATAATGGGGGTCATGGAGCACTATAGCGGGTATAATTGGGACTATGGAGCCCTCTAGAGGATATCATGGGGGCCATGGAATAACATATATATATAGAGGGTATAATGGGTGTTATGGAGTAACATAGAGAGGGCATAATGGTGGTCATGGAGCAGCACAGAGGGCATAATGGGTGACATGGAGCCCTATAGAGGGTATGATGGTGGTAATGGAGCACTATAGAGGGTATGGTTTGTTCTGTAATTATTATATGGAATAATTATGTATAATTATGGCGGGGGGGTCATGGAGGGTATAATGATGGTGATGGAGCAGCATAGATGGTATAATGGGGGTCATGGGGCAGCACAGAAGGTATGGTGGTGGTCATAGAGCATCATAGTGGGTATAATTGGGGCTATGGAACCCTATAGAGGGTATGATATGGTGGCCATGGAGCACTATAGAGGATATAATGGTGGTCATAGAGCATCATAGAGGATATAATTGGGGCTAGGGAGCCCTATAGAGGGTATGATGGGGGCTATGGAGCACAATAGAGGACATAATGGTGGCTATAGAGCATCATAGAGGGTATAATTGGGGCTATGGAACCCTATAAAGGGTATGATGGGGGTTATGGAGCATCGTAGAGGGTATAACCCAGGTAACAAGTAACGTTAAGTGAACGTTGGCTAACGTTTGTTTAAGGTGGATATTGCCAACGTTGGGAAATAAACATTATATTATCGTTTTTTCAACGATAATTTTCAAACTGTTTTTAACCCAACGTTTATTTCACCTTAAGTTAACGTCAGAAAATTGAACGTTTTTTCAAAACGTTAAAAAAACATTAAAAACATGATGGATAAATGGATCCCTTTTTACAGACGTTAAATCAACATCTGAAATATTAACGTTTTTTCATAGAGATTAAATGTCTGTGAAATAAACGTTGGTAGAATCAACATCTTTTCCCAAAACGTTGTATTAACGTTAGCAAAATAAATGTAATAAGCCAGATGTTTGATTAACGTCTGAAATATTAACGTCTTCCTATAAACGTTAAATATCTGTGAAAAAAATTTGGTAGAATCAACATTTTCCCTCCAAGCATTGTATTAACGTTAGCAAAATAAATGTAATAAGCCAGACGTTCAATTAACATCTGAAATATCAACGTCTTTCTATAAACGCTAAATGTCTGTGAAATAAATTTGGTAGAATCAACATTTTCCCTCCAAGCGTTGTATTAACGTTAGCAAAATGAATGCAATAAGCCAGACGTTCAATTAACGTCTGAAATATCAACGTCTTTCTATAGATGTTAAATGTCTGTGAAATAAACTGTGGTAGAATAATCTTCTTTCCCCAAACGTTGTATTAATGTTAGCAAAATTAACTCAATAATAGAAACGTTTATTTAACATACACTATCAACGTTTTCCTGCAGATGTTAAAAGAATGTCATATAAACGTTGGTTGAATAGGCCTAATCATCTTTTTCAGTCAAGTATCCCTCAAATTTTAATATCATTTCATATTTCATTTTGCAATTCATATTCTTTATATCATGATACTTATATTTGTAAACTATGCAAACATTCCCTGCAAATAATATCATTTTACTACATTGAAGCACCACTATTCAGGCAGTTAGGACAAGGCAAGCACCCACATAACGGGACATTTCGTTGACATTGTTTGAAATTAAGAATTATTCTTCATAGTTGGCAAGTCATGGAATTAGTTGAGCTGTTATCAATATGATAAAATACAGAATAATAATTTGCCAGCACTAAGTAAGGACATATATAACAGGACACTGAAGGTTTCCCATGCCATTGTTTCATGGCAATTGTATCTCTTCGCAAAACAGGGATCTCCACTAACTAAAATCATGCACTCGCCCACAGGACCAGCAGACTATAAAACCTACTTGGTAGTCCTTACAAAATTATCGGATATAATGACATGTAGTGAATCGCCTTTATAGTAAAGTGCTTTATTACTAGAGGCTAATTCCAACCCAGGTTCGACTACAGCGGACACGGCTCTCGACGAAGGCAAGGAAGAACACCAACACGGAAATGTCTCTTTCGTTAGGTTTATTGCCACCCACGACCAGACTGCAAGTCAAACAGACCCGGCTCAGTCCCAGCATGGAACCGAACTGATCCACTCAAAGCCTTAGAGTGAATACCTTACACCTTACAGGCAGGAGCAAGGTCACACTTATCCTCACATCATAAAAGAGGTGTTGCACCAGGCAAACAATATCAGTGAATACAATACATAAGAATAGGTCGTACAGGAATACAGTAAATGGTTATACACGATACACATTCTGCTGTAGTTGAATAGACTATAAGATTCCTGTAAATGGGTGATAATGGTAAAACATATCTCTCTTGTAGTTAACACAAATCCGAAAGCCCATTCCGTGCTCAGTGAAGCGTTACGGAGACACGGGGAAAGTTCAAGGACATTTGATTTATACACACTCTTGACGCGGAGGGCTATATATAACCTCCGATTTACTACAATACCCCCTCCATAATTTAAGATTTTTACCAACTTTGTAAACAATCTATACGGGAGTAATAAATTATACATCAACATCAACACGGAACATCAAAGTAAAGTAAGAAATGACATAGAGAATTAACATTGCGAATCAGTACAGGCAGGAGCATACTTGTGACCTCCGCACGAACAATAAATCGCGACATCTCTAGAATTACATTTTATCTTGTAAGTGATTCCTTCTGAATCAACATACTCAAAAGTTTTAAACAGCCTTTACATAAGGAGCTTTGGTAGACCTGCTACGACAAAACATTTCATTTATGAAAAGCACCAGGCTGTAAGTAAAATGTACTAAACTTCTTACGAATCGGCGGAAAAAAATTTCCGGCTTCCGAGGTTGTTCCGAGTCAGCAGCTGTCAATCCGTTTGAATCGTCAAGAGGTAGTCAGAGTCCAAGGTTTATCAGCGGTTTCTTACATTTCCGAGCTTTCAGGTTTCCGAGGGGCAATTCCGGGTTATCAAAGGGTCCATCCATCCACACGTACAGGTTCCGGGGTCAGGGGCAAGTCCATGGTCGTTCCGCATCTCAAGGTAATCTTGAACAGTAAGTAACCAGCGTGGCTACTTTAGCAAAAACACTTTTACGTCCCACCATCTGGTTTCTTTACCTCCTCAGAACCAGTTGGGGCACTACCTGCGGCTGCAGGGGTGTTCACTGTCCAATTCCTTCCGGGGGTTAACGGAGTCTCCCCTGGAAGTTCTTGCCTTAGTATGGGGAGAGGTTGTGCCATGGTCTCCCGGAACAACCTTCCCATCATCATTAGGTTCCGCATTTCGTTGAAGTCTACTTGACCTCCGAAACCGGTTCCCACCAAGGCTTGCTGTGGCTGCATGGGAGGTATTGCCTCCATTCCCATGCCAGCACTCCACATCCGTGTCGGGGTAGTGCCACCCAGAGGGCGGATCCCTGACAAGATGTTCTCTGTCTGCTGTGACCCGCTAGAGGATGAAGGATTACGGAAAGCCTCCAACTCCGCCCGGAGAGCGCTAATCTCTTCCAGTTGGGACTGGATTTTCGCATCTCTCTCCTTGAGCCACGATCTCTGGTCTCGGATCAGACCGGCTTGCGCACGATTCTCCTCACGAAGAGTCGCTAGCTCGCGGATCTGTTCTCGTACTGTTCTCAGCTGTGACAGTGGTTCCGCCAAGGTCTGGAACGCTGCTGTCACTTTCTCTCCAACCTCCGTTAATGCATCGTTGGCCAAATCCAACACATCACGGACTTCGGTCTCACTTCTCTCCAGTAGCTTTTCCGTGGAAGCTTGCTCCGGGAGCTCCGCTTCCAGCTTAGCACAGGCCTGCTGTGCTACCGGATTCAGTACTTTCGCAGTCTTAGGGGCAGGAGAAGAGCTCCGGTCACTGCACATGGACTCAGAGCGAGAGGAACTGGAACGTTCTCTCCTTCTCTTCTTCTGCTTCTTTGTCTTGCCTTTGCTGGGGGATGGCTCCGGGTCAGGAGCACATCCTTCCGCTGCAGAAGGCGTTTTCCGGTCTCTAGGCTTAGCAAACTGCCTCGAGCTGGTGGAGGACTTTCCAACCGAGGTAGCTCGCCTCACCTGCTGTAGGTCTTCTGCAGTCAGATAACTCATCAAGTTAAACCTGGGGGACAGCTCACGAGTGGGCGTCACCGCCATGGCTTTCCGGACGGCCTCTGACAATCCCTTGTTGTGGCACACTTCCTCTCCGTACTGCAAGTGGCGCACAAGCTCACATCTCCGGTCTAGCCTCTGCTGGCAACGGGCAGAAGGGCAGGTCCAGACCTCCAACCTGGGAGTGTGCTCCTCACACAGGTGGCGGAATAGCCTCTGCCTTGTGGCATAGACACGGACTCCTTTTCCGTTGAAGGGAAGATACCGACAGACGGCAAAGGGACAACGGAAGCCGGGCTCCCACAAGTCCACAGCGCCTACGATCTTCTCATAACTGCCTGTGTCCACGGAACCCATCCTGAGCAGACTTGGGAAGAGTTGGCTTTCGTAACGGTCCATCATACCGTGTTCCAACCCCTCCACATCTGACTCATCTTCACTCTCCTCGGCCATGGTAGCCATGGCGCCGGGGATATCCATATCAGGGTTCACGTTCACCACCCCTACTCCGGTGTCAAACGTGGAACGGATGTCAGTACCACGCGGAAGACTCCGGAACTGGCTGTCCCTCCACACGGAACGACGTCTGTGGGATTTCACCACTTTCCTCTTTCCTTTCTGGCTCGAAGGGGTAACACTCTCCTTGCTCTGGGTATCACTCTCCTTCGAATCAGACTTCTTAGTGGTAGAGGTAGTCTCTTCCACTTCCATGGGCTGGACCACTACTCGGACTTCAGCGAGTTTCCGAAGTGTGTCCCGTCCACGTTCAGCGCCTTGTCGACCCGTAGCTGGGGACTTGGACGCTTTCCGGGTCTTGCTAGTAGACTTAGCTGGAGACTCCTGTTTCCGTCTCCCGCGAGAGGACTGCCGTGTCTCCACGGAGCCTTTCCCGGTATCACGGACATCTTTCTCCGTCAGAGGTTTCATCTCAGCTACATGGTCGGGACCGTTACCGGTCTCTTCCAGCAACTGGGATTCCGCCTCCACGTCGAGCTCGTGGTCGGAACCACCAGACTCGCCCAAGTCTACACTAGCAGCTTTCTCATGAGTATCCGATTCACTCATTTTCAGTCAGTTTTCTCAAAGCTCAGGATTCACAGGATACACTTCAGACGGCAGCGGTCACGTTGAGTTCTCGTTCCTATAACATAACATTACATGCTTAGTCACAGGGACGATTGCAACCAGAACATTATATACACAATATTTCGTTAAAAATCACTCCGGGAGACAGTGAACTGAGTAGTACTATCCCCAAGAATGTTTTGTAACTAAAAACAGTATTCCCGGAACCCTAGGGTGGACCAAATCAGCGTAATACTCGATAGAAATACTAGCGTGGTCACACCGCTTACAGCTTTCAACATGGCGGCGTGGGTCGTAGCGCCGGTGATCTATCTCCACACACAGAAACACCGAAACTTTCGTCTTATACTAGACGTACGACTCCGCGTCAACCATCTACAGTGTCTTAAAAGCATTCTTTCTCAAGTAGTTCAACTATCAAATACTACCTCATAGAACATTCAAGCAAGGAACAGTGGAATAAGGTGCATGATAGAGAAGCGTACTTACAGGTTGGCGGTCGGAAGCAAAGTGAGCCACGAGGCGGAGAGAACCAGTGTCAACCGGATGCCACTTCCGTTAGCACCACCTGTTTCAACGCTAGTTCGCCCTCTCGCCGTACGCTCGCAGCGCCACCGTGTCCCGCCACTACCTGCCGGATAACGTTACCCGGTTTTGCATGTCTAGCATAGGCGTACGGGGTGCAGACCGGAGTCTTTACCACCGCAACCCGCTATTCTTTCCACTGAGACAAGAGTGGAATTGAATTCCATTCATTTTCATAGGTAGCAACGCTGTCAAATAGCAATTTCAAGTCATTTCAGACAAGATCCAGGGCAAACAGTACCACGAAGTTAGATTCTCTATGCTTCGCAGCCCTAACCCAAGCCAGGCTGTACAGCTCCAGTTGCTCTAGCAACTACTCATTCCTGGAATCAAGGTTACTCCCAGCCACATGGAACATCCAGTTCACATGTGTCGTTCGGGGACTTCAGTGTATTTTTCCGTCTTACACTTCCAGTCGACTTCTCGTTGTGTTTACTCGGGGAATCAGATCATAATTCCCCTTGTTGGCACACACAACATGGTCTAAACTCCCAACTGTAACCGATCTGGAGGACGGCGCACTCGTTTTCTCGTTACAGTTTTCCCAGGGGATACGTCCTGATCTCCCTTCTTCCCTCTTCCGTCTCCAGTCTTGCCTTTAGCTCCCCTCGGCCTACCTCTCTTCACTTTGGGAGAGTCAGGTTTTGGCGGAGCCACAGTGTCAACTGGAATCTTCCGAGGTCGGCCTCTCTTTCTATTGGGAAGCACTGGTATTACTCTGGTTTTACCCATCGTTTTACGAGGTCTCCCAACTTTCTTCTTCTTTGTCTCTTCTGTGTTAACTCTGGGGGCGGCTAGCACTGGAGGAGTGTTATCTTTCACCCCCTCCGGCTTCTTCCGTCTTCCCCTTTGTTTCACACATACAGAGACTTTATCTTTCTTTTTCAATTCAGGACATTCCTTCCCCGGAAGGACTTTGCCACTTTCCAGCCTCAGGACATCGCGTCCAGCCTCTTTCAGAGCACGGAATTCTGGTGTTCTATCTAGATTTACCACCTGAATAGGTCCGTTCTCGTCAAAGGCAGGTTTGAGATAATCTACATGACATCTCACGATACCCTTTACTGTCTCAAGTTCATAGGTTGTGCCTCCTATGAATCTTTTCACCTTGAAGGGCCCATCCCACTTGGGACCGATCTTCTTACTAGCCTGAGGGTGGTTGTAGCGGTATACAACAGCACCCACTTCAAAGAGTCTAGGGTTTGCTTTCCGGTCATAATCTCGTTTCTGGTGCACTGCCGATACTCCGAGATTATCCCGAACAAACTGATGCCCTAGCCTCATCCAATGTCTTAGGTTCTCAACGAACGCCACACGACATGGGAAATCCAGGGTACCCGGCTCTACTCCGTAGATCAAGTCCATCGGAGTGACCAAGTCCGTCCCGAATACGATAGAATTCGGCGTGCACAGCGTGTTCGCGTGTACGCTAGCCCGATAGGCATGAGCAATACACGGAGCCAGCATGTCCCAGTCCGTGGAACTGTAATCCGTCAGACAAGACAGCTGCTCCACTAGGATCCGATTAAATCTTTCCGCCTGCCCATTAGACTGCGGTCTATACGGCATGGTGATCAATTTCTCGATTCCCAGCATCTCAAACAGACTCCTCAACAGGGTAGATCTGAATTCCGGGGCTCCGTCCGTTTGTAACGACACAGGGCACCCGAAGCGCAAAATCCATTCCCGGAAGAGCACTTCCGCACATCGCTCTGCTGTGTGATCTGGCATCGGATAGGCCTCCGCCCACTTCGAAAAGTGGTCCACCACAACCATCACATAGTTGTTTCCCCGAGGGGTAGGGTGAAAGGGACCGATAATATCCAAAGCCACTCGGCTCCATCGTTCTCCATGCAATTCCTTCTTCAGAGGGGTGATTCCGCCACCACCTCTCGTCTTCCGCATACTACATTCCGGGCAGGCCCTAATCCAGCGCTTCAGGTCTCCCCTCATGCCAGGCCAGAAATATTTCAACTTCACAGCCCAAGAGGTCTTGAAGAACCCAAAATGACCCATGGTCTTAGGTCCATGCACTCCACGGAATATTTCTGAACGGAGAGCAGTAGGAATAACCTTACTGACGTACGTTCTTCCAGTGCGTCGCCGAACCCAAGTCAAGCACAACACACCTTCTCTCATCCTCAAACTCCCCAAGTTATGGATGTAGGTACAGTATTCATCCGACTCCCCTGACAGTGACTGCTTGTCCGGGGGCGGTTTCCTACCTTCCAACACATCGATAACTCGCTGGATCAGCGGATCATCCTGCTGAGCCTTCTGGATTATCTCGTTCGGTGAGGCCATTGTCACAGTTGCCTCAGCGACAACTGCTTCATGAGCCCCACAATCTTCACAATCTAAGCGTCCGCACTTCCGCGTTGGAAGTCGAGAAAGCGCGTCAGCATTTAGATGTTTCTTCCCCGCCCTATGGAGAATCATGCCCTGATCCAGGCCATACTCTTGCAGTTGAGCTAGCCAACGTGCAAGCATGTCCATTGGATCTTTGAAGTTGAGCAACCACCGCAAGGATGCGTGGTCCGTCCGCACACAGAAATTCCGGTTCCCTAGCAGGTAATGCCGGAACTTCTTCAGATAGGTGAGTACTGCTAGAAGCTCTCGCTTCGTAGCACAGTAATTTCGTTGGGATTTATCCAAGCTGTTGCTTGCATACCCAAGTACTACCTCCTTTCCGTCTTGTATCTGGGACAGGACGCCCGCCATGCCAAACCCACTAGCATCCGTATCAAGGATAAACTTCCCTTCTTTCTGAGGATATCCCAACACTGGAGCTGTAGTTAGCAATTCCTTGACTCCGCGGAAGGCAACTTCACATTCCGGAGTCCATTCTATGGATCTAGCATACCGCTTATACTTTCCAGCTGCGGTTACTATTGCTTGCAAGGGAGCGACAGTCGAGGCAAATTTCGGCTGAAATTCTCGATAATAGGACGCGAATCCTATAAACTGCCGGATCTCCTTTGCATTCACTGGTCTCGGCCAATCTTGGACCTTCTGCACCTTCCTAGGGTCGGCGCGGATGCCCTTGTCTGAGACCAATCTGCCCAAGTATTCCACCTCTTGGCGGAAGAGTTCACATTTCTTGGGTTTCAATTTCAATCCATAGTCCCGGATTCTCTCCAGGACGAGTCGGAGGTTCTGGAGACATTGTTCAAACGTTCTCCCGAACACCACCACATCATCCAGATAGACTAGGCAAGACTTCCATTTAAGGTCGTCTAGCATCCGATCCATCATTCGCTGGAAGGTAGCCGGAGCATTGCACAGTCCAAAGGCCATTACTTTAAACTGAAACAATCCCACACTGGACAGAAAAGCTGTTTTGGCTTTGCTTTCCTCATCCATGGCTATCTGCCAGTAACCGCTTTCCAAGTCGAGGGCGCAGAACCACTTGTTTCCGCCTAGCGCCTCAACACATTCATCAATTCTGGGGAGTGGGAAGCTATCCTTCACCGTTACGGAATTCAACTGGCGATAATCGACACAGAAACGCTGAGTACCATCTTTCTTTCCTACCATCACGATGGGTGCTCCCCACGGACTAGTAGAGTGCTCAATGCGTCCCTGTTCGTACATCTTCCAGATCTCTGCTTCCGCTGCGTCACGCTTTGCCACCGGAATCCGCCTATATGGAAGTTTGATAGGGCGGGCATTCGCAGTGTCAATGACGTGACGGACCACATGGGTACATCCGGGCTTTTCTTTCCACCCGTCTCCAGGTAGAGAAAAGCACCCCCTAAACTCGTCGAGGAGACCAAACAGCCTTGACTTCTCACTAGGATCCGTCAAGTCCGTATCTCGAACAAGTTTCTTCAGCGGACATTCCGTACTAGGTGGTACGGGAGTGTCCGGCATAATCAGCTCATCATCTACTACAGACGGTATTTCTACCACCTGTATTGAGTTGACGATTGCTTTCTTGATCTCTTGATCCACCCCCTCCGGACAAGTAAGAGGGGACGATTGCAGCGTCACCTCACTTACTTTTCCAACCACCACATCTCTATCAAGACGAAGGGTTTGGTCGGACGGATTGCTGAAGGCTACCACAGCAGTCGGACTGACAGCCGATACATACGTATCAAGGCTTCCCAGGGCAAAATCAGTCAGCAATCTCTGGTCGGGCTCGAACATCAAACCTATTGATGCGTCAGAGCCCCTGCGAATGTCAATCTTGGCCAGTGTGACCGTATGAGGTTGGATAATCACCGCTTCCCTCAGTGTTACCTGGTATCCATCCTCTGTCTCCTCCACCTTAATCGACTTCACAGAGGGACTCGGCTGCTTTGAACGGGGTCCACGCCAGTAGTGCATTTGTACTGCGTCCTCTCCGTTATTCAAAGCTAGTTTCCCTGAGCAGTATACATCACATCGATGCACGTGATCGAAGTCACGAGCAAGTATTCCGGCCTCGGGTCCAGACAAACCCGATACTACCAGACAAGTGATCATATACGTCCGCCTTCCCATCGCCACAGGAATCACAGCACATCCGTGTACAGTAATCCGAGAATCATTACCCATCGCGCACGTCAGACGGGACGGAGCCATCGACGGTGGGCGTTGGAGGGAATCATAGAATTTCTTAGTAATCAGGCTTGTGGTTGCACCTGGGTCCCACAGAAATTCACCGACATCCCCATTCACAGATACCGACACGTACCATCTCTCACCGATCACAGGATCGTGATTTCTCAGGGTTCGCTGCTCATTGCTGGATATCCGACTGATACGAGCTATGGTGTTGGGACCTTCCTCCGCTATCACCACCTGCCCTATCACTGCTTGGAGTCCGGGTTTACCCCACCGCACATCGGTGTCTCCCGAACTACCCTCAACAAGGTCACACAGACCCACCGGGCGAGTGCGCTCCCCAGGCAACCAGACGTCAGTATCCGCGTTCCAGCCAGAAGGACTTATCATGCCTTCCCTTGCCGTACTTACGGGAGCCAGAGCCTCACTCCCAATATCCACACAATTCGCAGCTTCCAATTGAATTGTGGTACTACGAAGCGCTTTAGATTCCTCGGGTCCCGCCTCGCTTCTTATGCGGACCCGCTGGAGTTTTCCGGAACCTTGGACTTTCCGCCAGTACTTGTCCCTTGGTTCCCAACTCCCTTCTCAGCTCTCTTCGGGCAGTCAGCAATGAAGTGACCCTCTTGCCCGCAATAGTAGCAATTTGAGTGTCTGGGTTTATGGTGCATCTTTCTCCCCTGAGGAGAACCACCATCTCTCCACGACGCCCAATTGCCACCCTTTCTCTGGCTTTCCAAGAAGGTTCGGAAAGCTTGCACTATCACCTCGGAGGGATCAGTCTCGGAATGACCCGCTACTTCCTCCGTGGTTTCTGTGACCTGGACTACTGCTCCGTCAGTGTGACCTCCGCGCCCTTTTATTTTCCGGAGTGGGGTCGTTGCTACTGGTGCAACGGTAGCTGTATTGACTGTAGCTATGGTTGCTGCATCCATATAACAACTTTCCCACACTTCCGACCAATGTATTGCACGTAGGAGATCGTGGGGTTGTTTTAAACGCACCCACACTGCCATTTCCTGATTAGTCAATCCCTGCAAGTAAATGCGAAGGGAGACAGCACTCAGTGTCTTGTCCAGGGATCCGAATGCTCTCCGGCCCCTCCTGGCTACCTCATTCCCGAACAGCCTCACGGCTTGTCCTGGGGTCTGGCGACAGTTGTAGAACTCTGCCTGGATCTTAGCTTTAGACTTCTCTCCGAAGTTGGCTTCCATGTGAGCCACATACTCCTTGAGAGAGGTCTTCTTTGGCAAAGGTCCCAACTCTGTCAACTGCTTCCTAGTTCCGCACTTCAACTGGCGAAGGAACTGTTTCGGAGTCCAATTGTATGCCTCGGCAACAACTTTGGTCTCCGCCAAATACATCCGCCAGGAGCTTTTACCATCCCATGGTTTCAGCTGAGGCATCTTATCATGGTGACTATCTTCACCCTCAGAGTAATCATACTCAAAGTCCGATTCTGAGTCACTGGCTCCGTCATACGTGAGGCCAGCAACCAGTGATCGGTCTTTCCTGTGAGAGCGTTTCGAAAGGGTTTCCCCTGCTCGATCCTCTACAGAACTGTCAGAATCATGTCCTTTGACTTTGGACGTGAACAGCGTGGAAGGGGGAACATGCTTGCCTTTCGACTTGCTTCCCTTGTTGGCTTCCGCCCCAGTAGAAGGAGGTCCCTCGCTACCACAAGCACCAACTACACTTCCGGGCCGTTCGTCATCCGTATCATCGGACACCGATTCTATAATCACTCTGTGGCTCTCCTTAGGAGACGATGTTGCCCCCATCGTTCCTTTAGAAAAAGTCACCTTTTTATCCGTTTCTTCTGCTATCTTGACCCGGGACGGATCATCTGTCATTGGAGCATACTTCACTCTCGAATCCGCGAAGGTGGATGTCACAGGATTCTTAAGTGGAGTCTGTTTGGCTGCTAGATCATGTAGCATACCTAACACATCATGCTCCAAGTCTGTTGTATGGAGTCTGGCTCGATCGCTGCTTTCCCGAAGCTCACGGATTTGTAATTCATAAGCTTGACGGTCCGCCAGCGTATCGACTTCCATAACTCTCATACGCTCCCTCAGGTCATTATTCAAGGCGGAAAGTTGTTGGATCTGATTACTCAGGTCCTCTCTCCGTGCCCGTTCATGTTCGCAGTCCCTCCTTGCCCCTGCTAGGGAGTGCCGGAGGTCGTCCTCAGACATCTCCTCCGGGTTATTTCTCCACCTAGCAAAGGCTCTCCCTCCAAATCTATCAGTTGGGGGAGGGTAGGCACCACCAAACATTGGCCTAGCGTCATGAGAACGCGACAAGCGTCCTCCCCTGTCTGGATACGGTGTACCTCTTTCGAACATTCCGGTTAGGGGTGGCCCCCTTCCGTACATGTCCATCGGAGGTGGTGGTCCGAACAGTCCGCCAGGTTGTAAACCCATATCTCTTTCACCATCAACGGCTATCGAGGAAAGCTCTCCAGCTCCCGCGACACCATTTAGTGCTGGTTCTCGAGTATGGTCTACCCCATTAGGCATCATCAAATCCGCCTCCGCCATTGTTATTGCGGAATATTTTCTTGCTACGGATTTTTCTGCTACGGCACTCTATTTCTCCGAGAGAAATATGGGACAATCAAGCCTGCCAGGCTCACTGCTAGTAGCAGTTTCTATTCCTCCAGGAATATGGGACAGTCAACGGAAAACTTGCAAAGTCAGCTTCGTGAGGTCAAGAACTGGTCACGGCACCAATTGTAGTGAATCGCCTTTATAGTAAAGTGCTTTATTACTAGAGGCTAATTCCAACCCAGGTTCGACTACAGCGGACACGGCTCTCGACGAAGGCAAGGAAGAACACCAACACGGAAATGTCTCTTTCGTTAGGTTTATTGCCACCCACGACCAGACTGCAAGTCAAACAGACCCGGCTCAGTCCCAGCATGGAACCGAACTGATCCACTCAAAGCCTTAGAGTGAATACCTTACACCTTACAGGCAGGAGCAAGGTCACACTTATCCTCACATCATAAAAGAGGTGTTGCACCAGGCAAACAATATCAGTGAATACAATACATAAGAATAGGTCGTACAGGAATACAGTAAATGGTTATACACGATACACATTCTGCTGTAGTTGAATAGACTATAAGATTCCTGTAAATGGGTGATAATGGTAAAACATATCTCTCTTGTAGTTAACACAAATCCGAAAGCCCATTCCGTGCTCAGTGAAGCGTTACGGAGACACGGGGAAAGTTCAAGGACATTTGATTTATACACACTCTTGACGCGGAGGGCTATGTATAACCTCCGATTTACTACAGACATATATATTTCAACATATCTCTTGTTCAAGTTTGGTATGTGTAAGAGGTGTGTGTGTGTGTGGCGGGGGGGGGGGGGGGGGAGGAGGACAGAGAGGGGATGGAGGGACAGAGCAGTATTCAAACAAGGAATTTCTGTCAGAGCGGGGGAATTCGGTGATAGGGATTTTTGTTTAACAATACCCTCTTGCCATCAATCTCACATTTCAGTCATCCTATATATATGGTCAAATCCACCAATTTGACGACTTTTCAGCTCCTAGGGCCTTGTAACCATGGAAAAATCAAAATCATTTTTTCTGTTTGATATTTTGTGGACGTATAGCCTTGGAACCATTCTCTCCCTTGGTTTATTTTTTACAGACAGATGAAGGTATACCTTAAAAATGGCAAAATTTGTGAAAATTGGTACCTTTGACCTTGACCTTTGACCTCTGACCTTGACCTTTAGCTGTCACAATAAATTCAATTTTTTTCATAAAAGTTATTCCCCTCATAAAGTTTATGTTCAATCAAAATTTTACAAGCATAGTGCATTATTTGAGCAAAATAATTCAATATTGATTAAATTTGATATTTTTTACTTTTTTTTTCAAACGTCAATAATTAAATGTCCTCAAGGATCACAGAGTAGTAGGTGACAGATTCGAAATCGGGAGATTCTGGAGATTAAAATTCAATCAAAATAAGATTATATGAGCCAAAATGCAAGGTACCCTGCTCTTGCCCAAGACTAGCACAAAAAAAGTTATAGTGGCTGAATATATGAAAAAATCTGCCACTTCCCCCCCCCCCACCCCCTTTTTCCCCCTCCCCCCACCCCTGTCGCGTCAGGGGGACAGTCCCCCTGATGCGACAAGGAATAGTTTGGACCTGTATATAATGAAATTAGCAGGAAAAAATCTAAAATGTATGAAATTTAGTGGAAATTGATCTTAATTTCTCTAATTTTAAGAATTAAAATGATTATTTTCCATAATTATCAAAAATATCCATGGAATAAAGGTTGCATACTGTCCCCCTGACGCGACACAACCCCCCCTACCCATAGCCTAGCAGAGATTGCTAATCAAGCCAATTTTCAGTGACTTTAAGGAATTTAGTCAATTTTTTCAAAATAAATATATAAAACATTAGTATTTCTTCAGATTAAACACATTAAGGATGTATTATATATTATTTTTCTAGTATTTTGATGGTTAAAAACGGGGGGTGTCCCCCTGACGCGACAAAAGCTACCCCAAATGTTTTTTCATTTTTTTCTGGCAAATAAAAATAAAAAATGAATTTTTCTTTCCTTCAATATATTCCCTATACCTTCTCCCTCTATTCTAAAATTGTTTAATGGTCATTGTTGTATTTAGTTTTTTAGAATATCAAAGAATATCTACGAAAATTGGGTGTGGGATTGCACTTTTTTTAAATTGTCAGTTTTCCCCAAAAAATCAATTTTCGCAATGGGAAAAAAACCTTCAGACGTGGTTCCTCACTTATTTCTCAAATATTTATTGCCAAAATAATCATATTGTGATATTTAACTGCTCAAAGCCATTTCATATGAAATGGTGGATCTTACATCAAAAGTCGTCAAATTGGTGGAAATGGCCATATATGCAACTGCCTATGTAAATTATGTAGTCTGTAATGATAGAATTCAACGACTTTCTAGACTTGTGATTCAGTTTTCAAGGAAATCTAAGGCCCAGTATTAACTAATAAATTCTCAGGGATATCAATAATTTTGAAAACTTCAAAAAATTGTAAAATACCGCCCCCCCCCCACCGCTCATATAACCATATTTCGTCTTATCAAAACTTTATATTCATATTCGGATTATTATTGATTATTCATCAAAATTATATAGTGAGTTTACAACATCATGCAATGATGTAATAGAGGCCCGAAAAATATCAATTAACCTAAGTATTTTGGGGAAGACCAGAGCTAGTTTTCTCACAAAAAACCCTATGGCTTACCATTATTGCGGCAGAAGCACAATTGCCTGATTCTGACACTTAAGTTGATAGATATAACTGCCAGTTCCTTTCCATGTATTCCATGTATTTGCCATCCCCCGGATGCTTGACTAATTCGGCTTCAGATGTATGTATCAACATAATATAACAGCAGGAGAATATTGAATTCAGTCCTCAAAGTTATAATATGTCTAATTTCTGAAAGATGTGCTTTGCCGTAATAACTGCAGTTAACTGAGAATGCAGCTTTAATAATTTGCTGTTTCCTTGCTTTTCAAGATCATCATATATCCAAGTCATTTAATACCTCTCCCGACTTGATATTTATTTTCTAGCCAATGTCTTCACAAGCCAAAATCAAACCCCAGATCTCTCATCATTGAACATTTCGTATTTCGTATAATTTCATCAATCATTAATCATTAATCATCATTAATCAAATATCCTACTGGAATCCATAGAAAAAACCCATTGAAGACTTACACAGAACCACCAAAATCATATTGCAGACAGCATGTAGTTTGATATTGTCAAAATGGCACATAATAAGTTATATACCCATTTACTGTAGAGGAAAATGAGATAAATTCAGCAAAAATCAAGAATTGAGTCTTCTATCAGACCAACTAATCAAACACACACACAATTCCTGTTCAAAAAGTGTGGGTTTACTTGAAACTATGAAATTCCTCAGACAATAATTATCTTAAATATGGATATTGTATACTGAATGTTCCATTATAAAAAAAATAGACAAATCAAATCTGCATTCACAGCTTTTATCATATTCTTTATCAGTTTATACAAGAATTTGAAGTCAAATCAGCCAAGAGAAGGCACTCACTGAACTAGGATGTAACATTGTACCAGTTGTACTCAGTGACTGGAGGTTGTTGCTAGGAATTGGTAGGAACTGCAGACAAGTTTTAGCCCCTCCACACTACATAGTCTTGCCAAAGGTCCTGATCTTAGTAGTGCAGATTAATCTTAATTATGTATGACCGATTTTCATAAAAATTGGTAGGTAGCATGAAAGAACGGTTGGAAGATACATAAAAAATAGAATAAAAAAACAGAATGATATATTGCTGACCGATTTTCACCACTGGTAGGCATTTGGGTTTTGGGGCAATAACAGGTTTAAGATTATGACGGATCTAGTAGCAATGAAAATGACTGGGTAAAACTCATTGAAATCTGTCCTGGGAACCCTACTTTTATGAGTCTATAATTAAAAATACAAACGTTATGGGCAGAAAACCAGTGTTTTCTTTAATAATATTCTTAGAAAATATAAAATTATAACTTCAAGGTGTAATAATACAAAAATAGCAATATTTTGCCCATTCGTTCTTTGTATGAATATTGAGTTTATGTACTTTTCAATGTATTCTAGCCATTTTAATGTTTATAAATTCAATATTTCTCAGTTAGCTAGAGGGAAAGCCTATGGGAAATATGTGCGTCATGGTACGTTATGCTCTTTTATGTGCCTATATCAACAGTAAATATTCAGCCATTATATATATCTAATACGTTAGCAAGTAGTGTATTTCACATACTTTCCGAATCCTATGTTAGATTTGCAGAAATTCAGAGGGATGTAAAGATGTCTTTATACATTTCTCTGGCCGTCAGGGGCTGTCAGGCTTGTTTGATACAGCAAAACGTCACGCATCATCGTACGTCACGTTCATCACTTACGCTACTTAAAACAGGTCATAACCAGTTCTCATAACCAGTTTTTAGACACTGATAATGGTATTAATTATTTCAACCGATTTGTTCTCAAAATTAGAAACATCCCATTGTGAGAAATTCGAGAAATAAAACTATTGAGAAAAGAAATGATAACTTAATTACTATCAAAGAGTAAGTGATTTTATGTATATTGTAGATACTATAACCTTAACTACCTGTAACCTTAAAAAAGCAAGGTAACCTGGATGTACTTTTAAAGATAATTTATATTTGTAGTTTCATGTAGTTTAGTTTCTTGTTCCCTTATATTGTTGACAAAGCTTGCTTGAAGCATGAAGGGAATCTTGAGTTTAACTTTCCATTGATCAGTAATGTAAATAGTTAAGTTTCTTTAATAAACTGAGCCAATAGGCTCCTAAAACAAATAATCTTTGAGACATGTGTCAAGTCTACACTCCTTCTAACCCTTCCTCCCACACCACTGCCTGTGGTCCATGACCATATCCTGTAGGACCCTCCCCTGCCTCCACTCCACAAGTGGTCATGGCAGGGGCTGGTCTACTCTTTACTTGCTACTGACTCCCAGATATTTACATCTTATCCCAGCCAGAGGCATCTTCTCTGTCCCAGCATGGTAAGTATCTATAAGTATTACTTTGATTTTAATAGCTTTCAAATTATATGAAGTTTATGAATTCATTTCAAGTAGTTACTCATATAGTGTAATATATTGTAAATTAATACTGTCTCTCTCTCTCTCCCTCTCCCTCTTTCTCTTTCCCTCTCTCCTCTCTTTTCCCTTCTCTCTCACTTTCACACTCTCTTTTTCTCTCTCTCATCTCTCCCACTTGTCTCTCCTTTCTCCCTCTTTTTCACTCTCTCTCTCTTGCTCCTTCTCTCTCTTCATTTCCTCTCTTTCTCACTCTCTCCCCTCTACCTCTCTTTCACTCTCTTTCCCCTCTCTGTCTTGCTCCTGTCTCTTTCTTTCTCTCCTCTCTCTCCCTCCCTTCTCTCCTTTCTCTCTTTCACTCTCCCTATCCACTCTCACTCTGTCTCCTCTTACAGTGTTTGCCTGCCTGCCCTCTTCCAGCCTCCTCTTTCTCTCTTCCCCTCCCTCTCACTTTCGTACTCTCTCCTCTCTCTCTCTCTCTCTTTATCCCTCCTCTCTCTCTCTGTCTCTTCTCTCCCTCTTTCATTCTCTCATCTCTCTCCCTCCTTCTCTCTCCTTGCTCTCTCCCTTGCCCCCCTCTCTATTTCTCTCCCCTCTCTCTGTCTCCTCCATCCCTCCCCTCTCTCTTTCTCTATCTCTCTCTTTCTCTCTCTCCCTCTGTCCTTTCTCTTCTCCCTTCTTCTCTCTCCCTCTTTCTCAATATCACACACACTCTTTCTCTCTCCTTTCTATCTAAATATGTCCCCTCTCACTCTCTTTCTCCCTCCCCCTTTCTCTCCTTTACTGAGAGGGCAGCTTTAGGACAAGGGGGATTAAATATTTTAAAAGAATTACCTCAAGGTGTGAACCAAGTTGACATACATGTCAAGCTAGTACACCTGTGGTCACTGGTTGACCTGCATGGTATACACCAGGATGTGGTCTTAGTGGTCTTATAATGGGTGGGAAGAGGAACTTCAGGAAGTGACTCACCATACTGAAGACAAGCTCCCTCTGCTGTCTTCATGCCTCTCTCTCTCCCATTTTCTCTTCCCTCAATTCCCTCTCTGTTTGCCTCTTCCCTCCCTTTCTTTTTCCTCCCCTCTCTCCCGCCTCTCTCTCCCTGTCTGCCTCTCTCTCTTCCCCTCTCCTCCCCTCATTCTGTGCCCCTGCCCCTCTCTCCCCGTCTCCCCCCCCCCCTCTCTCTCAGTTTTCCACCTTCCCTCAGTCCCCCTCCCCCATTGTCCCTCCCTCCCTGTCTGCCTCCCTCTCCCAACCTCCTTATTCCCTCCCTTCTCTCTGTCTGCCTCTCACTCCCAACTTCACCCTTCCCCTCTTTCTGTTCTTCACCTTTCCCCTATCCTTCCTCTGTCTGCTACTCTGCTCCCCTCTTTCTCTCACTCTGTGCCCCTCCTTTCCCTATGTCTCCCTCCCTCTTTCTTTGTTTCCCTTGCCCTCTCTCTTTCTCCCTCTCTGTCTGCCTCTCTATCCCTCCCCTCTGTGTGAGAGGGAGGCAGGGAGAGATGGACATGTGAGAGCGAGACAGGCATGGATAGACATGTGGGAGAAGGGAGAGACAGGGGGAGAAGGGAGAGACAGGGGAGAGAAGTGAGAGACAGACATGTGAGAGAGACAGACATATGAGAGAAGTGAGAGACAGACAGTGAAAAAGACAGACATGTGAGAGTGACAGACATATGAGATAAGTGAGAGACAGAGAGTGAGAGAGACAGACATGTGAGAGAGACAGACATATGAGAGAAGTGAGAGACAGACATATGAGAGAGACAGACATGTGAGAGAGACAGACATGTGAGAGACAGACATGTGAGAGACAGACATGTGTGAGAGAGACATGTGAGAGACAGACATGTGAGAGACAGACATGTGAGAGAGACAGACATGTGAGAGAGACAGACATATGAGACAGACAGACATATGAGACAGACAGACATGTGAGAGACAGACATGTGAGAGAAGTGAGAGACAGACATGTGAGAGAGACAGACATGTGAGAGAGACAGACATGTGAGAGAAGTGATAGACAGACATGTGAGAGAGAGACATATGAGAGAGACAGACATGTGAGAGACAGACATATGAGAGAGACATGTGAAAGACAGACATATGAGAGACAGACATATGAGAGACACAGACATGTGAGAGAGACAGACATGTGAGAGACACAGACATGTGAGAGAGACAGACATGAGATAACTGAGAGACAGACAGTGTGAGAGACTTTAATACTGATTTTAATACATATAACCTTTTATATTATAGGTGGTGTACGATCGTTCAACAAGAAGGATCCTGTTGCTTAATTCAAGGCAGCCATATGAAAAACAAAAGCCTTGAGCAGGGAAAATAACATCCACACCATGAAATGGAATATATATGTTGGAAAAGAATTGATGAAAAATGATGTTTACCCAACATTAATAAAACGTTTATATGCCCCTTGCTTTAACGTTAATTCATGGTCTAAAGTAAAAATGAAAAATAAACGCAGACAATGCTATTAATTTAACATCAATTTGATGTAGATAAAATGTTTATTCAACAAAGAAAATAACGTTCTGAAATGTAGGCTATTTAATATTATTCTAACGCTTATACCAAACGTTTTTTTAATAGATTCTGAACGTTTTTATAACGTCATTTTGAGGTAAATGTTTAACCTGGGAAACGTTTATTCAAAGGTTTTCTTAACGTCGGTTTTACATCCATTTCAAAATCTAAATTACAATGGTAAAAACGTTTTTATAACGTTGTCTTGAGTCCACGTTATTTAACATCAAAATAACCATCCATATGAATGTTATTTTGATGGAGTCCAAGCGTTGATTTGATGAAGAATTTACATCAATCCTTATGTTATCTTAACGTGGGTTTCACGTCAATTTTAAAATATTAGATTACAAACGTTGAAATAACCTTGTTTTACCATCTTAAAAAACGTTAAGAAAAACGTTGGTATAACGTTTTATTGAGTCCACGCCATTTCACGTCAAAAAAACCATCAATACTAATGTTATTTTGATTAATTCCAAACGTTGATTTGATGAAGATTTCACGTCATTTTGTTACCTGGGAATGGGGGTCATGGAGCAGCATAGAGGGTATAATGTTGGTCATGGAGTAACAGAGAGGGTGTGATAGGGGTCATGGAGCCATATAAAGGGTCTTATGGGGGGTCATGGAATAACATAGACAGTATGGTGGCGTCATGGAGCAACATAGAGGGTATAATATGGGTCATGAAGTAACATAGAGGGTATGATGGTGGTCATGGAGCAATATAACAGGTATTATGGGGGTCATGGAATAACATAGAGGGTATGATGGGGGCCATAGAGCAGCATAGAGGGTATGGTTATGTTTATGGAGCAGCATAGAGGGTATGATGGAGGTTATGGAGTAACATGGCGGGTTTATTGGTGGCCATGCAGTAACATAGTGGGAATGATAGGGATCATGGAGGACTATAGACAGTACAATAGGCGTCATGCAGCATTATAGAGTGTATAATGGGGGCCTAGGAGGAGTATAGAGGGTATGATGGGAACCATGGAGTACTATAGAGGATATAATGGTGGTCATAGAGCTTCATAGAGGGTGAATGGTGGTTATGGAGCAGCATAGAGGATATAATGGTGGTCATGGAGCAGCATAGATGGTATAATTGGGTTCATGGAGCAGCATAGAGGGTATAATGGTGGTCATGGAGCAGCATAGAGGGTATAATTGGGGTCATGGAGCAGCATAGATGGTATAATATAGTGCATGGGGCGTTGCCTCATCGTTGGATTGTTCTCTCACTAAAACCATGTCAACCAGTCGGGCTTGAAATCCTCCCACCTATGGGGAGCTGAGTTCCGCTGACGTCCATTTCTTAATGTTTGGCAATAAAAGTTACAACAACAAATAATTGGGGTCATGGAGCAGCCTAGAGGGTATAATGGTGGTCATGGAGCAACATAGAGTGTATAATTGGGTTCATCCATGGAGCAGCCTAGAGGGTATAATTGGGGTCATCCATGGAGCAGCCTAGAGGGTATAATGGTGGTCCTGGAGCAGCATAGAGGGTGTCATTGGGGTCATAGAGTAAGTTAGAGGGTATGATGGGGGCCATGGAGCAGCCTAGAGGGTGTCATTGGGGTCATGGAGCAGCATAGAGGGTGTCATTGGGGTCATGGAGCAGCATAGAGGGTATAATGGTGGTCATGGAGCAGCATAGAGGGTGTCATTGGGGTCATAGAGTAAGTTAGAGGGTATGATGGTGGTCATATGGAGCAGCATAGAGGGTTTAATTGTGGTCATGGAGCAGCATAGAGGGTATAATTGGGGTCATGGAGCATCATAGAGGGTATAATGGTGGTCATATGGAGCAGCATAGAGGGTATAATGGTGGTCATGGAATAACATAGAGGGTATAATGGGTGTTATGGAGTAACATAGAGAGGGCATAATGGTGGTCATGGAGCAGCACAGAGAGTATAATGGGTGCCATGGAGCCCTATAGAGGGTATGAGGGGGGCCATGGAGCATTATAGGGAATAAAATGGCCGTTATTTAGCAGCATAAAACGTATAGAGATCATCATGGAGCAACATTGAAGGTATGATGGAGGTCATGGAGCAGCATAGAGGGTATAACAATGGTCAATGAGCAACATCTAGAGGATGTGTATATTGGTCAATGAGTAAAATTTGCGTCAAAGAATGTGTCAGATGTTACTCAATTGAGTGTAATATCTATGCACAATATTGGTTATACTCCGGCCAAGATCTAGGTTTGAAGCCACAACAGGCTTACAGGTGAAGACTCGCCTAGCAGTCATACTTACTCACTTGACACCCCTTACTCATAGAATCCCCCTATGCTATACTATGTCATTAAAACGAGTGTCATTGATTGTCATTGAATAGATCCATGCAGCCAATCAAATTAGTGAAGTAAATTCAATGCATTTGAAAAGCTGATTCCTCTACTGAAATCTATCCATGCAAATGCCATAGGCAAAACTGGCCCTCTTTTTGTGGATACGCAAACCTATCATGGCTTAAATACATCTTCTATTCACAGCTCTTGTGTGTTAAGATAAGATAAGATAAGATAAGATGTTTTTTATTTGTCATAATCGAAGAGTACATAGTGGGTACAGTTGAGTAGAATAAAAGAGACAAATTGGTCGACACACCTTTATGATACAGCGAGGTACCATCTCTTCCGGCAGTTACCACAAATTTGGAATAGATTTAGAGTGACTAACCTAGGATGACTTAGTAAAGTGACTACGCAGGAGGGTAAAATTAATAAGTAAATTACCTACTTCCCTGAGACAAGCAGTACAGCTTGAATTTACATGTATAGGTATTCAAGGAATATATAAACAAAACTGTATAAGACATTGTGTCTGTAGGCGTTCATGCAGTACAGTACTAAACATATGATGATAATAAAACTTTTGCATGTAGCATTATGTAGATTACAAGTAAATAACAATGGAATATTTATGACGCACATAATAATATATATATATAGTAGATAAAGTGCCTGGTCTTAGATGACCCATGTACTTGGGCAATCCAAGAATGTGTGAAAGGCAGTACAAGTAGAGAGTAGAAGTAATATCAAATAGAGTACAGAATTACATGTATTCGATCCAGGTCCTGTACACAGATAACCCATGGGCATGGGTGAACAACAATATAAGTTTCATAACCTAAGTTCATGAGTGAACCGATAATATGAGCTAATGAGATTCAGTAGTTTGTTATACTATTATTTTAAATACCTTATAAATTCGGGCATGTTGTAAG
The DNA here is from genome assembly GCA_942159475.1 of Sthenelais limicola. Lineage (NCBI taxonomy): Eukaryota > Metazoa > Annelida > Polychaeta > Phyllodocida > Sigalionidae > Sthenelais > Sthenelais limicola. Next base: position 52,093,197 of record OW804102.1, read on the forward strand.
GGAAGGAATAGTTCTATTCCAAGTTTTAATATATGCATAAATGACACACGTAAATAATGTTTTCAATAGTATTCAATTAGACGGGAGATCCATATTCAAGCCAAACCAGATCTCATACGAGCCCGGATCAGTGACAGTACATCTCTTCGAAATTCTTTTTTGATTTCAATATTTTGCAGATTTCCCTTTAAATCGTTCCATGCTTTGTGGGCCTTATAAAGGAAACTGTTCTGATATAGGGCTGATTTAGGGTGGATCATTTTGAGGATTTTTCTGTTTTCTGAATGACTCCTTGTGGGTAGGCGTCGTAGGTCTAGGTTTGATTCAGACCTTGCAAGATGGTGTGCGCATTCTAGTATATGGACCTCCCTTCTCATTTCATTCGATAAAATATTCAATTTTTGGAATTCTTTCTCAACACCTTGTTTCTTACTAACATTCAGAGCTGCTCTGACAGATGCATTCAGGAGAGATTGCAGTCTTTTTAATTGGTATTTATTTGAACTAGAATAGAACACGTCCCCTCGATCTATTAAGGGGATGATCAGAGTTTTGATGATATCCAATTTCACTTTTTTTGGGAGCATATACCGGGCGTTACCCAAGAGTCTGACCTTCCATCTGACATTGTTGATAACTTTACTCACCTGACTCCCAAATGACAAGTGTTTGTCAATTGAGAGGCCTAAGTAGTTATATTCTTCAACTCTGAGTATAGGTTCTTTACCCATGGTAAGATTGTGATTATCAGTTTCAGTTCCTGATTTTTTTCTCTGGGTGTTTTTGAAGGTTATATATTTAGTCTTAGAGACATTCATAGAAATTTGATTATTAGGGATTATAAGGGATTATTATTAAAAATTCAGATAGAAATCTTACCTTTGTCCTTGATAATTGTGACCTTATCCTTCATTGATGAAGGTTATTGACAACATGTCTTATGAAAATGCTGTTAGAGCCCTGTCGCATATTTAATTGTGTATCCCAGGGAGAATAGTTCCAGAGAAACCTACCTAATACAAGAATTTGGACCAAAACTTGATCTTTGACCTTGAAATGTTGACCTTGACCATGACATAGGTCATTGACAAGACATCTAATGCCTGCGCTCCCAGAACCCTATCAGATGCTCATATTTGGTAACCTAGGGATAAATAATTCCAGAGATACATACCGGTATACCTAATACATATACCTAAATCTAAAATCAAGAAAAAATGTTATGTTTGACCTTGGATTAGGTGACCTTGACCTTACCAAAGGTCATTCATATGATGTCTCATGGAAGTGATGTTAGTGTCCTGTCACATGCATAAATTGTGTACGCCAGTGATAAATAGTTCCTAAGATACATACATAATACTCAAATTTGAACCAAAATTTGATGTTTGACCTTGAAAATGGTGACCTTGACCTTGACAAAGGTCAATTAAAAGATATATTATGAAAGTACTCTTGGATCCCTTTCACATGTATAAATTGTGTAGCTTTGAAATAAATTGTTCAAAAGATATAGACTGCAGTATGTTATTTAGATTTACACAAAATTTAGCATAGAATGAAAAGTGAGGCTTGGTTACCATGGCAACAGACATTCCAATGATACCAATAATGGGTTATTTTTCTTTCCCCTAATGTCAGTTATTATTTGTATGCATTAGATTACCATTTTCTTTTATTGCCATATTTTTATAAGAGAAAATAGGATGTCACATCCCAGAATTTTGCTATTTTTACATTTCAAGGTCATATTTGGTGACCTTGACCTTGAGCAAGGTCACTGATTCGAATGGAAATGATAATCCTTAGATACATCAGTATTATTCTCAAAATTGGTCACAATACTGATAAAAGTGTAGAAATGGGACAATAAAAACCTATTTTTTGCTAAAATACAAACAAATCACTAGTTTCCATGGAAACAGGCCATTTTGACAATGTTCGCCACCTTTCCGGCAATTTTTTTCTTCAGATTCGGAAAATTCATGAAATTCTACACAAAATACCTCAAATTTAGCTTGTTATACGGTGGGTAGGGGTAACTTCTTAAATAATGGCTTTTTTGGCCCTTGGCCGCTGGCCTAATTGTTTTACCTCTTATAAAGCATATGTAATAAATCAGATAAATCACTTGTGGGTCTTCGTCGCTTGAAATATCGCACTTGTTGCAACCGCGCAACACACAAAGCCGAAGGCTGAGTGTGTTGCGTGGTTGCAACTCATGCGATATTCCTGCTCCTTCAGACCCACTAGTGACTTATCCTGTATGTTTTCTTGATGAACATATTATTCAACTAACAATGGATGACCCCCACCAAATCGTTTTTCAATTCAATTCACACTTACAGTTTCATAAGAGCTACCAAATGCTTTCTTCCACATACTTTGGTGCCCTCACTCTAGCTTTGTTATCATCATACATCAACTGGAGTTCTCATTTCTCACCTTCTCCTTGATATCATACAACATCTGACATAATTGTATTGCTCATCATACAACACATTGTTTTGGATAGTTGCTGCAAACTAGTTTTACATTTTCCACTAAACTGATTATAAAGTGCAGTCCTCTCAAGATTAAGTTGTATTGCCTATTATCTATTTCCTATTGTACATGACTTAAATGGGTTATGGTGATTATAGTATGTGTGTAACATTATTTTGTTGATTAATATTCATGTTAAATTGGTAAATGTTGATGGTAAACATTCGTTTATTATATACTGGGTTTGCAACATCCCAGGGAGGGACTTTTCAGTTGGCCCAGTCAACATAACAGTTTTCAGTAGAGAGTAGGATTACATAAATCATTGTACATAAGACTACTACACATCCCAAATCAGTTAATGGCTATATAGTTGGTGTATTAATTTCACATTTTTTTTCTCTTTTTAATCATACGTGATGTGTTTCAGGAAGATGAGTCATAAGTCGCAAAATTGATATTTTTCAAAGTGTTTTTTTCACAAGATTGCTTCATTGAAATGTTCTGATTTTTGGAGAGTTAATCATTTATGGTTGTATCAATCGGGGTCTCAAATTTTAGGACATTACATATAATATATCCATTCGTTTTAAAGGTCCACATATGGAGTATATTCAATTAGTTTACTGGTTATTGCCTCCCAGAAATATTACAAACTTTTTTAAAAAAAAATAGAAATATCAAACTTAAAATCTAAAAATACTTATTAGATCATTAGACTGTTTACTATCATTGGAATCGGCTTGATCTCATCTTTCCAAATATGGTGATATCCCAAAACCCATATTTTGCGACTTATGACTCATTTTCCTGAAACGGATCACATACAGACTAGGCATCTGAAGATGGATGTCTGTGGTCTCCAATTTGCATGGTTAACAGAAAGATTACAATAAGGAGTTTGGAAATAGACCAGTGTCCAAAACCTGGATCTCATGCTGGACAAAGGATTTCAACATTTGGCGGGAATCTGGACACATATAAATACTGGACAGATCCCACCCACAGGCATTCAACGGTCGTACGGGTTTAGGTGAATACTGCCACGTCTACCAACTATAACCTACTCCACTTCGATTTTCGATCCACCACTTCAATAAGACTACTGTCTTAAAAGCGTAGCAAATAGATCTCAACCTGAGACATTTCTAGCTTTTCATACACTCGTAGATTCCGTAGGAACTGAGATGTATTTTCTAATTTTCTGAACAAATACTATACATATACCACTGATATATCTTTTCAGATCAAGGAAAGATTCAATACTACTTACCGACATCATGAGTAGCCAGGGAAAGGACGGATCCATGACAGGCAAACAGCCGATGGACCACACTGAATCAGCCAACAAAAGCTCCAATATGGGCTCCTCTCAGTCGACGCCGACGAGCCCTCACCACAACAGGGGACCAAAACAAAACCCGCAAAACCAAGGTTTAATTGGACCACTGAAAACTCCACGAGGGAAGGAAATGTAAGTATAAACTATATTTCCGCTCCTAAACGCCATATTTCTCTCTCCGATTGGGTCGTGCGTAAGCCCAAAACACTCGAGCAGGCCTGAAGTGATTCCAACCTGAAAAAAGGTAAAAAACGCACCCGAACGGCGGAACAACGGGTAGACCCGGCCCCGACCATGTCCGCCTCCGAAACTAATGGGACGATTCATAGTAATAAAGTCCTATAAGAATCCTCATAAGAACAAATATCGGAGAAAACAACTAATGTTAACTCCTCATGCTCAGATCTATCTATAATAAATGATTTTGAAGCCACACCATGTAAAAAACGAAAACAAACTCATCTCGGGACATCCCCAATAGGCGGTGCCACCATGGATGAAACCTTCGTAGCAGAAGAACGGGGAAATGCGTCTGCTACTAGTGACTTCACTAGCAGGGAATCTGTCACGAACGGACACTCCCACGACTCTACACCTCTAGTAATACCGGATTTTAATTTCTCCAAACTGGGGGAAATTAATTCTAACAATATCCTTACGTCCACCCCGTATAAAAAACGTAACAGAACCAACAACGTGGCCTTGACCCAAGAGGGCGCCACCAGCGATACTAAAAAATGCACTAGCATAGGAAATTGTATTCCTAATAAAACTCTAAGTAAAACTCTAGAAAATCTTGTATTCCTGGCAGACGAGGAAGAAAACTTCTCTCTAATAACCGAATCACAAGAAACTGAGAAAAGACTAAGCGAACTAATTATGAAAAGTATACACACAATACCTCAAATACCATCACCTATATTATCTTTTCAGACCCATGAGTAACACCAACAACTACCCATGGAAGCAAAGAGCACATGGAGCTCCGCACATAATGCAAACACGGAGGCCATTAAGATAGAATTAAGGGCGACTTTCCTTGAAAAGGCGACAGAGTACGATGTCCTAGAGCCCTGGTCCTTGGGCCTAGAAAGGACACCCGGTTTTCTAATGAAGATGCCGAGTTTCCAAGACGAACTCCTACAAATGCGCCGGGAACAAGCGAAAGACCAAATGAACCTTGCGGCCCAACACCTGCATAAGTCGGCCACGGACAATGCGAGCATGGCAGTCGCCTTAAAAGCAACCGCCACTATCATCACCGAGCGGTCAAAACGGATCGCTCTCTCGGATGAGCTAATAGCCCAGGCGAACATAGGCTGGAAAATCACCAAGGACAAGACTACCCAGCAGGAACACCGCCAATTGGAGGAACGACGGAGGAAACTCCAAACCCAACCCCCTCAAAGTTGGATATAATCGATCCTGTATCAGTTCCCAGAACTCAGGATTTTCCCAGCAGGGGACGAGGAAACCCCAACCCTCGCCGCGGAAGAGGCGGCAGGGGAGGCACAAGGGGTCCAACCAGGGGGAACCCCAGGGGCTACAAGGCCCCAAGAGGATACAAACCCTACCACCCTCACCCATACCAGAGGAACCCATAACAGAGGAACTCGTCCCCACACTATTGAGACCCAGCTGAACTGAACAAAAACAATCCGTCCGACCCCAAGAGTGAAAAAACACTACTTTCAAGCAATAATGATAAAATAAAGCAAAAGATGCAAAATAAAACTGAATATCCAAAGAAAATAACGATGAATAAAATTGATTCAAACTACTCGAACCCTTGTGTCTCATTTGAAAAACAACCAACCCCCAATTCGAAAGTCCTGAAAAAAGACAATATACCAAACTCTGGCACTGTAGAAAAAGAAAATATGCCCCACTCGAAAGTCCTACAAAAAGGCGATATAGTAAACCTCTCTAGTAGAAAACTTAGCAAACATGAAACGAATCTACTCACAAAAGGCCTCAAATTCTGTCCAACTACCAACAATACTGATATATCCCAAGTAGTTAGGGAAACTGAAGACCTATATAGGAAAATGCGATTCCATTGTTTCTTTGAAAAAATTGACCTAAACAAGAAAATATTCCCCCACCCAGGCGGAGATTTCCCTTAGTTTACAGCAATATAGAGTGGATGGGTAGGGGAATGTCCGCCAATACTCATTTTATACCTTGGTTTGCAAGAGAGGAATAGCATTGCATAAAACATATCAGATGGTAAGATGCACTGGCTAAAGGGGGACTCACACATGAATTGACATGGGCCAATTTCAAAACAGAGCCGATTTCAGCACTCCAAATGTTTAAAAATGTGAAATTGATAGGGCAGAGGGTGGGGGCAGTAGGCTTCCTATCATCAAAAGAGAGCCTAGATAGACTCCGTTGATGAAAAAACAAACTCCTAGGGGTGTGGGGGGCACGCATATACCTACAGGAGACTTGTGACATATCCCCTCCTCCATCACCCCTTACCCTAACCCCCTCAACCACCCCCTCTCATGAGCCCTCCCCCCACACCATGGGACCCCATACCCTAACCCCTACCCTAACCCTACCTCCAACGCTAAAGGATCTTGACATTTCTAGTATAGGGTACACTCAAATTAGAGTACCCCATAATGTTAAGCACGTCATGTTCACGCCTTACACTATTGAAACACTATATATCGGGTGGTTGCAGCCTGTATAGTTCAAACATGGCAGTCACTGGAATTGGGGTACCCCACTTGAAGAGTCCCACATCATGTTCAGCAAGTTGGGTCCAGGGATGACACTGTTGAAACACTATATAGAGGGTGGTTGCAGCCTTTAGAGTTCAAACATGACACTTAGTGGAATATAGTTTCCCATATAGTTCAGCAAGTCATCTTCAAACATGGCACTCATGAAACACTATATAGGAGGTAGTTGCTGTCCACACATGTATAGATAGTGGTTGCAGTTTGTATACAGTATGTCTTTGTAGCTGCTGTCCAAAACGCTGGGTGGGGGTTGACTCTCTTAATGGGGCCCACACATGGCTGATTCTAAGCTGATTTGTATGTAGATGTTAATGTCCTAGCATCTTTATTCAAAATATAACAATTTAGCAGCATTTAAAATAGCATTATACCAGCTGTGGCCGTTTTCTATCATATGTCAATGCTAAGGATTGCTGTCTGACAGCATTAGATTGCCGATGTCAGACGCCAGATGCCAGAATTCGCTCACACCTTTAACTGTGAATGCTGAGCGAATTTAGGGAACCAAACCATTGAAAACTGTTCTGAAACATGACAGATGCTGTCATCTCCTAATGTTGACCAATTACATAGCTTAATTATTCAGTAGGATAGGTATAAAAGGCAGGGAAGGAGGGTAAGGAAATCAGACTTTGAGATTCCAGTGTGGAGTGAAGAACCAGACAGAAAGTGTTGCTATTTTTTTTTTTAACGTTTTTATTTCCATTACACATTGAGAAATATGGCAGAATAAAATCATTTCGCCAACAATTAGGCGTTCTTCGAAGCTATCTGCTCCTGTCATTGGTATTTACAAATGTAATTACAATCATGTCAAAACGGTGATATCAACATTGGGTATGGAAATTAATTAATTATCTATTCAGAAGTGAAGTTTATAAAGATAATATACATACATATGGTCACATATTTAGAACAGGATGATATAGAGAAATAATGAGAAATGAAAGTTCCTTACAATATCTGACATAATTACAGAAGAGGTGAGAGAGTGGCAAGAGGGAGCCAAGTGAGTTTAGTTTACATTTTTATCTAAAAAGAATTTTTTAATTTGAGTTTTGAACATTTCTTTATCTTGTATATTACGTAACCTAGCCGATAGGCCGTTCCAAGTTACTGCTGTCTGATAATGCAACGATAATCAATCGGATTCCCTTCTGGGTAGGAATATGTCCAAGACGGGGGCATCATGCATTCGTGTGTTTCTCGCCATATTATTATTATTTGGTACATTTACAGGATCTAACTTTCTTACTGAGGTATATGCTATTTTGGAGAGAAGAAATTTTATTCTATGCTTGATTAACATAGTTTTCGTTGTCGAGTGTATATATTCAGTTGATGTTCGAGGTGGGCATCTTAGTGCTATCTTTAAGGCCCTATTCTGAAGTTTTTGAATGGTAGAAATGGTTTTCTGACAACATCTGCTGATGTAGGGTGCGCTATAATCTACTATTGAAAGTATATTTGCTTTTACTATAAGAATCGCACATTTCCTTGTGAGATTGGGTCTTATCAGTGATAGTTGGTGTATTCGGTGGTTAAGCGATTTCACCAATATATTGCTCTGTTCATTAAAATTTAGATGTCGATCGATGTTTATTCCTAAATAGTTATATTTGTTTTCTTGCCCAATTTTCTCATTATTAATTTTAACCTCTATATGATTAATTTCTTTTTTCTTCTCCCCGAAAAGCATCGATTTCGTTTTTCCAATATTAATCAGTATTTTGTTACTTACAGACCAATTAAAGAATTTAGTTAAATCATCGTTCATTTGATCAGTTAGGTGGGATATATTTTCACCAGAGGCATACAACACAGTGTCGTCAGCGTATAAAATGTAATTAGAGGAGAGGTTCAGCTTATTAATGTCATTAGAAAAAATTAAGTAGATGATTGGGCCCAGGATTGATCCCTGAGGGACACCACACCCGATCTGGAGATTAGTAGAATAGTGTTCACCAAGCCATACAGATTGTGATCTATTGCATAAATAAGAAGATAACCATGATAGCGCTATGTCATTAAATCCTATCTTTTTGAGTTTTTTCCCTATAATTTCATGATTTACACTGTCAAAAGCTTTACTAAAGTCAATAAATGTAGCTATTGTATAGAGTTTATTATTGTTATTTTTATTAATTTGGTTAATCAATTCATATAAGGCTTCATGAGTACTTCTATTTTTGCGGAATCCATACTGGTGTTCTGATAATATGTTATTAATGTCTAAATGTCTCCAAATTTGGCGAGCAATAAATTTCTCCAGGAGTTTCCCTCCTATGTGTGTAAGGGCTATTGGTCTGGTGTCCTGGGGTGATGATATATTAGGTTTTTTAGGGATAGGTTTGATTAATGCTTGCTTCCATGCTGTTGGAAATATACCCTGAGTGATCGACAAGTATATAACCATTAGTAATTGATTGGTCACAATAGAAAAGCAGTCCTTATACATTCTCGAGGTTCGAGGAAATATTAGCTATTTTGTACATATCATCACGTATTTTACAGGCGTCAACTATATCTCTGGTATACCATTCAGGCCTATTATTCTGGAAATACACACTTTTCATTGGGGCGATCTCATCGACCGTATCAACAAGGGTTGTAAAAAGATAGTCCCAAGCTTGATTTACATTCGTTATGGTATAGAAGTTGTCCCAGTTATGGTTGCCTAGAATATCATTTAGTCGGTCGATACTGTAATTTTTCATTATTCTAATCTTTTTTCTAATTCCTGGATTTTTTTTTGGTCTCTGATGTCTAAGGACAAGGTAGATAGGCTGATGGTCAGATAGGTTGTAGTTGATAGTACCTAGGGTTGTTGAACGATTACTCTTAAATAAATAGTAATCTAGTATACTATCCTTATGCAGGCCATATCTTGTAATAAACTTCGCTCGGAGCGTAAGATTTGTGTCTTGGGCCAAGTCATTTAAGGCTTTGCATTTATGGTTTAGTTTATCATGTAGGTCTATATTAAAATCTCCAGCTATAATTAGCGACCCAGGATGTTTAAGACTTTCATGGGCATTAACCAGCTCCTTAATCTTATCAAGGCAGGGTGTAATATTAGACTGGGGGGGCCGATAGACCAGACCAAGCAAGATCGGTTTCATAAACTCTTTGGTGATCGTTAGACATAATATCTCCAAGTCTTCATTACTTACAGATAATTCAGGATGTATTTCATATTTGTAAATGTCCCTAAGGTAAATACATACGCCGCCTCCATGTTTATTGATATCAGTTCTATTAAGATTGATTAGGTTATAGTTGGGGTGTTGAATTAATGGTAGACAGGCATCTCCGCGAATCCAAGTTTCAGAAAAGCAGACAATATCTATATCCGAACTTAAAATGTCATTCTTAATTTGATCAAACTTAGGGAAAAGTGATCGAATGTTCAAGTGAACAATTTTAATTCCCTTTTGCTTAGTTAAATCTTGCCAACCTGAGAGGTGTTTTTCAAGGATTTCTAAGTTCATGTCGATAGTCTATGGAGTAGGCGAATGTAACGTATATACGCATAGTTATTTATAGTACAGCTCAACTTGCTATCCGAGTAACTTCGCATGTTCTCCAAATGGTTATTCATTTAAACACCGGTGGTAGGAACAAATAATGTGGAGCAAGACTTACCCTATTCCAATGTAAAAGATACATGTAGGGATTATCATCCTAAGTCGTCCCAAATAGTCACAAACATCAGATATGTTACAATATATTGTGTCGCCGGCAGGAGGCCTCAGGTTAGTAGCCTTGATTATCATGGTCTGACATGGTCTCCCCCGACGAACCTGTGAAATGTACAATGTATGAGTTATATAAATAGTCAACAATTAAATAGTCAACAATTGAGAGCATGCAACACAACCGATACATAGATTTCAAGTAATTGTATATCCGTTCAAGATAGGGTTGAGATATATACATACATGCCGGGGAGGGGTCAGGTTGGTTGCCATGATTATCATGATCTTACCGCGCTGAAGCCCTCCCTGGTTTTGCAAAGATTCAACACCCACATATAACATTACAAACAGATCTCAATTCAGTCATGAGTAGTAATAATTTTGCCATAACTTATATATAGATACTTCCCTCTGTAGGTGTAATACATTGGGCGTCAGCTTTCGTTGTAGTGACTTGTAAAGACAAATTCAACGCAATAAAAATTACAGACAAGTCTCAATTCAGTCATCAGCAATAATTTTACCATAAATATATATTGATACTTTCCTCTGTAGGGGTAATGCATTAAACGTCAGTTTTCGTTGTAAAGACACTCTCCTGTATTCAATCAGTAAAGAAAAGTAGTACATGTTAGGTAACCAACAGTCGTAGCAAAATTCAATAGTTTCAATTGTGATTATATAGGGAAAGACCATGGAATTTCTGTATTCAATAGTGAAGTTAGGGATGTCAGTATAAGGTAGTAGAAGTGGCTTTGCAGTGTAATAGTCAATTGATTATTGGGCATTTTAAAGATCTAGTCTAGGAGTGGAATGGAACAATGCTATTTGTTTTGCCCAGTTCTCTAGGACTAAGTCGTCGAGATGTATCCCGTCAGGTAGGCGTTTGTAGGTGTGTCTTGGTTTGTGCCGCTCGAACTTGTGTACCTTAGTTATTAAATGTGGGTGATTAACTCATTAAGGACGGGATGCTGCCTCAAGGCAGCATTTTCAAAATGGCGTTGGGGACGGGATGCTGCCTGCAGGCAGCATGATGTCCTCTCCATTAAGGACGGGATGCTGCCTGCAGGCAGCATATTTTTATATAAATTGAAGGGGGCATAACTTAATAAAAAATAAACGGATTTTGATGAAATTTAAAATATATGTATACAAACACATTAGAAATATCTTTATAGGTATGTTGTCATGGAGACAATAATGATGACGTCATAACTAACATACGTAAATGCTGGAAAGTGAATTTGGAGCAAGGTTGCCGCCATATTGCACCCAATTGTGACCCATTATTCTAATTATTGAAGACCAAATTCTAGAAATTATGAAAAAATATGATCAATAACTGTTTACACCTATTAAACGATGTACATATGACACATATTATTTGAAGAAAATATTCTTAAAGTGTTTTTATACACTAAACCTCATGTTAAACACCCGTCCTGAAGCCCAAAAAGGGGGAAAAGGGCCCCCGTCCACCAGGCAAAATATGTGTAAACTGCCCCCGTCCTCAATGAGTTAATACTTCTTTTGTAATTCATCATTCTTATATCTTGGTTAATAGTCAGTATGGCGTTTGATATCATTCGTTGGTGGGGAGAGAAGTTGGGGCGATTGTTGGCTTTGTTGAGGTCTATGCCGATAAGTCCGCCTATGGCAATATTACAGGTCTGTTGTTCGACAATTAGTTGGTTAAGAGATGATTCGTATATTGCAGCCATTAACCTGACAAGGTTCCCTTCATGGGTCGATGCTAGAGATATTTGTTTTGTAATTCTATTTTTTTCGCAAAAGTCACAGATACCTCCTATTATGATCGCGTTAGTGGGATTGGTTGAGTGAATTATAGCCTTGAGTTTGTGTGTTAGTCGATCGACTCCAGCCCCTGGGAATGGGTAGACTGTAATATTTGGGGACGATATAAAGCGTTGCAGATTGCGACCCCGTGAATCAGTCACAATGGCAGTGGTAGCTTGATTCATCTTTTCTGTAAAGGATGCAATAGTAAATAACAGTTTTTATGAATAGAGCCCAGTGGTTATGGTGTCACATAATAGATTCAGGGAATGCTCGTTTCTAGAGATTGAAGTTACTCTGGTTTCAGAATCTGAGTTATTATCAGAATCAAATACCTGTGTTGCTTTCCTGGCCGCTTTTCCTCGTGTGCTTGAAGTGGAAGCAGATCTTTTGGGCATCTCCTGGGTATTCAATTTGTCTTGTCCTGGATCAGAGCTAGCAGCTGATGATGATCTGGACCTAAGGTACGATGGGGAGAGCTTTTCTACGTATGAAGGTGACTGCATGCGTACTGCGCCCGTTGTAACACGATTCTGAGGTGCAGGTGAACCGGGGGGAAGCATTGTAGGGTGCAGGTTTCCAGCTGGTCCAAATGTTGATTGATCGGTGAATGAACTGGAGGGATTAGGTTGACTGAGTGAGGAACTAGGCAAGTAAACATTATCCATGTCGATTTGGTGTTGGGTAGTCCAATTGTTGTGGGAGCGATCTCTGTGTGCTCGTCCTCCGATTGCTCTATCCATGTTAATTTCTATTTTCTTCTTGGATTTATCCTTTTTGGGTTTATCTTTCTTGGGTGACCCGCTTTTGTCTGGTTGGGGACCTTCCCCTCCTCGTCCAACAAATCGGTGGTTGATTCGATCATCTTCTGAAATGTTTTGGTCAACATAGCTACTTCTTATTTCCTGCAATATTTGACCCATGATGTTGTCTCCAATAAATGAGTCTGCGGTGAGGTATTGGGAATTGAGCCCGCATCCGATTGCCCAGTATTTGTCTCCAGTGGCTTCGTGTAGGGATGCAGTACCTGTGTCGATAAGAAATTGGGTCAGGCTCTCGTTCTGGAGGAATTTTTCTTCTAGGACTGTTCTCATGACTGAGAGTTTCATCTTATTCCATTTTGGAGTCGATTCAATCTCTGATGCGATTCTCTTGATTTTACGAGGATCTTTTTCTTGATATATGCGGGTTGCTAATTCTCGGTTGCCCAGTAAGTTTGCTCGTGCAAAATGGTAAGTCTGTTCTGCGTTGTTGAAGGTTAGGTTGTCTATTTGGATTGGTGAAGGATGAAAATTGCTTAAGGGGGAGAATTCTGATTGGAAGAAAACCCCCTTGTCATTTGTCTTAGTCTTAGCGTTACTGAGTCGGTATCCGTCCTCCAGTAATTCCAATTGGTCATGTCGATACCATGTACCATCAACTTGAATACGATCTCTAATGATTTTTCCGACTGTTTTACCCCCTTTCTTGGTGACATGATTCTGGATAATACACAATTTCGCCTTACGTTCTTGTATTTCCTCCGGGAGGTCTGGGTTGATGTAAACGTTAGGGTAATTTCGGTTGTCCTTGAGATCTCGGCGTTTGGCGTATATGAGGTTACGTATGGCTTCATTCTCCAGTTTGACAAGCACTTGTCTGGCACCCAGCTGGAATTTCCCTATTCTTCTAGTATGGATAATCGATTCAAGCTTAAAAGGTGGATCAAGCTGGGTAAAGAGTTGGTGTACTTTGAAATATAAGTCTTCGTTGCGATCATATTGAAGACCTGTGATAATTAAATTGCTACGGTATGAATCAGTTTCGATTGAAAGAATCTTTTCATGGTGAGAAATATTCTCTTCCTTGACTTCATTTAATTCAGCACGTAGCATGACCATTTCTTCTTTTACATTATTTTCGCTGAAAATCAGGTCTTCCATTTTGGAGAGAATTCTAGCATTATTTTTGTGAGCTAGGGCGAGTGATTTCTTCAAGGATTCAACAGAAATGTCATCATTGGGAATAGAGCAATCGGCAGTTGAGGCAATATCTTCGTCTTCGATAAAGTCTACGGGTCGGAGCAATTTAATCCCTTTGTTTGGGACTATGGGTATAAGCGGATTACTGAATGCATTGTCGTATTGCTCCCCCGAAATGAACTTGACTTTGCCGTCCATAATTGTGATCGATAATAGAGTATTTCGAACTAAAAGTCATGGAAAATCAAGAATCAGTTGCTCAATCTGTACAAAAAGACACTCACTCGACTCCTCATGTCCTATCTCGCACAATAATGTTCTTTATAAGGTGGTAAGGTTTGTAGTTCCAAAGTTGTGAGACGTCGAGTAAAGCACAGGCGGAGCCTCTGTGAACACGTCCGTCACCTCTGAAATCCGTACTACCGTCGAATGTGGATGGGTTAGTCCCTGAAAGTCCAATAGAGCAATTGGTTTGATTCTTTATTTTCTGCTGTATTCTTCCTGTCCTTCTCTACAGCCTTGGGTACTGTGAGTTCCATTTATTTTACCAATTGTATTGCATTATTTGTACTTTATTTCAGAGATTATTGTGATTTGATTTGATTTATGTGTGTATATTGTATATAGCCTAGACCAGGCGCTCTAGTGCTGAATATTTGCCTCCCCCAGTAGAGTGGGAGAAGAAAGTTCCTCCCCCATGAGAGGGAGATGTATTGAATGATTATTATTGATATTTGTGTTTATTTGTGAGAGAAAGTACATCTCTTGCCTTCTATTGGTAATTATAGTTTGGTTTCCTTACACATTGAGTCAGGTATTTTGGGTTACTTTAATATATCCAGTATATTCGGCTATATATGATACTGGTCTACCTTTATGCTTATATAATCAGGTATTGAATATTCATTGGTGACATATTGATTTATATTGCATTATTATGTAATGAGTGAGAGTTGAGTTCATTAACATAGCCTATATTGAACTATCTTTATTACCTAGAGAGCTAAGCTACCCCTATATTATATCATTAGATCTTATCTTTATATTATGTAATATTACCTAACAGCAACTTAGACTATTAGGCTATATTTTTTTGTATTATTGTTTATTTAGAATATCTATCATTATCATTGTTATCATCCTAGAATATCATATTTAGATATCTATTGGTATAGGTCTCTATTACCCTTAGTTATTATTATGTCATCATATCATATCCTATTTGCATATCTCCCCATATTAATGTGTATGATTACAGGTTCATAAGTTAGATATTATCAATATTCTCACCTCACTCACATTGTCTTATATATATTGTCATTGTTCTTTATCCTTCCATATACCTTTATACCTCCCCTGTGCACGACGGACATTGTTAAATTCCCTTAATAAAAGCCAGTCAGAGAAAGCTTAAGATCCGATTCATATTATCATTACATAATTTAATAATTACATAATATATATAATTTAACACAGAACTTACATATACATGAGTATATATCATATACATATATGAATGAATACATATATGAATGAATGTATGAATGAATGCATGGGTGTATGGATGTATGCATGGTATATGAATGTATGCATGGGTGTATATATATGTGTATGCATGGGTGTTGATGTTTAGAATTCAGATCTGATTAATGAAAATTCAAAAATATTTTTTGTCCAGCTCTACAGAGCTATGTCAACCAAAAACACCATTTGCAAGACTTTTTTTTATGATGGCCCTTATATTTTTGTAATATTAATTTAAGATATAATCATTCTTTGTAACCATCTCATATATTTGCTATGTTAGTTTGTCTAAAAAAAGTGTCCTCCGAAAAAATTTGCCCCAGGGGGGTCGGGGATTTACAGGAATTTCTTGCCCTGGGGGGTCGGGGATTTCCTCAAATTTCCCAAAAGACCAAGGACATTCCCCTACCTACCCGGGGGTGGGGGGGTGGGGGTTGCAATTGACAAGTGCATAAGTACTACAAAAAACTGGAATCAAATCCAACAGAGAAATACAACCAAGAAATTAACCAGTACATAGAAACAAAAATGGAAGAGGGAGAAATAACAAAGGACGTCACAAACATCCTAAAGAATAAAAACTGTAAAACACCCCAAATCTACTTTCTCCCAAAAATCCACAAAGGAAAAATACCCCCACCCGGTAGACCAATCGTGTCAGCCAATAACGGCCCAACAGAAAAAATATCAAACTATGTAGATATCTTCCTTAAGCCAATGGTTAAAGATGGAAAATCATATGTAAAAGACACTGGGGAATTCATATCAATAATACAAGAAACACAAAAAGTGAAAAACACAGACATACTAGGGACACTAGACGTTAGCGCCCTATACATTAACATACCTAACCAAGAAGGAATTAGTGTAATAGAAAAAATGCTAGAAGAAAAGAGAAAAACCTTCTTGAAACCAAGTTATACCACAATTTGTGAATTACTTAAAAAGGTACTATATCTAAATAACTTCCAATATAACGGAGAAAACTACCTACAAGTAGGGGGAACAGCTATGGGAACAGCCCTAGCACCATCATATGCGAACCTCTTCATGAGAAACCTAGAAGAGAACATGCTAGAACATGTACCACTAAAACCCACCATTTGGAAAAGATATCTGGACGACATCTTCTTCATTTGGCCCCATGGGGAACAAAAACAGAAAGAATTCATCGAACAAATAAACAAATTCCACCACTCGATAAAATTCACCTCAGAATACCCCACGGAAGAAGTAAACTTCCTGGATACAATGGTAAGAAAAGACCAGAAAGGTAAACTGTACACCACACTGTACACAAAACCTACGGATAAAAAAAATTACCTGCACTATACAACGGCCCACCCACCACAATGCAAGAAGAGCCTACCATATAGCCAATTCACACGCATAAACAAAATATGTACAAGGAATGAAGATTTTGTCCAAAACAGCAAAGAAAAAGAGAAACATTTCAAACGAAGAGGATACCCAGAAAACCTCATACAAACGGCTCTCAATAAAGCCATGAAAGACAGAGAAGAAGGAAAAGAACAAAAAGAAGAAAAGGAAAGACATAATATCTTCCACATCAGTACGTTCAGACCAACATACAACAAAACACAGACCATACTTAGGAAGCACTGGCCCATACTAGGGAAATCAAAGCAAACCCAAAGCCTACAAACAAAGAACCTAGTATGTGGATACAAGAGACCAAAAAACCTCAGAGAACACTTGATCCAAGCAAAACTGGACTACCACCCTGAGAAGGAGGTAGAAAAGAAAAAGGAAACAAAAAACAAATGCGAACACAAAAAATGTAAAGTATGCCCGAAACTAAACAAAAGCAACCCCATAAAAAACGAAAACCGACGCAAAACCAACGTGAAAACCAACGTTAACTGTGGTAGCTCAAACCTGATATACTGCATCTCATGCAAAAAATGCGAGGAACTATACATAGGACAAACGAAACGTACCCTATGGAAAAGAGCGAGCGAACATATGTGATCCGTTTTAGGAAAATTAGTCATAAGTCGCAACAAATAGATTTTGAGATACTATTATATTTGAAAAGATGAGATCAAGCCGATTCCAATGATAGTAAACAGTCTAATAATCTTATAAGTATTTCTAGATTATTGGTTTGATTTTTCGTTTTTTTTTTAAAAAAAAATCCAATATTTCTGGGGGTCAATAAACAGTAAAGTAACTAAATTTAGTCCATATGAGGACCTTTAAAACGACAGGATATATTACACAGAATGTCCTGAAATTTGAGACATCGATTGATACAACTATAAGTGATCAACCCACCAAGAATTAGAACATTCCAATAAAGTGATCTAGTGAAGAAAACACTTTGAAAAATATCAATTTTGCGACTTATGACTTATTTTCCTGAAACACATCACATATGGCAGACATAAAACACAACAGGCTGAAATCAGTGGTAGCGAAGCACTTCAACAAACACGACCACTCGGGTCTTGAAGACTTCGAAATACAAATAATAGATTTTATATACAAACATCCAGAAAGCAAAAGGGCGAAGGAGCTCAGGACCCTAATAGAGCACAACTGGATACATAGACTACAAACATACCAACCACATGGAATGAATGTAAAGGACTCAGAATTCGGATGAGCCAGTATACCCCTCTCAAACAAAAGCCACGTCAAAAAAGTTTTTTCTCCCCAAATGGGTAATACCACAAAGGCGGAATTTATTTGAAATCTATGAATAGAATATAGGGGACTGACTCTCACTAAGACCTGTACTCTTTTTTCGAATGCCCCAAGTCCATAATTTAAATTAGAGGACTCTGGAAGAAAATCCTTATAAACAAAAATAAAAAATAAAAAATAAAATAAAATAAAATTTCTTTTTTTTATGACCGCCCTAAAAAAATCCCCAACAATTGGTGGATAATAGGGAAAAGAGCTAACACCTAAATAAAGTACCTGATGAGGCCCAACAGCCAAAACCGTTTGAATAAATCTATTTCCACACAACAGAGAGAGAGAAAAACTTTTTCCTCCTCCTGAAACAAGACTATAAAGCCTTGTTTAGTTCCCCCCCCCCCTCCCCCACACCCCCTTATCACCCATCTATAAACCCCACCACCTCCCCCCACTCCCCCACCTCCTCACCTCTCTTCCAAAATAGGAATGAGACCTATGCAAGTCTAGCCCTACCTCTACAGAGGTGGGACAAACACTCCCAGGGCAGACGGAAATAGACCAGTGTCCAAAACCTGGAACTTATACTGGACAAAGGATTTCAACATTTGGCGGGAATCTGGACACATATAAATACTGGACAGATCCCACCCACAGGCATTCAACGGTCGTACGGGTTTAGGTGAATACTGCCACGTCTACCAACAATAAGGAGTTTGTGTCAATTTGTTTAAATCATAATGTACACCATATCTTAGATAGTATAAGAATTGGTTATCTATAATATTTATGGATTTGAGAATATTACAAATGGGAAAGTGAGGACCATGAATTTCTTTGAAAAAAGTGGTGGCCATGGATCATAAGATGAAGATGTTGGTGAATACTCACATTGAAAGCTAGTATATTAGAACTGAAGCAAAAACAGATGACTCCCATATTCTTCCTTACTCTCCATATTTTACGATTATTTTCTAAATCTTTGTGATCATCTGATCCGTTCCTCATTGTGTTATTTTGAAGTGTTCCACACTTGTTGTGAATGTTGATATTACCCAAGACTATATGAGGTCCGTTATGTATTATATGGAGTAGGTCAAGTGCATTTCTGGGTGATCAATGGGCCTAGCCTGCTCTCTTTTGATACACGGGTCAGATTTTCAGAAAATGTACAATTCAACTTCGCCAATCGTCTCAAATAACCTAAATTTCAGATGAAAATAAACTTCAAAATACAGTTTAACCTAACCAAACTGATTGCTAGAATCAATGTCAAATATACTCGAATTTACCTATAGTATCGACCAAATTGCAACCTAAAATAGCAGAATTTACTAAATGTGTACAGCTACGAATTGTACATTTTCTGAAAATCTGACCCATACATATCTGATATCAGCTGGTGGCGTTTTATCACCTGCCATCAATTTTGATTATAACTATGTAAGTTTGGAATAATGTATCTGTGCACTGAACATGATAAATGTGCACTTTTGATTTAATTATAAACATTTATCTTATTGCAATGGTGTTTTTTATAGGGATAAAAACATGTATCAGGGGTATATTGTAGATTTGAGGTATTCATTTGACTAGAACTGAGAAGATTGAAGTAAAAAGACACCTGTGGTCACTTTATTTCTTAATATATCCAGTTCACTTTAGGTATATAGGACTATAGGAGTTAGTAAGACCTTGGTTGGTTTGCATAGATTAGTGCATAATATATTATCCCACCAACCCTCTTAGTTGAGCATGTGTGCCCTCGTCCAATCATGTTTATTAATTACCATTAATCAATGATATGAAATATAGATCAATTGACCACCGGGGGTCGCTTACATAAAACCAATAGGAGAAGACGTGTATTATTTCAGGGTCAGTCCATTATATCATTATCCAATAAGATATAACCTGTACCTGACCAACCAGATGTTGGAGACTTGGGTTTAACCCATTAATTACTAGGTAGGTCAGCATGAACCCCTATAGTGTGTGTTACACAAGCTATAGTAGTGACATTGCATAGTATTGCACTGGTCACTTGCATAATTAACGTAATATTTATTTTCACTTATAATTTAATGTAACCTTATATAATATTCAATAATTTATGCCATATCATTATGTAATGTTATGTTATGTTAGGATAGTATATTAATTATGGTCCTGGCATTATAGGTCGTGAAAATATGAAGGTAGAAAAAGTACATGACACAAAGGAAACTCCAGGCAAAACTATACCAACATACCAACTTACCAACATTGGCCTGCTACACCGCTGGATTATACACCATCAGTACACCAGCAGGCTCATGTGGAAGCTAGCTTTGGGAATATCCAAAGAAGCGGTTGATGCTTTTGCACATGCTCTTTACATAATTGTTTAATACAGTATCATATTCTTACACATTGTTCTGCACCATCCTTGATGTTTGATGCTTTTGTAAGAAAGATTACTGGGCCACATACTGTCAATGAAAAGTAAAATCCTTCAGTTGATGCACCATATTTGTTGCTTCATTAACTCCTTTTTCCACAGAATAATCCTTGATTAATTTTTCCCAGACATAATAACATCAAATATATCTTCCAGTGATGTAAATGTTTCGTGATTGGCCATTAACTTGTAACCTTTCGTCATGATGTTTATCTTGGCCGGTTCATCCATGTGAACCCTCCCTCTGGTTGGTTGGAAAAGAATGCTGAAAATTAAAGTAGACATATATACACAGTGTCATGCAAAGGTTTTCTTGGTTTACATATACATGTCAACAAATACCTAATTAAGGCAAATGATGCCTATACCTAACTTGCCATACAAACTATTGTAAATGCTAGAAGACATAATGGGTTAACATTAGAGCTGATAGAGGCAGGTGATATTTATGCATAAAGGTAGCCTATTCAGCTTATAACTTAAAGATCGATCATGTTGTATAGCAAATTATGATATGTCATGTGTGATTTTGACTTTGGTTGACTTAGACTAATTATAGTTGATGAAGCAAAATGTTGATTACCATCTATGGCACACAAAAGCTCATAGCAGTTTCTTAAATGATATATCTCTTGGATCTCAATGTTTCATCAGACATATATAATATCTATTTTTGGTCTTGATAAGTCATATTTGTGATGTGTCACAGGACAATGAGTCTCAAGTCGAAAAAAAAACCTTTGAGACACCATCATACTTTAGAAGGTGGGATCTGGCTGATTCCTACTTTATCATGTATCTAATAATCTTTGTATGTTTTAAAAAAATGTTACTGCAATTTTTTGATGGACGATTACTGGAAATGAAGTTAAATATGCATCATTAGGATTACCTTGGATGAAACGCAAAGGCATATTCAATATGCAGTTTTGATATTTGGTACCTATAATGATACAACTATTAAAGGGCATTAAACATCCTAAAAAGCAAAATATTCCTACAAGAAAGTCTTGTGGAAAAAAACCATTTGAACAATATCATCTTTGCGATTTGAGACTCATCTTATTTTCCACATCTTGATGCCCTAGAGAAGACTTACGCATGCCACAGCACGTGGCCCAGAGCCAGTGCTAACTCTGATGTCCAACAAGCATTAAAGCAATGCTTGCCATCACCATGAGCTGTTTTGTAGGCATTCACTGTTAAAGATAGAAATACTGGGCATCATTTATCCACCCTTGGAAATGGCAACCTGAAAACTCCATTCTCCAGGGTTGTACAAAAACATTTGAGTCAGATTTTCAAAAAATGTACAATTCAACTTCACCAATCTTCTCAAACAACCCAAATTTCAGACGAAAATAAAGTTCAAAATACAGTTCAACGTAACCAAACAGATTGCTAGAATCAATGCAATGCCAAATATACTCGAATTTACCTAGTATTGACCAAATTGCGGCGTAATTTAGCAGAAGTTACTAAATATGTACAGCTGCCAATTGTACATTTTCTGAAAATCTGACCCATTTATAACATGAAACTGATAACCTATACATGAAAGACTCCACACTAGGCAAGCATCATACTCTGTCAAGCTAATTGGTAAATTGAATCAAGTCTGGACCATACTCAACAACAAGGTTAATATCAACAATGCAAATGTCATAGAGACCTTGGAAACTTGGAGAAACAACAGGGAAGGGATTATATATGTCTTTAGTCTCATTCAGGCCTGATTCTGGATAGAATTATGGAGCTCTAATTTGCCCTAGGGAAGTATATGGGCGGAACTGGAACTTTGACCAGGTGCACCTCCTTGGCAAATCCCATGGCAACTCCCAAGGAAACTACCCACAGTGTTTGTTTTGGTGATCACTGATGCAATAAGGCTATACAGATTAGTTTCCAAATCAGTTTAAAAGTTGCTCTATGGTGAATTAAGAATAAAACCGTTAGTTTCCACCATCTATGGGCCTCAGGGGAACTATTGGCAAACGGTTCACTCAGACCTCTGGGCCTTGTCCATAGGCCCCTCCTCTTCCCAAATATGCTGGGAATAAATACTTAAATAGTTCCCTGTTATAACGTACTTACCAAAGAGGTGTATAGCTATGCTGAACAGCTCTTTTCTTTCTTGGATTCCATCTGGAGCTGTTTGTGTGCATTCTAGTCCACACAAATAGTAGTAGCCAATAACAGTAGATACATCATTCTGGGGCGGGCCAAGGCCAGCAAACTCCATATCCAGTATCTGAGAGAGAAAGTACCCATAGACTTAACACACCATCTTTTTCTATCCCTTTTTTTCTTCTCTAGAACTTCCTTTATATACAAAAACAGCAGTCCATATAGAGGCAACACCCACTTTCTTGGAGGCGGTTAGTCGCTTTTACTCAAACAAATCCAAGATGGCCGCCGTGGCCAGGCGTGCACTGCATTAGTTGTCAAGCTGTAAATAAGGCGAAAAAAAGCGAGAATTTTGGGTATCAATGCCAGTTAGGCCTAGTCAACTCTAGATAGAAACCAATACTAACTATAACCCTAACCCTAACCTTAAATTGGTGGTCCTAAGTCAGTGAACAAACAATAACAAATCAATGTGCAAAATGAGGCGCCGCTAGCCGTGTTTGAATTTGTTTGAGTAAAAGCGACTAACCGCCTCCAAGAAAGTGATATTAGCCATATAGAGAGAACATGGATTGTTTGACTCATACACATCTGAACTCTATACCTTCCCCTTTATTATATTGTATTGTAGATGAATAAAAGGCAGTAAGAAGGCTTCATGAAATTAATAACACATACACTAGAATCATGGTTACAAATTTGTACTGGGCTAATATGAATCCCCCTGATATCTTGAATTATTTTATTGAAATTGAAATCACTTAGGAATGATGAAAGTAAAAAGAATAAAATATGAAGGGAAAAAAGCATGGGTTGAAAAAACAAAAGGGACTACTGACAAAAAGCCTCCATCAGTAATTAAACTAATAAAAAACTAACCTTAACACTTTGGCCTTTGACCATGAAGGAATCAAGATGGGCGTCACAATGAATGAAGCATTCCTGTTTATTAAACAAATTCCTACACTTGTCCAGCATTCCTGCAGCTTTCAGGCGTTCTTGGTAATCACTGTACTGGATAGCACCCCCATCAGGTGCTTTATACCAACCTGAAGCGTTTGTAAAACACTCTTCGATGTTGACATAGACCATGATATCTTTCATTCCTCTGAACCTAACGTGTGTGGATTGTCAAAACGTTTTGTAAAAGATATTGTAGAATCAGTAAGGCGAAGACCAAGCTCTGGAGGAGATATTATTTTGAATCCAAGAATTCTTCTTATATACGCAATGCCAGGAGGGCAGTGTCCCTTCTTGGCAGAACTATAAGGAAGAGTCTAACCCAGAAATGGAAAACCCCAACTAGACATATAGGGGTCTAGAGTTATGTCCACTACCCCCTTCTTATTAATTATTACAATCATGCAAAATATCAAATTAAATAGTACATATTTTACCCTTGTAGATTATCCACTCCCAGAATTTGTCTTGCTCCTACTCTCTAAAAGCTCTCAATTCTTCAATATACATTAATTTGTTTAAAGCTGCTTTCCCAGCTAACGTGACCCAAAAATATTTTCTCAGTTTTTTCTTTTCTTTATCTTGGGTACTGTAGAATGGAAGATTCAAAAAAAGAAAATGAAAACACATTTATATTTCCTCAAATATTTCAAGTTTTTCATGAATTGGGGGCTTTTTCTATATTTTTTTACGATTTTGTTTCTTGTTGACCTACAGTGGCAATCTGGATATATATGGGATTATTTTTGCAATCAGTTGGCTTCTTCATATACCTATCTAGTCTGTATTATCCTTATATTATCGATTCCAAAAGGATTTCCAAAGTTTAAGATGATAGAGAGTCAGACTGAAAAAAAGTGAGATTTTCTTGGTCCTCTAAATAATCCTTTTGGAAGAACAGGTCAAAACCCTTTAATAACTTATGCTCTATTCAGTTGACCTCTGGATGGATCTGGAATGAATAGACCACTAAATAGACAATTTCATTTTTTACAGAAATTAGCTGAGAATGCAGCTTTAAGCAAAGAACTACTCTGGTGAGTCTACAGGTGCATTCACTGGGAGACCTGACAATGTCAGAAGTGCTCTACCAATAGGGGAGTTGCATGTCTCACTGCGCATGTCTGTTACAGTGCATGCTGGGATGGAATTCATTGAAATCTGACATACAAATATTTGGCAACATTTTTATCGAAAATTGCAAATGTTTTTCACCAATATCGTAGCTTGTATAGATGATCTATGAAAACCAAATGCATGATGGGAAAGATGAAGTCAAGTGTTCTGGAAACATGTATAATACATGGATACTGATATTGGAGCATTTATACATATTCCATGCTGAATATGACATGTTTTCTTTAGATTTGACACTGTACCCTTACTCCCATGATTCCATGCGAATCAAGATTCAAAATGGCGGCTATGTAACTCCCCTATTGTATATTGCAAAAGAATTTTGCAATAAATAAGGGATTCTATAATACAAATTTGTTTCTTTCCCGAAAGGGAATCTCATGTGGATGTTAATGCGTAGAATAGAAAATCTATTGATATAAACTTTCGTGCTAAACACAAAATTTATGTTCTCACTTGTAATCCTTTTGTAGTTGCAGCCATCTCTCCTCAGATAAATTCTTCCTGTGCGTGTTCCAGTGTAACATGCCTAACATGTGTCCAATTTTCTGGGTGATGTTTTTATCAATATTTCCAGATTTTATTACAGATCCCAAGAGCTGCCATCCATCAAGATACTCCATGGCAACTTGAAAATGTAGTGAATAGATAGCAGGAGATAAACCAGCTCTCAGTGCAGATAAATGTATTAATAGAGAGTGCAAGTAGTCAGCGGCAGCAGTATTATAATAATAATAATAAAACTCCCATAGGCTTAGCATTGCGAACATAAATTTTCACTGTTCTCTTATCACTTCAAGATCTCCTAAGAATGATGAAAAGCTATCCAACAATAGCACATAAACAATGGAATCATGAGTGCCAGAATCTTCTCACCTCTAACAGGGGGATGAAGAAAGGGATAAAGGTGATAACGATTATCTACACCTGCAATGCTAAGTCTATGGGGATTGTTTATTCAGTGCAAGTGCGCACCTATATTACTTTAAATTGTTCCCTGCTGCATGCCCTATCCTTATTAAAAATTTGAACACTTATTTGTGATGTGTTTCAGGAAAATGAGTCATAAGTCGCAAAAAATAGATTTTGAGATATGCCCATATTTGAAAAGATGGGATCAAGCCGATTCAAATGATAGTAAACAGTCTAATAATCTTATAGGTATTTCTAGATTTTAAGTTTGATATTTTCTTTAAGAAAAAACTTTCCAATATTTCTGGGGGTCAATAAACAGTAAACTAACTAAATGTAGGCTATATGAGGACCTTTAAACGAAAGGATATTATTACATAGATTGTACTGAAATTTGATACATCGATTGATATAACTGTAAGTGATAAACCTCCCAAAAAATCAGAACATTCCAATTATGTGATCTTGTGGACAAAATACTTTGAAAAATATCAATTTTGCGACTTATGACTCTATTTCTTGAAACATATCACATTTCATTAATCATAATTGTTGTCCAGATTCATGGGTAAAACATACATATCTAGCTATATATGAGAGAGTGAATAATTATATGGCTGTATATGTTTGGTTGCTATGGAACATGTTTACCTGTTGCCAGGTGGACTCAACGCCGGTGGACCTCACTCACTCACTCTCAGCTTGCTCACCTTAATGCACACATTCTTTTTTTGTCTCAATGGTTGGATATGATATATGGGTAAATGCTTGGCTTGCAAAGACCATCACCCTCAACCGGGTATGGATAGTTGCAGGTTTACTAAAGAAGCATTACAGAAATGCAAGAAGGCTGGGGTGATTGTGAGTGAATGGAAAAAGTATATAGACACAGAAACCCTGCAAACTCTTGCTAAGTTGGAGCAGGAAAGCCATGTTGGCAGTGACAAGGGCAGTGAGCCCTCTAGATTGTTTTTGAAAGAATTACTTTTGTTTGTAAGTTTATACCTACTGATATGGAGTTGCGGGTTGAAACAAAAAGGTGAAGGAACACAACCAGGAACCAATTCATTCATTAGCACTAGTGAGCGATATTCTATGTCCTGCCTCTCTAAGGGAAGCTTCACTTCCTGCATGGTCTTTTAAAGAAAATAAATCAGTTAAGATAAGTACACTTGAAAGGATTCAGGGGTATTTAGAAAGTGTGTACTAATACTATGAAACTGTCCTCTCTTTACCAAAATGGATTGACAAACAATAAAACATCTCGTATTTCATGGGAATCATTTTAAAAGTCTACTAGTTAAATGTTGGATTGGACGTAAACTCGAGCTTGAGGTATAACATTGACATGTGTAGATGGATGCCAACAATGTCTGGCCATTTCTTTCTTTGACATATATAGGAATGTAGAATGGAATATTAGAATATGGAAATGAATAAACATTAATTGGGATTTCCTACATTTTCATTGATGTATGGTTTATTTCAAACTTTCATCATTTTGGTATTTTGTTGCTCTTAAGTGGCAATTTGGGATAAAAGGGATTAATGCTACTATTTTAAATTTCATCCAGGATTAGGTTAAGAGGATGGTGGAAGAGATTATAGATGCTGAGAGAGAGCCAGAAAAGTATTGAAAATAGTGGGATTCTGCTGTATACCAAATTGAAGAATTAGGAGGATTATTCAGTTTTGCACAAGAAGGAGGCCAACATTCTTTAATAATGCTTTAATCTTGGTGACCTTTGGATGTGTAGGGAATCTGTAGGCCAACCAAATAAAATTCCACTTTGTTGACAGAAATTAGCTAGGAATGCTGCTTTGTTAGTGAAAATGACTATACCAGATTAGAAATCCTCAGAAAAGTATGTCCCATGCATGGTGGTAATTCTAGTGTTGGCATGGCCCATTTGAACATTATATAGCCACACACAGCCATACATACCTCAACATCTAATAGGTCTGTGGAATACTTGACGATGATAGATTTGGTGCCGTTTTTAGATGTTACCAGAAGTAGTTTGTTGATGAATCCTTGTTCAGGTAAATAACTTATGTTCAACTCTTCTCCACATTCACTCAGTGCCTGAATTATAGGTCAACATTTGACAGTTTTAAAGTAACTAATACTTATAGTTAATGGCTCAATGTAGATTTTGAACTGATCAAGATGGTCAGGGAAGTGGATGAACTCCATAACTTAGCAGTGAATCTGTTTCACTAAATGTGTCTTCTAAACCAACCAGATTTGCATCCTTTAGGGGACAAAAGTATACCAAACCTCAACCAAACCCCAAACTGATGGTGTGCACAGTTCAAGTTACATAAACAGCTATAAGCCCCTGAGGCAGAGATTAAAGGGATTAATAACCTCCATTTCTGGATTGCTGCTGCAATGCTTGTGAATAACCCAGCTGTTTGTGAATCAGCAGCTATTCAATGTATTACTGTAATACTGAGAACTATGGTACAAAATAGAAATAGTGTTATGTGGATGTATATGGTGATAGTAGGACTTCAAATAACAAGTTTCACAGATTCTCCTATAGCATTAATACCCGAGGTTTTGGATGGTCTAAGTGAGACCATCCAAAACCTCGGGTATTAGTGCTTTTAGACGCTATTTGGTAAGATTCAACTGACATTCACTAACATCTACACCTTTTATTTCCAACTTTTCCACCATTACTTAAACCGGAAGTTTCCGGAAGGACCAAGCGCGGTCTATAGTGTCAAAAAGACCCCCCAGAATCTTACCAAATCGCGTCTAAAGTTCATCAGTCTACATGCATGTGCCCATTCTTAAGCTCATGATGTCCATTAGTGGGCAACTGTTACACAGCCGGCTGTCTCCTTCAGTGCACCCCTCTACCTCTCACTGCACCTATACTTGGGTCAGATTTTCTGAAAATGTACAATTGGCAGCTCTACACATTTAGGAAATTTTGCTAAATTAGGCAGAAAAATGATGTATATATCTGTGTATATCTGAGTATATTTGGTATTGCATTGATTTAAAGTATCAGTTCTATTATGTTAAACTGCATTTTGTAGCTCATTTTTGTCTTAAATCTGGGTTATTCGAGAGGATTGATGAAGGTGAATTGTACATTTTCTGAAAATCTGACCCCTATACTTACCTGGCCAATACCACCATCATCCTCTGTGCCCACTGTCCATCCAGTGAATCCCTACACCATACCCTGCACTAACCTTTGCTTTTGTCTTAGATGAATTAAATTGGAACTTGGCATAACAACATGATATTTGATAATCCTGACCAATTTGTCTGGCAGAGAGAGATAGAGAATTCTTGGCGGGCCAAGTGGGCCAAGTTTGATCTTGATAGTGAAAGTATATGGGTCAGATTTTCAGAAAATGTACAATTGGCAGCTCTACACTTGTAGTCAATTTTGCAAAATTAGCCTGCAATTTGGTCAATACTAGATAAATTCAAGGATATTTGGCATTGCATTGATTCTAGCAATCTGTTTGGTTAGCTTTAACTGTATTTTCAACTTTATTTTCTTCTGAAATTTGGGTTATTTAAGAGATTTGGTGAATGCCAATTGTACATTTTCTGAAAATCTGACCCATATGGCCAATGGACTTGTGACCCTGAGTAATTCATTTTATAGCAATAAAATCTGTTCACATACTTTCATGACACACACTTATTTCATGTACCTTTGTCTCATCGTTTATGCACAACATTTTGACTGAACCATTGGTACTTTTTCAGACTACAGGGTTACAAGTACATCAGAATACCTTAAGTTCTTTGGTCTCATCACTAGAACACTGGATGAAAGAAATTATTTGTTTTCTTATTGCTTCAAAGTCACCCATCATCTCTTTTCACCTCAACCGATAACCTGAAATAGAAACAGAGGTAAAGGAATCTGTGTTACCTTTTCAGGGACCCAGTCCTTCATATACAATATTTGTTTGTATGGTATCGGAGGTAGAGAATTAGTAGCAGGTAGCTTACACATCCATAATATATAGCAAGTTGTTCAAACCACCTAATCCTTCATGCAAACTACATTTTATAATTGGGTCAGATTTTCAGAAAATGTACAATTGGCAGATCTACACATTTAGTAAAGTCTGCTAAATTAGGCTGCAATTTGGTCAATACTAGGTAAATTCGACTATATTTGGCATTGCATTGATTCTAGCAATCTGTTTGGTTAGGTTGAACTGAGTTTTGAGCTTTATTTTCGTCTGAAATGTGGGTTATTTGAGAAGATTGGTGAAGTTGAATTGTACATTTTCTGAAAATCTGACCCAATTATGAAGGTGATAATGATAAATAGACAATCTTTTGAATCTGTGCATGTTAAATTTACCAAAGTCTTAATAAAGAGAACTTTCCTGAATTTTACAATATTTACATGTATGTTGTTAACTGAGGGATCAGTGAAGTCTCTATATGGGTCAGATCTTCAGAAAATGTACAATTCAACTTCACCAATCCTCTCAAATAATTTAGCCTAATTTAGCAGAATTTACTAAATGTGTAGAGCTGCCAATTGTACATTTTCTGAAAATCTGACCCATAATCTTAACATAAATGTCATCTAGTATAGAAGTAACTAACTATAGAACTAGTATTACATATAAAAATGTTTGTTCATGTTTACGTTTTTTATTGGTTGCATTTTACCAGGATAAGGATATATTCTCAGTATATTATGTGAAACTGCTAATACTTTAATTTTTCATTTTGGTGTTAGATTTGTCCTGGTAAACCTACATTAAATCCAATTAAAGAAACAATTCACTCTCTAGCCCCTATATAATGGGCTCCCCAGCGCTTCCCTTGTCTGTTGCCTACCATATACCAACTAGGTTATGATATCATATCCCCAGAAATAAATACCTTCTACAACTACAATTACTTTGTAACAATATATATAAACTATCTGCAATGTCTTTCATCTTATTAAATTGTGAATTTTTAGTAACATTGGGCCATTATTAGTAACAAAAGGGAGTAAAACCTTACCTTACACTTGGCTTTTCCTCAAAACCTTTACTATAATATACTCTATGTGTAGATTAGGTCGATGGAGTAACTTTTTCATCATGTGTCCCACTGCCCTTATTCATTCATAGTACAAGTGTGTGTGTGTGTGTGCTCACATGGGTCACTTCGCTGACAGACTGGCTGGAGGTGGCTCTGTCATGCTGATGTCAGTGTTATATGAAGGTTTGTCTATCTTTGATATGGAATAGTTGTAGAATTAGACGCTGTCATGGTACAATGATGAGGACAGTATTGATGTTCAAGAGTTAGACACAACTTTAAAGCTGCATTTCCAGCTAATTTTCTTCAAAATAGCAAGCTTCACAAATTGACCGCAGCGCCACATCAGGAGTGGGGGCAGTAAGGACCAAGTCGCACATCCTCCCAGTGGCCATATACCTTCACCAAAGGCACCCAACTCTCCCCACATTCCTCCCTAAGAATACTTGTGTGTAATTGTAGTTAGCTTTGTGCCTGGGAAATTGGGCAGAATTATCAAACAGTTATAGTAGGTAGTTATGCTAAATTCCAGGTGGGTTCATAGGCTACAGGAGTTCAACACCTAACTGGACACCCACCAAACAGAACTTTAACAATGACCATTGGGGTTCTGAGATTAAACCCGGTGACGCCCGAGGATGAGGGGATATATAGGTGTGTTGTCAGGAACCCTAACGGCCATGTGTCCAAGTCTCTAAATGTAGATGTATATAGGATATACAACCCCGTGTCGTGCGGATTCCAACTCGCTTTCCACGTGAGTCTTATATTAATAATAGTTATGGGTTTGCTATGGCAACGCCAAATGACATAGCCTCAGTGAGTGGGCATAAACATATAAACATACAAAAATAAAATAACTGGAACTACCAGCGAGACAGTACATCATGACAAAACAACCGGACGTACAACTATGAAACCATGACGTACAAACCATGAAACTATAACGTCATTGCAAGATGAACGACATTCTGCTACGGATACTGACGTCACGAGGTTAGCTTGACTCCATGTTTTCGATGACTCTGATCAATACCAATACTTTCTGGTTTTAATCCATCTACGAAGGGTCATCAAAATGCTCGCTTCTGATGCAAGATGACATCAGAAGGAGGAAAGTCCTTCCTTAAAAGGGAAGCCTGCAACGCCAATAAAGCTCGAGCTTCTTGCAATGAAAATAATCATAAAAAGGTCCAAGAAGAGGATAGTGCCGACCAACCTCACCCAGAAATAAAGTTTGCTACACTAGATTTATCCATTGATCTATATTTTTGTTAGTGAGGATCTACGTTTATCCTTTTGGGAGGAAGATTTCATTCCCTTTTTTTGTGTTTGGAATATCCACCTCTTTAACAAAGCATCACATCTGCTGCATGTGGGTCAGATTTTCAGAAAATGTACAATTGGCAGCTGTACACATTTAGTAAATTCTGCTAAATTAAGCTGCAATTTGCTCAATACTAAGTAAATTTTAGAATATTTGGCATTGCACTGATTCTAGCAATCTGTTTGGCTAGGTTGAACTGTATTTTGAACTTTATTTTCCTCTGAAATGTGGGTTATTTGAGAGGATTGGTGAAGTTGAATTGTACATTTTCTGAAAATCTGAGCCCTGTAGTGAGTGACTGTGCAGTGTACCTGTTTTCACATCAGCAATATTACCCATACATACACATATGTGAAACTGAATGAAGACGAAGAAGAAGAAGAAAAAGAAGAACATTGTCAAATAATTCCAATTGGAACGGAGCCATGCTTCTCTCCCATTCATAATGAATGTTAAAATGTCCTAAATGTGAACAAGCTTCCTATCGCTCATATATTCTGAGACGTACGCTACTAGACGGGGTTGTTTTTTTGTGTTAAAGGTTTTTATTCACAATATCCTGCCGTCGAGGCTCTTACAATTCTAAGACACGATTCGTTAAGTACCTTATATTTTATAGTTATTTTCATATTTTCTTTCACCTGTTCATTTTCTGACATAACAATCATACAACATCAGGTAAGATACCAAGCAATGACAACCACTCGTCTCTATCGTATTGTACAGCCACATATCTCCGACGAGGTACCAAATCAGCTCACAACTTCTCATTCCTATTACTTATTACGAATAAACCAAAATGATCACTATTGTTTTGTTTTGTTCTAAATCACCAGTAGAGATACATCCTCCCATACAGGCACACTTCACGGTACCAAGACAGATCGAAAATCACATTCCATATCCCGATCAGAGAAAAAAATCAGAAATTACATTATTTGTTTACATTGTTGCACCGTCCACGAGGTCACCTAAGGCTGTCAGGGGTACATCCTCTCCATCTCACGAATGTACTCCTTCCACTGGCTCCCCCCGCCGCCTCTCTTACACACTATTCTTTCTCCATATTGTATCGCTCTAAAATATTTACGTATCTCTCTTACAAAAGACATAAAAATGATATCATTGTTATGGAACAGCCACTAGACAGGGTTTTAATTTATCTGAATTTTAATATGTTTAGTACAGTGTCTTACATTATTGGCAATGATGATTAACGGATGCAATCACGCAATAATGCATTCTGAGGATCAATTCTTGTAGGATATTTATTATCACAGAAGTTACATGAAAAAGGTCTGGAAAAAACTCGAAAATATAAGAGAAAATGAATAGGTTGTAGAAATAAACTGGGTAGTCTGGTTATTAACAAACTAATGTACGTGTGGTTAAGTATATAACTGCGCAGGAAGAAAATATTGATAGGAATGATAAATCATCCCTCTAATATTATGAAATTCTCTCTTAAGTAATTAAGAAGGAAGAATCCAAATAGATGACGATGTCACTAAATTGTATTAACTAGACGAATTGTTAGGAGTAAACTGTTCAAAAAACAAATTGTTAAACAATGTATAATATTGTGTAAAATTTATTATTCAATGATTAT
This sequence comes from Sthenelais limicola, assembly GCA_942159475.1. Taxonomy (NCBI): domain Eukaryota; kingdom Metazoa; phylum Annelida; class Polychaeta; order Phyllodocida; family Sigalionidae; genus Sthenelais; species Sthenelais limicola. Next base: position 52,126,964 of record OW804102.1, read on the forward strand.
TGATGTAATATCACTATAAAGGGCACCTGGGAACACCAACTGAGTTGACAGGAAACAACACCCTTTTTCTCGGTAAAGTTTGTAATTATATGTGATGAAAAGAGAAATAAAAATTCTTATATATATATATAAACACATCAACATTTATGCTCACTTTTCGAGGATGTATTTATTTAGCCAAGGAAAAGGGACATCTCTTTGCAGACATGCTTTGTAAAGTAAAGTAAAAGAAATAATATTAACAAAAATATGAGAATATTCTTGCAGCAAAATTCTATTCCCTTTTCGTGGTTCGATTGACTATCAGGTTCTTGAATACGTTTAGGTTTTGCTGGCCATGTAGGCTGACCATACTGTAAAAGACTCCCTTGTCGTTATTCAGTAAGTTCAGTGGTGTATCGTACTCTACAAGCTGTCCATCCTCCAGAACCTAATGGAAAATAATACAATTTCAATTCATCGTGGGAAACATAGATATAAGCATATGATCTATTTTGAATTGGATATTCAACCTGATATGAACCATATAATGGGTCAAATTTTCAGAAAATGTACAATTGGCAGCTCTACAAATTTAGAAAGTTCTGCTAAATTAGGCTGAAAAATGATGAATACCGGGTATATCTGAGTATATTTGGTATCACATTGATTTAAAGTATCAGTTCTGTTATGTTAAACTGTATTATGAAGCTAATTTTTGTCTTAAATTTGGGTTATTTGAGAGGGTTGGTGAAGGCCAATTGTACATTTTCTGAAAATACGACCCATATATTCAAGTCATTTGTTCACCAAATAATTTAAACCTGAAGGGATCTATATTGACAAGTAGTAGTCATGTTTATGCATATAAATGATTATAAATATTGATACAGATATCTATTACAGTATTTTAAGATTGATTCCAAATACATAAACAAGATTTGAAAAAGTCTTGATGAAATAAGTGGGTCGGTCATACGAAAATGTACAATCGGCAGCTCTACACATCTGATAAATTCTGCTAAACTAATTAAGCTGGAAAATGATAAATACAAGGTATAGTTGGTATTGCGTTGATTTAAGAACATCATTTAGAACCTCATTTCTGTTTTGAATTTGGATTATTCGAGAGAATTGGTGAAGGCAAATTGTAAATTTGTAATGTGTTCCAGGAAAATGAGTCATAAGTCGCAAAAATGATATTTTTCAAAGTGTTTATTTTACAAGATCACTTTATTGTAATGTACTGATCATTGGAAAGTGTATTACTTATAGTTACATCGACCAATACATCAAATCTCAGGACAATGTATGTAATTATATCCTTTAGTTTCATATGGCGTATATTTAGATACTTTATTGGTTATTGGCTCCCAGAAATATTGTATTAAACTTAAAATCTGGAAATACTTATTAGATTGTTTGACTGTTTACTATCATTGGAATCAGCTTGATCTCCTCTTTTCAAATATGATTATATCTCAAAGTCCATTTTTTGCGACTTATGACTCATTTACCTAAAACGGATCACATTTTTTAAAGACTTCTCCCAAGTACTATTCCCCAACTTACCATTAACCTGTCTGATGCTATGATGGTATTGAGACGGTGGGCTATCGTCAGTACAGTAGCAGAGGCAAGTCCAACCCGCATAACCTCCTGTATAATGGAGTCAGTTCTGGAGAGAAACAGTTGTCCTTCTTTAAATCTTTGTTTTAAAAAATTGAATTACTTTTGCCATTTTCCAAACTATAGTTCTTGCTTAGAAGAGCAATAGGATACAAGTTCAATGACTGGGATACAGCTAGCCTGTGTTGTTCATCAAACGCCTGTTTCCTTTGTGGGTGACTGAGATTGGTTGCTTTACGCCCTTATCAACACATTTAATATGGTTATATCAAGGGCGGGAGAGCTGAGAGGGGGGCAGTTTATGATCATACCCGGGAAATAAGAGATCGAGAAGAAGGGAGAGAGAGATAGAGATTTCCTTTGTTTTTAATAGCTATAATTAAAGATACATTCCCCGTTAAAACCGATCAAAAACTTCAGGTCTTTTGCTTTTTGTTCGGTTATTTTATATTTAATCATTACTATAATAGTGGAACAGATTATCCGGTTTTAACTGAATAAAATCCGACATTTATATGTATATTTTGTGGCCCATCCTAAAGTGTTGTATCCACTAGTACGTAAACTGTGTGCGTAAAAGGTCATCGTAAACGTCAGTTCCTCCCATGAAACCCAGTTAGATTTCTATGAGAACATACCATTTTGACATGCACATTTACGGGAACATCAGTATTCACTTGTGCGTAAATGGGAGGAGAAGGCCTCCCGTCTATGCACACGATGTACATCCAAGTATTAAAGGCGCCTAATGGATATCAGTCTTAAGGGCCTAATCCACTAAGCCGATTTCCATGCGATTTTTCGCCGCAGAGGACTCTTTTCCACTTAATTCCGGGAGAATCGCATGAGAATCGGCTTAGTGGACAAGGACCTGTAATTCTTTATTGGGATTTATTGATCAGGGATATGAATAATTGAGTAGTGGTGAGTATCAAAAGATTACTATTGTTCTTAGGGGTGTTGTTATGGGTCCTTAGACCGTTTGATTCAGTTTCATAGTCATAATATAGTCAGGTGAATTAGCTTATTAATTTAGGGGGTTCTTCTAGTGATAATTACAAATTTTCTTTGATCATACTGTCATATTCATAATTATATGATCTAATGCCTTTCTATGATTATATAAGGTTACGTATAGATTATTATCGGTTCAATAGATATATGCAATAGATCCATTTTCCAATGCGTTTGGCAGTGTACACTGACATGAAATTTAGAAGCAAATCTAAAAGAAGACTTGCAGACTGACCTATTGTCCACATTGGAGGTGGCTTCATCCACAAGTACAATCTTGCTGTGTTTGAGTATTGCCCTGGCCACACACAGGAGTTGTTTCTCCCCAACACTCAGCTTGCTTCCATACTCCCCCAGGTCAGACATCCAGCCCGCTGGTAGCCCCATCACCTTATCCTTCAACTGCACCTATAGACATAGAATAGAATAGAATAGAACAGCTTGCTTCCATACTCCCCCAGGTCAGACATCCAGCCCACAGGTAGCCCCATCACCTTATCCTTCAACTGCACCTAGACATAGAATAGAATAGAATAGAACAGCTTGCTTCCATACTCCCCCAGGTCAGACATCCAGCCCGCTGGTAGCCCCATCACCTTATCCTTCAACTGCACCTACACATAGAATAGAATAGAATAGAACAGCTTGCTTCCATACTCCCCCAGGTCAGACATCCAGCCCACTGGTAGCCCCATCACCTTATCCTTCAACTGCACCTAGACATAGAATAGAATAGAATAGAACAGCTTGCTTCCATACTCCCCCAGGTCAGACATCCAGCCCACTGGTAGCCCCATCACCTTATCCTTCAACTGCACCTAGACATAGAATAGAATAGAATAGAACAGCTTGCTTCCATACTCCCCCAGGTCAGACATCCAGCCCACAGGTAGCCCCATCACCTTATCCTTCAACTGCACCTATAGACATAGAATAGAATAGAATAGAACAGCTTGCTTCCATACTCGCCCAGGTCAGACATCCAGCCCACTGGCAGCCCCATCACCTTATCCTTCAACTGCACCTATAGACATAGAATAGAATAGAATAGAACAGCTTGCTTCCATACTCCCCCAGGTCAGACATCCAGCCCGCAGGTAGCCCCATCACCTTATCCTTCAACTGCACCTATAGACATAGAATAGAATAGAATAGAATAGAATAGAAAATCATTTATTTGTCTTTAGGTAATTACAATGAAAATGACAAATGGGTCGACATGCTTATGTGTCAATATATTATCAACACATTTCTTCCTGCTGTTACCCTGGCTAGAATAGGTTACAATATACGTGCTTGTTACAAGGTAGAAATCTAATGACTAGGGTGAGTTTCGCATAGTAGGGTCCACTATTAAGCGTTACAAGGAGTCAGTGTTTTATTAATCACTGTGAGAGATGTAAAACCAGTACAGGTTTAAGGTGAAACTAAGAGGACAGTACAGTCTCAGTGTTCTTTCTAAATCCATGCTAATTGATCAGAACAGATCAATGTTGTTTCCAACTATTACTAGATAGATTAATATCCTTAGGTAACATATGTTTCCAAAAGTTAGATAGTAAAATGTGAAAGACATGTAATTAGTCATTTTTGTTTTTTAAGGTTTTATTCAATTTATTCATTTTATTGTCGTACAATTTCTCTTTCATGTTTGTTACATTTCAAAACAATAATAATAATAAAGGCTCAGTTCACAAAAATCTCCTAGACTTCTATCGTGTTTACATTGTTTCTCCTAGCATGACACATATCAGAATAGCCCCAGAATCGGTATTAAAGGTAAATAAAAGTGTTTAATAAAAAAAAATGAATGAATCATGGAATTTTCTTTAAACTTTAGATTTAGAAAGAACATGGTAGGGGGATACCAAAAGGCCCCCCAAAACCATTATGTCGTTGGATTAGTTTTTATTTAAGGGACCACTGAAATTTACTACTGTTCACTATAGAAGTCTATGGGAAAACGGGTATTTTCTGCATTTTCCCCGATAGCATTATGATTGAATCATACGATTTTCGTTAAAATCTGCATATACATTGCTGACATGTTATTCTACCCTCCCAATTAAAAATAAAATGGGTCATTGAACTAAAAAAAAGTTATTCAGCTAAACATGTATCACAATGAGATTTTCCCTTTGAAATCAATAGTGAATGGAAGTAAACTTCACTCATCGCTAAAACACAAAATATTTGAAATGAAGAGATTAAGCCGATTCCAATGATAGTAAACATTCGGACACCTAATACGAATTTCTAGGTTTTAAGTTCGATATTTTTACTTTCGAAAAAAGAGTTTCTTGATTCTTGTTTCTTGATGGGTAAATTACCAGTAAAGTAACTAAATATACTCCATACGAAGGCCTTCAAAACGCAACTATATATTCATTAAAATGTCCTGAAATTTGTTGTATGGATGATTATAAGTGCTAAACACTCTAAAGAACAGAACATTTCAATAAAGAAGTCTTGTGGAAAAACCACTTTTGCATTTTTGGGACTTGTGACTCATTTTCGTGGAACACATCACAGTTATGGGAGTTTAGTCCATGTCTGAGGCAATGTTGGGCTATAACTGCAAGCTGAGGCCATGCAATGAACAGCGTTAGAGTTGAGAGTTTGTGATCATTGAGAGGTGCCTCATGGAAATCCCCCCAAATATTGACCAAATGTTATGCCATGTAAGCCTACTTGCCTTTTCCAGGGCAGTCCACAGTTGTTCATCTGTATATGCAGAGAAGGGGTCCAGATTGTAGCGCAGAGAACCACTAAACATCACTGGGTCCTAAGGTATTACGAGAAAGTGCTTTTAGTGAAGAAAAGTTAATGTACTCGCTTCCATGCTTGAGTTACTACAGACAACGATCCGGCTGATTCACTCAAGATTAACACATGACTGGAAAAATGCTTTCCACGGTATATTATAGCAATAGACAACGAGGATTTTAGCGTGAGAATGGTCTGTACGCCCCTAGACGTTCCAAGGCCGAAGGCCGAGGGACGTCTATGGGTGTTTAGTCCATTTTGGGCCATATTTTGCATGCATGTATGGTACTACAGACCGCGTTGGTCTAGTGGCGCCACCTGACGTGTCCATCACGGACTAAAATCAATATACAACTCGGATTTAGCGTTCAAACTGTCTGTACTCCCATAGACGTCCCTCGGCCTTCGGCCTTGGGACGTCTATGCCCTATGGGCACTGAGTGCAATGGAGTGCAATGGAGTGCAATGGCGACTGCAATACGAGTGCAATGGAGTGCAATGGAGTGCAATGCAATGCCAGTGCAATAGAATTACACTCCTATTGCAGTCAAGTCTCTAGTTGAGTGCAATAGGAGTGTAATTCTATTGCACTGGCATTGCAGTATCTTATTCCTTTGCTATATTACATTCTACAACAATCATCAAGTTACATTTATTATTTAGATAACTAAAGGATCTTTTCCCATTAACTTATTGCCGATTTTTTTTATACAAGAATTCCGACTGCAATGCCAGTGTATTTCTATTGCGCTACCATTGCGCAATGGCCATTGCATATCTATTGCAGTAATGTAGTGACCATTTATTGTCTAAATCGTTAGAATTTGTGTTTTTGAAGGATATATGACCCAAAAAAGGCAAAATTTTCGGCGGAAATTTTGAAAAATGTAAATTTTCGCCGTCCATATAGAATTTGCATTGAAATTCATGACAACTCTAACAACACAAAATATGGAAATAATTTAAAAATCTTTTTATCCATATAGTGGGAAAATTCCCCTAGACTACATAACCAGTATAGGAATTAAATTATCGCTCCAAATGCAACTTTAAAGTCATGGGTGATTTCTTGTATACAAGATTTGAAATATTTTAAAAATCTTTTCGTCTGTATGACAGAAATATGTTCTTAGACTACAAAACCAGTGAAAGAATTGTTAGAATAGCTGAAGCCTAAGAGCAATAGAAATTCCTGGTAAATCCTAAATCTCTCGCCCATAGACTGGTACAGAAATTCTCTGGTCTGAGGACTATTCCTGACGTTGAGCTACAAACACAATAATACTACTACAATTACATTCATTTCCAATCTAATCATGCACAATCAACTCATTCAATTCATTACATGTACATCTCAAAGTTTTTCAAAGTCATTTATTCACAAGATCTCTTTGTTGGAATGTACCTATTTTTTTAGGGTAGCTAAAGAAATAGCTATAGGCCTATAGGTTTCTAATATGTCAATAACATATCACCCGACCTCTGGTCTCACGTCACTCAGTTGGCTAGCTCAATAGCAGAGCGAAATGTTATTAGGTGTGAAATACAATATAGCTGTATATATATAATTGTAATTGCTTCATACAAAACTGCACTCCTGATATACTATATTAGATTGCTAATAGGCCTAATTAATTGTGAACATAACATATTCTGGTTAGGCCGTCGGTTTGATACAAAACCTTTCGGCTGGGCTTGAGGTGTTGTTGATAAAAGGAAATGCTTAAGGTCAAGTCAGAGTTATACATGTATATGTATAACTCTGGTCAAGTGTAATGAAAATGTTTTACCCAGAGGCTTAGCGCAGGGTTATGGGGGTGTTCCACTGGTAGGAATAAGCCTTACGTCCCAATCGTTTTTTTTAAAAAAACGATCATTAATTCCGACCTAATGTTCACATTATATTTCATTCCAAGCTGATCAGTTGAACAGACCAACATGTGTAGGTTCGGATCGGTCGGAATAGTATATATTTGCATGGGAAACCTATTGAAACCGATATGCTTGGTTTCTTATTAAAACCAATTAGAGCCGAAGGCTTAGGCCGGGACTCCACATTCAAGAACTCAGAGCCGAATTGGCCTTAAAACAACTCGTGTGAATACAAAATCATTCTTAAGAAACATAGGCCTACTTGGGTTCGTGTACAATGCTGGGTTCGGTAATGTGTGGGCTTTCTTAGGAAAAAACCTCCAATTCATATGACAAATCATGGGTTCTTAAAACAATTTGTAGGCAAAATTTTGGACTTTTCGTGAGTCCCCAATTCGTATGAATTGCGAGTTCTTGAATGTGTGGGCCCGGCTTTATTCCCATCTGTGGAACACCCCTAATTGGGCTAATTCTTGTGTTGAAGCTTGTAGGGTTGCTTACCCGACTAGGGGTAGCAACCAGAGCTAATCCTTGGTAGGTACCAGAGCAGATTAATATTCCTTTAAATAAGTAAAACTCATTCCTAAGTAATACATGATTGATACCATAATAGCCTATCTTTATTACAATATTCTAAATTTTGGTACTATTCTTTTTCAGAGCTTTTTGATAACGTTTTCAGAGTACGAAATTAACTTTTTTCTTTACCCGCAAACATGGCAGGTGAAATAAGAGATTTACCCGCCCCAATTTACCAGCCCGCAAATTAACCTGAATTAAAAAGGTTTAAATTATGAAATAATTATAATAATGAACATAGCTTCAGTAAAACAGCTATGATTTGGCAAGGATGGCCCTCCCTGCATTGGACACGATAGAACTAGTGTGTCTATAGCTCTATGCTCATGCCAGTCGCGCATGGACATTGATGACGTCACAGGTCGCTTGACCCGTCCAAAGATGGCTACTCACCCTTGCCGCATGGGGTTGCGTTGGTCTCAACAATGGCAGCGCTTAAACACCTACTGGTTTGATTTATTAGCATGGAAGCTATAACTTTGTAGATCGTTTCAAAATATTCCCCCGAATGCATCAAACACCAAATACAAATCTTTACACCTGACCTTTAAATAAAAGATTTGTCTTCAATTGTTTGTATATTGGTGGGGAGCTTATTCCATTATCAAATTCTTATAAACAATTTGTCTAAATAAAACTCATGCACCTTGTAACAATGACAACGATTTCTGACCATACTATAACCTCTGTTTAAGAATTCGCCGAAGCTTTCAAAGGTGCAAAAATGATGCCACACCCCCATGAACATGGGTGAGCGAATTAAATGTGGCATTCACAAGTCTTAAATGTGCGACATTTTTGTTACATTAGGATAGTGTATTCACAAAAGTCTGATATTTGGCTCACATAAATATTACAATGTTATTTTGCATTTTTTGTGCAAGAATTCCGACTGCTATACCAATGCCATTTCACTGATTTTATTTATGAAAGATTCTCTCTAAGACATGCAGTTATTCTTGTGTCTGCATGTGTGTATGTGTCTGTTTATTGGAATTGACTAGGCCTAATTTATAACAACTCAATCCTTTCCTAAAATAACCTGAATTTAATTTTGTTTTGGAGACCAGTACATGCGAATCTCTGGGGCGTATAAATATTGATAATGGATGAGATTTGATTTTCACTTTTAGAAGTACAATTGCTATATTTTTATTGTTGTTCATGCATCTAGTTTCATGCTAAATGCCACCGAAACGACCAATACTTTATTCCTTAGACAGCTGCAATGTTTCAGATCCATTCCCGATGGTTTTCTCTTAGTGTCCTAGCCACAGGGGAGATCAGTTTTTCAACTGAACAATATTATATGATAATTAGCCTACTACGTTAGGTTATAGTATATCTCTTGCACCGCTGGCGCCACCTCATGGTAGCGTATGAAAACCCAGGTTCAAAACAGTCAAACTGAGCGTGAACGGTTGCCGATATGCATTTCAAAATGAACCGAATGATTTCTGGATATTTACCAATCACTTGGCCGTGTTTTGACCACCAAAGTGGAATAGATGCATCTGAGGACGCAGGGGACACATGAGTAAGTACTCTTTTTGCATTAATATTGATTTTAATGAGTGGAAAATAACCCCAATAGCTAAATGTATCACGCCTGGGCGATAATGGCCGCCATTTTGCTTTGGACCATTTCACTGAGATATGGCCAAATGCATAACGTGCTATCAGCGCCGCGCTTATTGTCCATTTCACCACTTACTATAGTCTGTTTCACTGGTTGTCTTGAGTTGATTTTACTGCCAGTCAATCAGATTATTTGAGATAAATATAGCAAAACATGTCATTTACCTGTGCACCAACTTAGACATAGACCTAAGTATATTCACGTGTGATGATTCGAAAGTTTAGTGCACAAAGTGGCTATTTTGGAAATTATTGCATAGGGCGCTCTACAGCCCAGTCACTTGAATGGGTTGTATGTACAGCTAGACGTCCTATGTGTAGATGTATATGGTCAATTCTATTTTTTTTGGCGTCCATAAGGTTTTTACCTGATATCGTCGGGAATAGTGAACATGTTTATCATATTATGAAAAAGAAATCAAGATACGAATTTGACACCAAAACGAAACGATTTTAATGTCACTCACTGGCCACGGGAGGAGGGCGGGACAGCTTTGAGAATAGTGGCCGGGATGGTGGGCCTACAAAAACACTCCATTCCATGTTTAGTAAAGTAAATGAATAGCCCAAGACTTCCCATCTAATTGTGACGACAGGCCTACAGGTGGAGTCCAGCTTAAGAATGTATTCCTAAGTATGCATAGTCCCTCCCCCCTATCCCTAGCACCATACCCTGTCGCTGGCCGCCGGGATATGTAGCACCAAACCCTGTCACTTTATATGGTAGCGCATCGGGGGCCATTTTGACGGGTCCGTTTTCGCGTGGGGACGTTTTGACTGGATACCGTCCATATTATATGCTAATTCACCTGGTATATCGGGCGGGGCGGACAGGAACGGGGAGAGGGACAGAGGAGGGGGAGGGAGAGGGACAAAGGGAGAGAAATGCTAAGAAGATATGCTAAGAAGGTTTTATCCACACCTGTTTTGGTGCTCAATTCTTAAATTTACGACGGCGGTAAGAGTGCTCTGAGAGCAAAATCATTTACCAAGAATCATATATAGTGCGATGCACCCTTAGGGTGACAAAACACATGCATGGGGCACATAGTCCCCTTCCATTTATATCATTTATTCAAATATTATCTCATGCTTAAGTGGATATTCTTTATTTCAGTTCTACATTGTTGGCAGTAGCAGTATGAAAGCCACACTAGCAAAAACAAGTCCTCATACCAAAAACGGAATCTGATCTCAGTAGTTTAGGGATGGACAAAACAAAGTATCTTGGAGATATTGAGATGTAAGTCAATGTGCATTGTCTTTTTTAAAAAAAATGAATAAAAACAGTATTATGTAAATTGATTGAAATGTGGATCATGAAATATGGATCATGCACCCAGTATACAAGCGATACATATTTCTATAATTTTTAGATACAAGTTTAACATAGGAAAGTTAAAATTAGAATTTAGATTTGTATGAGCAACACAGAGGGTTGCGACAAATTCTTTGTTCACAACATGCCTAAATCAGCAGGACAACCTGATTACATTCCTTAGGCCTTACCGCGCTCATCTCTTGATATAAGCTTGAATGGTCGTATTATTGGTTAACATCGTCCCATGAATATCATTACTTGTGATTAGGCCTCTAGTAAATATCTAAAGTAGTGGAAACTGAAGTCATGTGATACCACCGGGTGGAATCTCTATTCAGTTCCACACCCAATATGGGTTGCAAGTAAAAATAATACAATGTTTTTTTAACTGAGGTCTCCTCTATATAAACGGTACAGCCATAACTCCATATGAATCTTAATTTTTATTCCAAAATTTGATTTTTATTTCAAATTCTGAGACCACAACAATAACACTTGAGAAAATATCCAATTACAGTAACATTATTTTTTCTCCTTGAACAGCACATCAGTGACAGACGTTTTCTATGTTCCAAGCTTATGAGTACAAACGCAAGGAGGGACAGACTTCATTGGAAAGAGATAGGCACCACAATCCTGGAACCTGTGTTTGATTCCCATACACTTAAATGTTTGGTAAGTGTCAACTATGTTTTATCCAATCATACCCGCATATCCAATCATACCCGCACCCCCTCAATCATACACCGTACCCCTCACTCACACACCCACCCCTCACTCATACACCCTACGTCCCTACCCCTCACTCATACACCCTACGTCCCTACCCCTCACTCATACACCCCACCCCTCACTCATACACACCACCCCTCATTCATAAACCCCACCCCTCACTCAAACCCCCACCCCTCATTCATACACCTCACCCCTCGCTCACACCCCCACCCCTCATTCATACACCCCACCCCTCAAGTATCCCCCTGTACATCCCCCTGTGCGTCCCCCTGTATCCACTCCTGTACCTCCACCTGTATCCCCCCTGTACCTCCTCCTGTACGTCTCCCTGTATCACCCCTGTACCCCCTCCTATTTCACCCATGTACCCCCTCCTGTATCCCTCCTGTACTCCCTTCTTTACGTCCCCCTGTACCTCCTCCTGTATCCCTCCTGTACGTCCCCCTGTACCTCCTCCTGTATCCCCCTGTATGTCCTCCTGTACGTCCCCCATTACCTCCTCCTGTATCCCTCCCGTATGCCTGTACCTCCTCCTGTACGTCCCTCTGTACCCCCTCCCGTATGTCTCCCTGTACCTCCTCCTGTATCACCCCTGTACCTCCTGTATCACTCCTGTACCTCCTGTATCACTCCTGTACGTCTCCCTGTATCTTCTGTATCCCTCCTGTACGTCCTCCTGTATCTCCACCTGTATCCCCTCCTGTATCACCCCTGTACGTCCCCCTGTACCCCCTCCTGTACGTCTCCCTGTACCTCCTTCTGTATCACCCCTGTATCCCCCCTGTACATCCCCCTGCACCTCCTCCTGTACCCCCTCTTGTACCTCCTCCTGTATGCCCCCTGTATCTCCTCCTGTATCCCCTCCTGTATCACCCCTGTACGTCCCCCTGTACCCCCTCCTGTACGTCTCCCTGTACCTCCTTCTGTATCCCCCCTGTATCCCCTCCTGTACCTCCTCCTGTACGTCCCCTTGTCCAGTACCTCCTCCTGTATCTCCAACAGTACCTTTCCTGTATATGGACCATGAATCTCCTCTTTTGGAAAGTATGTGGAATGTTTTCCACAATATTTATTTGGGCTACATGTGTATCCATAGACCTAGTCATCTGCAAATTTGAATATGGTTGCCATGTCTAAAATATGTAATCAAAAGTGTCCTTATATTTACAGGATCTACATCAATATTAGCTCAACAAGTTGAATCTTATCCAGCAACAGATGTCATGTTTCATCCCAAGATTTCTTCAGTCTACCAGCAGTCTGGAGCATTCCTATTGAGGGGCTACAGTTCCAATGATATGATTAGCAAGATCTACCAGTCTACCATTATTCGGCCTGCTGCATGATATGTGACATATGTGTGCATAGTTATCTTGAAATACAATTATTTGTATAAGTCTAATGATTATTGTTACTCATGTTGGTTCAATTTTAAGATAAATAAGACAAGAAAATCTTTTATTTGTCAGATTGTTCGATATTACAGAAAGAAAGAGGACAAAAAGGTCTAGATGTCTATATGAACAGTTAATTCCATTTCTGCCGACAATTACCATTAATTTCGAAGCCTTTATCCTATACTGGATTTTGGCATTAGATATATATAGAGAATAAAATGAGACTAATAGTGAAAACATAGGGTGTAATCAGATGGACCTACGACTATCAGACATTGAATTCTTTTTGATATTTTGTGAGTATGGCACTGGATCTACTTCCTAGATGCTTTACATGTTCTAAGAAGAATAAAATAAAATCATGATTTTTGTATGAAGGTATTTCGATGGCCTGATAATATTGTACTATATTAATCTGTTGGCAACACAATAATACATACAGACGAGAGAGTGAGTTATTTTCGAATTGAATAATAAAGAAGTAAACTGTATATATAATGTAACCACTGTCTTCTTGTCTTCTCTTGCTTCAATTTCGCCTATAATAACTCATACAGCAAGGTACAGTACAGTATAGTACAGTACAGTAATTGCAGTATAATTATTGGATATAAACGAACCATAATTAAAGCTAATATTTTCCCTTTTCACCCTGCCGCCCCCCATGCGAAATTCACCGCCCCCGTCCCCCCCCCTGAATCCTGGCCCACAATGCTCCCACTGCGCTAAAAATAGATTTTTGAGTGCAATAATAGCACTGTCTATTGCGGTCACATTGCGCTATCATTGCGCTATGGCTATTGCGTCCACATAGCGCAATAAGTGGTTACACCCATTGCGTTCACATTGCGCAATCATTGCACAATGTGAACGCAATAGCCAGTGCAATGATTGCACTCAAATGCCCATAGGGTGGGAGTACAGACAGTTTGAACGCTAAAATCCTCGTTGTCTATTGCTATAACAGACCGTTCTCACGCTAAATCCGAGTTGTATATTGATTTTAGTCCATGATGGAACATGTCAGGTGGCGCCACTAGACCAACGCGGTCTGTAGTATAATAAGTGCATGCGAAATCTTACCCAAAATGGACTAAATGAAATTAGACTAGACGGAATTTAATGAAGTGGCCAATCAAGGGACTGACCATTAATCAAACCAGGTAATTAATGAACCAAATATTAAGAGAAGCTAAACTAATTCCGTTATATCTTTAAACAATAATTTGAAGTCAATTCATCCAAGACAGATATAACGCGATAATAAGTGATGCCACCACCAGATTAAGTTTTGTTTGAAAAAATCAACAAAGTTTGATTAAATATGTTTCAGAATTCAAACCATGCCAAGGGGTTGTAATGATAGGCACTACTCAGCCCATAATTTCCCCCAGGATCTAGGGGTATTACTAAATATGAGATGTCACATAGAAATGAGTCATATGTCGAAAAAAAAAGAATGTTTGAAAAGATGACATCATGTGGACTCCAACGCTTTTAACATTTAGGAAATCCAAAAAGTATTTTTATTTTATTCATGTTTGATTTCTTTTTATGTTTGAAAAAGGTTTGCAATATTTCTGGGTGGACAATTACCAGTAAAGTAGCTGAATATGCTCCATAGGATGACCTTAGAAAAATTTGATACTTGTATTTATATATCTCAAAGCGCTATAAATACCTAACATATAAAAAATTCATTAAAGAGATTTTGTGAATAAATCACTTTGACAAATATCATTATTGGGACTTATGACTCATGTTTATGTGGGTCAGATTTTCAGAAAATGTACAATTCGCCTTCACCAATCCTCTCAAATAACCCACATTTATGACAAAAATGAGCTTCAAAATGCAGTTTAACATAACAGAACTAATACTTTAAATCAATGCGATACCAAATATACTCAGATATACCCTGTATTCTTCATTTTCAGCCTAATTTAGGAGAATTTCCTAAATATGTTGATCTGCCAATTTTATATTTCTGAAAATCTGACCCATGTAACACAGTACCAATAAGACCAGGTTCTAACCAAATCCACCTGGCCACACCTCTCCACCGACAGAACCAACACAACAACAACACAGATGAGGCAGATTTTCAGAAAATGTAAAATTGGCAGCTGTACACATTTTGCAAATTCTGCTCATTCGGCTGTAAATGTTGACAATACTAGGTAAATTCGACTGTATTCTGCATTGCATTGATTCTAGCAATATGTTTGGTTATGTTCAACTGCATGTTGAATTTTATTTTCGTCTGAAATTTATGTTATTTGAGAAGAGGATTGGTGAAGTTGACTTGTACATTTTCTGAAAATCTGACCGAGATAAGAAAGATGTGGTTAATTCACCTGAGGTATTACGGAGATAGCAGAACGTAGGTCTGTAAGACCTATAGAATGCACTGGCACCCCATCGATGCTTATTGTTCCTGTAGGCTCATACATTCTCAGTAAGCTCGTTATTAATGATGACTTCCCGGCACCAGTTCTTCCAACTATGCCTACCTTAAATAGAAACGGGTGATCTGTGGAATTGCATTCAAAATGTCCATCCATTTAATTGTGGAAACATTTTTTTTATTCACGAATTGCTGAAAACAGGTGTTGGCCTAGACATCGCCCTAGTAATCTCTACCAATCTACATAATACCCAGTTTTTAGCAATATGTAATGGGTTTCAGGAAAATGAGTCATAAGTCGCAAAAAATAGATTTTGAGATATCCCCATATTTGAAAAGATGGGATCAAGCCGATTCCAATGATAGTAAACAGTCTAGTAATCTTATAGGTATTTCTAGATTTTAAGTTTGATATTTTCTTTAAAAATAGTTTCCAATATTTCTGGGGGTCAATAAACAGTAAACTAACTAAATGTATGTTTGTTCTGAAATTTGATACATCGATTGATATAACTATAAGTGATAACCCCCCAAAAATCAGAACATTCCAATAATGTGATCTTGTGAAAAAAATACTTTGAAAAATATCAATTTTGAGACTTATGACTCATTTTCCTGATACATATCATGAACATGGTCAGCAGTTCTGATGAAATCTTGAGAATTCCTGTATATATCTTTGAAATGATGTCATACCAATTTAACATAACATATGCATATCCTCCAACATTGTTATTACAATTTTGTATTGAAACAAAAGCCATTGGCAAAGAAGAGATGCCCTGAGAAAAATGTTTTATAAATAAAATGCTAAGCATGACCATGCCTGAATCTTAGGCCTACATTGCATATACTACTTCAATGGGGGTCCACGACAATTGCTCACCATGTCTATACCTGCAAACGTTCTTATATATAACGTCATCATTTGAATATACACATATGTGATCCATTTCAGGAAAATGAGTCATAAGTCGCAAAATATGGGTTTTGGGATATCACCATATTTGGAAAGATGAGATCAAGCCGATTCCAATGATAGCAAACAGTCTAATGATCTGATAAGTATTTCTAGATTTTAAGTTTGATATTTCTATTTTTTTTTAAAAAAGTTTGTAATATTTCTGGGAGGCAATAACCAGTAAACTAACTGAATATACTCCATGTGTGGAGCTTTAAAACGAATAGATATATTATATATAATGTCCTAAAATTTGAGAACCCGATTGATACAACCATAAATGATTAACTCCCCAAAAATCAGAACATTCCAATGAAGCAATCCTGTGAAATAAACACTTTGAAAAATATCAATTTTGCGACTTATGACTCACCTTCCTGAAACACATCACATATATTACTACTTCATCTGAACATGATGAAACTGTATGAAGATTACCGTTTCTCCTGGGTTTATGTGGACACTAAGGGGTCCTAGTGCAGGTGCATGATGTTGATTGTAGGTAAGCACCAAGTCCTGTATGTCTATTTCACCCCGAGTCGGCCAATCACTGCTCACAGCGCCCTCTATATGCCCAGCGGCCTCCTGCTCAAGGCCTGAATACTGCTGGATCCTCTCTACAGATGTCATCTGTGGGTCAGATTTTCAGAAAATGTACAATTCAACTTTGCAAATCTTCTCAAATAAATCAAATTTCAGATGAAAATAAAGTTTAAAATACAGTTCAACCTAACCAAACAGATTGCTAGAATCAGTGCAATGCCAAATATTCTAAAATTTACTTAGTATTGACCAAATTGCAGCCTAATTTAGCAGAATTTACTAAATGTGTACAGCTGCCAATTGTACATTTTCTGAAAATCTGGCCCACATAATCCAATTGGCAGAAAATATGCTCTAGGTGTACAGTGCATGAGGAGTACTTGAACGACAATCATAATGCCTAGGCTGTGTAGATTGTTTAGCTGGTCAGTAACTGACGCGATATTGCCCGTGGGAAATACACGGCCGACCTAGTTTTTTTACACTGTGCGCATGCATGCTTTCTGATCTTCGCAGTCCCGGTCCTTCTTCGGAGCCATGTTTTCAAAACAAATCAAGTTAAGAACTAATTATTTAACAATTTATTTCTCAAAATCGCTGTAGATCATGTTAATTTAACATTAGTTTAGTGTGCGGGGTGAAACAAACACAGAACAACCCTTGGATTCTCGGCGTTGTGAATATTCACCGATGACGGTCGCAGGACTACCGTCCCTTGACCGTCCCTTGACCGTCCCTTGACCGTCATCGGTGAATATTCACTCCCGCCTCTAATCCCGGGTAGTTCTATGTATTAATCATCCAAAGGGTACTAAGCATCTAATATTATACACACACAGTACACAAGCAGGCCTTAAATGGTGGTTATTGATTGTTTTGATCTTTTGATTATTGCCTCCAGACTGTTTAAGGGAGTGAATATAGCAACATACATAATTTGAATTTATTCTTGTATGCATGGGATCTTGAGTTGTAGAACATTAATGAATATCTTTTTGGGTTCAATTCTTGCCAAATCAATGCCTCACTCATCATCGAATATTAATAATCTATTAATATACTACCTACGCATCCCCAATCTTTCCAGCGTTGAAGTACTCTTTTACTTAAAGACATGAGAGTAAAGAAGACACTAGAAACCGATACATTAGTGCAAATGTAGATCAATAGACATTACTTACACTTGTTTCCAGATCTGATGCTTGGATGAGACAGTATTGTATGTTTTCAATAACAGTGATTAGATAGATCAATGCTAGACCAGTTGAATAAGATGAGGTCCCTCCTAGAATTGAAAAATGTTTGACAATTTTATTTCAAGATGTAGAAAATCAATACTTATTACAAAAGAAATTCAGGGGATGTTATATTATGCTTCCAACTGATTCAGTAAATGAAAAGCTGTTTCTAGTCTAATACCACGACTAGTTATTTGAACGATGCGACTGCACGACCCTCCCCTTTGAATGCTACCATGCAACTGAAGAACGTCACATTCTTCAGACGTGGGTTACTAAGACCTCTTTCGTGCCCTTGGTGATGCCACTGCGGCATCACCAAGGGGTGCTCTTGTTGCCTGGATATTGCATCCAGGCTATATTAACCTCATCTGATGTATATAACAAATGATGTTAATAAGGAAATTCGCCCTAATTACTACACTGATCCCCTCCTGGGGGTAGCAGTCTTCATTAGAGAATAATAAACCGAATTCCTTCTTCCCAATGAGAATTTCACTGGTTTGGCACTACATGGTTTCGCTAATAATAGCTCGTCAGGCAACTGGCATCAAGCTGATGTCAGTGTGGGGATATTGAAAAGGATGAAATAATCACCCCATCTTCATTTCCAAGGAAATAAAGAAATAATTCCCAGTCTCTAAAACCCATATCAATTAATTGTGTTTTGAATCTGGAAACATCCATCCGCATAGAGTCTAGCAATAATGCTAGCCTATCGGGGATGGGCTAATTTCGGTGACCATCTTCCTACATAGCCATCACCTTATACCGGTTAATTTGGGGGGGCTAGCCCCCAACGATTTTTCACTTGGTTGTCCATTAACACCCTTCTTGGTGCCTAGAATCGAGCTATCGGTTGTATGTAAAATTTTCAACGTGGCTAGATAGCTTTTCTTCTAGGGACCTGATGAGTGGTAGTCCGGTTTCTGGACAGTTTTCCAAGTGATGGCGTCCATGATGTTAAGTCCACTGGGGGACATAGTTTTTAGACGGTGGATCCACTTTAACTCCAATTCGTTGCGAATGTCATCTGAAATGTCTCTTTCGTTGTTGAAGGGCACAAACTCCAAAACATGTATTGACACGTCTGACTCCCCCGTGTGGTTGGGGGAGTTGAAGTGTCTAGAGACTGTGGTGTCATGTAGCGGCCTATCAGGTAGGGATATTGTCCTGAAGTGCAGATACATTCGTTGGCTTAACAGCTGTTTTGTCTTACCAACATATTGTATTTTGCAAACCTTGCAGCTGATGCAATAGATGAGATTATTGCTTTTGCAGTCAACATTGTGCCGGCCGATGTAGGTTCGGCCGGTGACATTCGATGTAATTTTGCCTGTTTTGTCCAGTTTTGGGCAATACCGGCAGATTTTCCGTCTGCAGGATACCTTCTGTGTATTTTGAGGTGTATCCTGTGTAGGCGGTTTGTCCTCGGTGGAGGGCAATTTTGCTCGTATGAGTGTGTCACCCAAGTTTTTAGGTCTACGATAAGCCACCAGGAGTTTCCTCGAGTACAAGTGGCCGGTGGTAGTAGATCTCCCCAAGATATCCCAATTACCTCTGATGCCCTTTGCAAAAATATTGCAACTTGGGTGGTAGGTAGTGATTGCCACAATTGGGCGTTCACTATTGCATGAGGCCTGGGATTTGTCCTTGGGTTCAAGGAGTGTGTCTCTTTGCATGCTCGATACCTTAGAAAAGGCCTCGAGGATCTTGTCTAAAGGGTAGCCCCGTCTTAGGAAATGACCTGCTTTTGAGAGGCAGTGTCGTTCGAAATCCTCTAAACGGGAGCATATCCGTCTGATGCGGATAAACTGACTGTATACTATGCTCTCCTTGCATCGTTTCCAATGTGCGGATTGATAGTGCAGATAATTATTGGCATCAGTGGGTTTGCTGTAGACGTCAGTGTACAGTGTGCCGTCGTTGGCTCTCCGTACAGTGGTATCCAAAAAGTTTATGGATATCATTGAAGTCTCAGCCGTGAACTTGATTTGTGGGTGTACTGAGTTCAAATGTTCTATGAATAGGGAGAGATCTGCTGCCGTTCCATCCCATAGTAGGAAGATATCATCGATGTACCTTCCGTACAGTACCGGCTGTTGGTGATACGTATACACGTATGTTCTCTCAAACCAATCCATAAAGATGTTTGCATAGGTGGGGGCTACCCTCGTGCCCATGGCTGTGCCACCCACCTGTACATAGTCTTTTCCATTGAATCTGAAGTTGTTCTTCTCCAGAACAATCTTTAGTAGATCCACAATACTGGAATTCAATGGTCCAAAGCCGGGTCTCTTCCCGGCCGGACGTTTCCGATTGAGGAAATCTTCCACTGCCTTCATCCCTTCGAAGTTGGGTATGTTTGTGTACAGTGATGTTACATCCAAGGTTGCAATGATTGCATTGGGGTGCTTATCACATACATTGGCTATCATATTCAGGAAATGTGTGGTGTCCTTAATGTATGATTTGATCCCAGGTACAAAAGGTCTGAGGATCAGGTCAATGAAGCCTGAGATCTTTTCTGTGGGTCCCCCATTCCCGGAGACGATGGGTCTTCCGGGGCAGGGGAGTTTATTTTTGTGTATCTTTGGGAGCATGTAGAACTCTGGAGTTCTCACGTCAGGGGTTACTAGCAAGGAGTGCAACTCACTCGTTATTTCGCCCGTGTCCAGTAGTTGTTGCAGTCTCCTGTTGATCAACGAACTGAAACTTACCGTTGGGTCGGAATCGAATTCTGTGTAATACTGCGTATCATTCAGTTGTCGGAGTGCCTCTAGAATGTACGCATCCCTTCCCCAAACAACCAAGCCTCCCCCCTTATCTGCCTGTTTTATAACAATGGTTTTGTCATTTTTCAGGGTAGAGAGGGCCTTCTTCTGTTCTAGGGACAGATTGGATGTGGGAGGGGCCTTCGGGGTGGTGTTGTTGAGTAACACCTCGTTAACTTTAAGGAAGAATTCAAGTTCTGGAGGGCCTGGTGGTGGTTTCCAGTTGGATTGTTTCTTAAATAAGGGTTGTGTCTTTACGAGTTTTGCCAAAGTTGGAAGGTTTTGGACCAAGTTGGTGTTTGTGGGGGGTTGTTGGGCCACTACATCAATTTGTTCGTTGAGGGGGTTAGAAGACTTTATCGGATCATCTTTTTTGAAAAAGTGATCTCTTCTACATGCCCTTGCGAAAGAGTCCTGGTCCCCTCTTATACTACCTAGGTCTGGTTCCCCTGGGGTGGGGCAGAAGGATTTACCTAAAAGTAGGACCGATTTTTCAACTTGTGTTAAAACTCTATTGGATAAGTTCACTATCTCTGGTGAGTTTGGAGTACCCATCGTAAGAAGTTTACTTTTGAAAGTCTCAATATCATTACTCATTGCATTATTCTGTGCAGAATTAAGGTTATTTTCGATTAACTCTACTGTGCTATGATTAACGTTCGTTATCGCGCTAAAAATAGAGGATTCTGAAGAACAATTCGAAACATTTTTATTGTTGTTGTTGTAACAGAACATCGAATTAACGTTGAGCAATGGGACGACCTCTAACGGGTCGTAAAAGGGAGTCATGGTCGAAGGACAAGCCGAGTTATCAACAGTTTTTGGTGTAACATTAGATAATGAACCTATTTTTTCTGGTTCTTGCTTCGTCTGTCTTTCTTTTTCTTGGGGGCACTGTCCCCTCTTCCCTCGCTCTGTTGGGGTCCAGGTTGATTCTGGGACTGAGCGAACAGGTTTAGCTGATGGAAGAACCATGAGAGGCCTTCGTTTCCCTGTGGTGCTTGGAAGGGTGTCTGGTTCTCTCTCGAGACACTCCTGAATCTTTTCTGCCCGCGATCTTGTTTTGATTGCTCGCGCGGGGCGGATGATTGGGAGGTTTGACTTGTCGAGGCTGAGGGTTGGTTGGATCTCTGCCTTGAGGTCGAGGGTTGCGGTTGCGGCCCCTTTTGTGGTTTGGGCTGCGCACGCTGAAAATCCTTCTTTTCCTCCTGGGGGGTTCCTTCTGTTTTGTCCCGGTTGGTGTTGGACCTCGCCGCGGCCACACAGTAGGAGTGGGAATTAATCCAATCTTCCGTGGTTGGCTGGCGTTCAGAAAGGAAAGCTCTGCGTTTGGCAAGTTGGTCGACCAGGCTTCTCTTGTCTGCACCCACTATTCTTTCAATAATGTTTAGTGAGTCGATAAACGTGGTAGCACCCTCGTTGGTTGCCATTCGCTGTATGTTTGCGAGTTGATTAAAGCCGCAGTCCTTCTGTGTTTCGCCACGTTTCAATAGTGTGTCTGCTACCAGACGTTGAATATCCATGGCTCCCTGTTTTCGAAGGTCAGCTATTTGCTTCATCAACATTTTGTCATCGCTGATATAATCTGGGAAAACGTCTATTCCCTGAGCCCAGCTTGTGATGACAGGGGGGTGGCCATCTTCCGTCGGGGCACTCAACTCAAAGTAGTGTTGCCCGCGTGCGGTGTTGCGGACGCCCTCAGCGATGGTCTTCCTTGATTTCCTCCACTCCTGGGTGAGGGCGT
The DNA here is from genome assembly GCA_942159475.1 of Sthenelais limicola. NCBI lineage: Eukaryota > Metazoa > Annelida > Polychaeta > Phyllodocida > Sigalionidae > Sthenelais > Sthenelais limicola. The sequence goes on from OW804102.1 coordinate 52,149,561, forward strand.
GGCTGAAATCGAGCGGCTTGAAAGGTAGCTTCTCACCCTGCAAAGAGACAACAGTGCGTTTATTAATAATTGAATCATTGTTCAAATCCAATTCCCTTTTAATCTCAAAATTAACTTTGGGTTTGGAATTTTTGAAATAGACAGTACAAACTGTTGGGGGGTTCTCCCGCATCAAGCCCCCTTTGGGTGTGGGGGTGGGGATCAAGTCTGCAACTTTTTTGAACCAAGGGTCCCGACTAGAATTAACAGTATCGTGGGATGGTGTCCCCTGGTTATTATCATTTGCATCAGTATCAGTGATGGTAATGGTAGGTATGGTGGCGTTTTTTGTGTCTACATTTAATGGTAGGGTGTGGCCCACCTCTCTAATGGTGAGTAAGTCGGCTAGGACTGAGAGGGAGTCACGTTCACTCTGATCACCCGTCATTTGTGAATGATTCTGGTGTATATCAGTGCGGGAGTTTGGGCCCGAAAAGTGGATTAAGTCTGAGGTGGACTTATGGGGGTGGTCCTCTGATATTTGTTTATCAGTGGGGTTAGCAATCATAGTCCGATCCACATCCATGTTTTCATGTTCATTATCTGATTCGGATGACAATGTGATCTCTGTGGTGGGATCGTGTCTGGCACCAGATTTTGTTGGTGGGAGGTGGACGGGAGTTGGCCTCTTCCTTTTCTGCCTAGAGGTCGGTTGTTGATTCAACTGGCTCTGGTCAGAGAGGGAAAATGCTTGGGAAACAATCCTATTATAGATTGCGCCCGAGCGTGTGGCTCTTTGTACTATATCTGGGAAGTTTGGTGGGGGTGGGCGTTTGTTTCCCTTCCCTGGCATGGGTGTCGAGGCCACTGGTCCCTTGCCCTGTGTTCCGAGATATCTGACGGCCAAAATATGGCCGTCCTCAGTGTTCAGAAAGCCATCGAAGAAAGATTCTTCGCCTGCTTCTGTGAATAAAGAAACATCTTGAGTGTGAGAACTTGTTTCATTTAATGCTGCAAGTATTGGGGCTGGCGACTGCGGCTTGGGGGCTTCCCCAGAGGATTTCTCCTCTTCGGGAATCCCCAAGGGCTGTCTCGAGCCTAAGGTTGTGTCACTTCCGGTGACGTCATTAAGAACGGCGTTCGCGGTTGGTGCATTTTCGCCATTTTGAATATTCATGACTTGGGCGGAAGTGGACTGGGTTTCTGGTTGGGAAAGCCCTTGGTTTAGTACACGTTCATAACTTAGATCTGAAGGTGTAGGTTTTCCCCCCGAGCCTTTTGATTTAGGTTTTAAAAGTAGTCGGGAGGCCTGTTTAGGAGTCCCTGAGTCTCCCGATCGAACATGGATGGAGAGTTCGGTGCGGGAGGAGGGTGGAGGTTGTGACAGATTTATGGAGACTGGTTGGTCAAAATCGCCTACCTTTTCGTCAGGAAGGGTTTCGGCAATCCTATCTATGGCTGCTGTTACCCCCTGGTTCAAGATCAAACTGGATTGTTCCATCGAGTTGGTGCGGTGGGGATCGTGATAGTCCTCATCCGACGACTGGCCGTCGCCCCAGGAGTTATCCTCGGGCTTGCCGTTCAAAGCTGCATTTTCATCTGCCATGGTGAGTTTTTACACTCGAACACGGATTCAAGATGATGATAGAGTTAAAGCGGACCTGCAACACTTAAGTTGAGAGGTCTGTAGCAAGGGTTTGGTTGTGCGTTGATGTAGTAAATTATTTGAACGATGCGACTGCACGACCCTCCCCTTTGAATGCTACCATGCAACTGAAGAACGTCACATTCTTCAGACGTGGGTTACTAAGACCTCTTTCGTGCCCTTGGTGATGCCACTGCGGCATCACCAAGGGGTGCTCTTGTTGCCTGGATATTGCATCCAGGCTATATTAACCTCATCTGATGTATATAACAAATGATGTTAATAAGGAAATTCGCCCTAATTACTACACTGATCCCCTCCTGGGGGTAGCAGTCTTCATTAGAGAATAATAAACCGAATTCCTTCTTCCCAATGAGAATTTCACTGGTTTGGCACTACATGGTTTCGCTAATAATAGCTCGTCAGGCAACTGGCATCAAGCTGATGTCAGTGTGGGGATATTGAAAAGGATGAAATAATCACCCCATCTTCATTTCCAAGGAAATAAAGAAATAATTCCCAGTCTCTAAAACCCATATCAATTAATTGTGTTTTGAATCTGGAAACATCCATCCGCATAGAGTCTAGCAATAATGCTAGCCTATCGGGGATGGGCTAATTTCGGTGACCATCTTCCTACATAGCCATCACCTTATACCGGTTAATTTGGGGGGGCTAGCCCCCAACGATTTTTCACTTGGTTGTCCATTAACACCCTTCTTGGTGCCTAGAATCGAGCTATCGGTTGTATGTAAAATTTTCAACGTGGCTAGATAGCTTTTCTTCTAGGGACCTGATGAGTGGTAGTCCGGTTTCTGGACAGTTTTCCAAGTGATGGCGTCCATGATGTTAAGTCCACTGGGGGACATAGTTTTTAGACGGTGGATCCACTTTAACTCCAATTCGTTGCGAATGTCATCTGAAATGTCTCTTTCGTTGTTGAAGGGCACAAACTCCAAAACATGTATTGACACGTCTGACTCCCCCGTGTGGTTGGGGGAGTTGAAGTGTCTAGAGACTGTGGTGTCATGTAGCGGCCTATCAGGTAGGGATATTGTCCTGAAGTGCAGATACATTCGTTGGCTTAACAGCTGTTTTGTCTTACCAACATATTGTATTTTGCAAACCTTGCAGCTGATGCAATAGATGAGATTATTGCTTTTGCAGTCAACATTGTGCCGGCCGATGTAGGTTCGGCCGGTGACATTCGATGTAATTTTGCCTGTTTTGTCCAGTTTTGGGCAATACCGGCAGATTTTCCGTCTGCAGGATACCTTCTGTGTATTTTGAGGTGTATCCTGTGTAGGCGGTTTGTCCTCGGTGGAGGGCAATTTTGCTCGTATGAGTGTGTCACCCAAGTTTTTAGGTCTACGATAAGCCACCAGGAGTTTCCTCGAGTACAAGTGGCCGGTGGTAGTAGATCTCCCCAAGATATCCCAATTACCTCTGATGCCCTTTGCAAAAATATTGCAACTTGGGTGGTAGGTAGTGATTGCCACAATTGGGCGTTCACTATTGCATGAGGCCTGGGATTTGTCCTTGGGTTCAAGGAGTGTGTCTCTTTGCATGCTCGATACCTTAGAAAAGGCCTCGAGGATCTTGTCTAAAGGGTAGCCCCGTCTTAGGAAATGACCTGCTTTTGAGAGGCAGTGTCGTTCGAAATCCTCTAAACGGGAGCATATCCGTCTGATGCGGATAAACTGACTGTATACTATGCTCTCCTTGCATCGTTTCCAATGTGCGGATTGATAGTGCAGATAATTATTGGCATCAGTGGGTTTGCTGTAGACGTCAGTGTACAGTGTGCCGTCGTTGGCTCTCCGTACAGTGGTATCCAAAAAGTTTATGGATATCATTGAAGTCTCAGCCGTGAACTTGATTTGTGGGTGTACCGAGTTCAAATGTTCTATGAATAGGGAGAGATCTGCTGCCGTTCCATCCCATAGTAGGAAGATATCATCGATGTACCTTCCGTACAGTACCGGCTGTTGGTGATACGTATACACGTATGTTCTCTCAAACCAATCCATAAAGATGTTTGCATAGGTGGGGGCTACCCTCGTGCCCATGGCTGTGCCACCCACCTGTACATAGTCTTTTCCATTGAATCTGAAGTTGTTCTTCTCCAGAACAATCTTTAGTAGATCCACAATACTGGAATTCAATGGTCCAAAGCCGGGTCTCTTCCCGGCCGGACGTTTCCGATTGAGGAAATCTTCCACTGCCTTCATCCCTTCGAAGTTGGGTATGTTTGTGTACAGTGATGTTACATCCAAGGTTGCAATGATTGCATTGGGGTGCTTATCACGTACATTGGCTATCATATTCAGGAAATGTGTGGTGTCCTTAATGTATGATTTGATCCCAGGTACAAAAGGTCTGAGGATCAGGTCAATGAAGCCTGAGATCTTTTCTGTGGGTCCCCCATTCCCGGAGACGATGGGTCTTCCGGGGCAGGGGAGTTTATTTTTGTGTATCTTTGGGAGCATGTAGAACTCTGGAGTTCTCACGTCAGGGGTTACTAGCAAGGAGTGCAACTCACTCGTTATTTCGCCCGTGTCCAGTAGTTGTTGCAGTCTCCTGTTGATCAACGAACTGAAACTTACCGTTGGGTCGGAATCGAATTCTGTGTAATACTGCGTATCATTCAGTTGTCGGAGTGCCTCTAGAATGTACGCATCCCTTCCCCAAACAACCAAGCCTCCCCCCTTATCTGCCTGTTTTATAACAATGGTTTTGTCATTTTTCAGGGTAGAGAGGGCCTTCTTCTGTTCTAGGGACAGATTGGATGTGGGAGGGGCCTTCGGGGTGGTGTTGTTGAGTAACACCTCGTTAACTTTAAGGAAGAATTCAAGTTCTGGAGGGCCTGGTGGTGGTTTCCAGTTGGATTGTTTCTTAAATAAGGGTTGTGTCTTTACGAGTTTTGCCAAAGTTGGAAGGTTTTGGACCAAGTTGGTGTTTGTGGGGGGTTGTTGGGCCACTACATCAATTTGTTCGTTGAGGGGGTTAGAAGACTTTATCGGATCATCTTTTTTGAAAAAGTGATCTCTTCTACATGCCCTTGCGAAAGAGTCCTGGTCCCCTCTTATACTACCTAGGTCTGGTTCCCCTGGGGTGGGGCAGAAGGATTTACCTAAAAGTAGGACCGATTTTTCAACTTGTGTTAAAACTCTATTGGATAAGTTCACTATCTCTGGTGAGTTTGGAGTACCCATCGTAAGAAGTTTACTTTTGAAAGTCTCAATATCATTACTCATTGCATTATTCTGTGCAGAATTAAGGTTATTTTCGATTAACTCTACTGTGCTATGATTAACGTTCGTTATCGCGCTAAAAATAGAGGATTCTGAAGAACAATTCGAAACATTTTTATTGTTGTTGTTGTAACAGAACATCGAATTAACGTTGAGCAATGGGACGACCTCTAACGGGTCGTAAAAGGGAGTCATGGTCGAAGGACAAGCCGAGTTATCAACAGTTTTTGGTGTAACATTAGATAATGAACCTATTTTTTCTGGTTCTTGCTTCGTCTGTCTTTCTTTTTCTTGGGGGCACTGTCCCCTCTTCCCTCGCTCTGTTGGGGTCCAGGTTGATTCTGGGACTGAGCGAACAGGTTTAGCTGATGGAAGAACCATGAGAGGCCTTCGTTTCCCTGTGGTGCTTGGAAGGGTGTCTGGTTCTCTCTCGAGACACTCCTGAATCTTTTCTGCCCGCGATCTTGTTTTGATTGCTCGCGCGGGGCGGATGATTGGGAGGTTTGACTTGTCGAGGCTGAGGGTTGGTTGGATCTCTGCCTTGAGGTCGAGGGTTGCGGTTGCGGCCCCTTTTGTGGTTTGGGCTGCGCACGCTGAAAATCCTTCTTTTCCTCCTGGGGGGTTCCTTCTGTTTTGTCCCGGTTGGTGTTGGACCTCGCCGCGGCCACACAGTAGGAGTGGAAATTAATCCAATCTTCCGTGGTTGGCTGGCGTTCAGAAAGGAAAGCTCTGCGTTTGGCAAGTTGGTCGACCAGGCTTCTCTTGTCTGCACCCACTATTCTTTCAATAATGTTTAGTGAGTCGATAAACGTGGTAGCACCCTCGTTGGTTGCCATTCGCTGTATGTTTGCGAGTTGATTAAAGCCGCAGTCCTTCTGTGTTTCGCCACGTTTCAATAGTGTGTCTGCTACCAGACGTTGAATATCCATGGCTCCCTGTTTTCGAAGGTCAGCTATTTGCTTCATCAACATTTTGTCATCGCTGATATAATCTGGGAAAACGTCTATTCCCTGAGCCCAGCTTGTGATGACAGGGGGGTGGCCATCTTCCGTCGGGGCACTCAACTCAAAGTAGTGTTGCCCGCGTGCGGTGTTGCGGACGCCCTCCGCGATGGTCTTCCTTGATTTCCTCCACTCCTGGGTGAGGGCGTGGCTGAAATCGAGCGGCTTGAAAGGTAGCTTCTCACCCTGCAAAGAGACAACAGTGCGTTTATTAATAATTGAATCATTGTTCAAATCCAATTCCCTTTTAATCTCAAAATTAACTTTGGGTTTGGAATTTTTGAAATAGACAGTACGAACTGTTGGGGGGTTCTCCCGCATCAAGCCCCCTTTGGGTGTGGGGGTGGGGATCAAGTCTGCAACTTTTTTGAACCAAGGGTCCCGACTAGAATTAACAGTATCGTGGGATGGTGTCCCCTGGTTATTATCATTTGCATCAGTATCAGTGATGGTAATGGTAGGTATGGTGGCGTTTTTTGTGTCTACATTTAATGGTAGGGTGTGGCCCACCTCTCTAATGGTGAGTAAGTCGGCTAGGACTGAGAGGGAGTCACGTTCACTCTGATCACCCGTCATTTGTGAATGATTCTGGTGTATATCAGTGCGGGAGTTTGGGCCCGAAAAGTGGATTAAGTCTGAGGTGGACTTATGGGGGTGGTCCTCTGATATTTGTTTATCAGTGGGGTTAGCAATCATAGTCCGATCCACATCCATGTTTTCATGTTCATTATCTGATTCGGATGACAATGTGATCTCTGTGGTGGGATCGTGTCTGGCACCAGATTTTGTTGGTGGGAGGTGGACGGGAGTTGGCCTCTTCCTTTTCTGCCTAGAGGTCGGTTGTTGATTCAACTGGCTCTGGTCAGAGAGGGAAAATGCTTGGGAAACAATCCTATTATAGATTGCGCCCGAGCGTGTGGCTCTTTGTACTATATCTGGGAAGTTTGGTGGGGGTGGGCGTTTGTTTCCCTTCCCTGGCATGGGTGTCGAGGCCACTGGTCCCTTGCCCTGTGTTCCGAGATATCTGACGGCCAAAATATGGCCGTCCTCAGTGTTCAGAAAGCCATCGAAGAAAGATTCTTCACCTGCTTCTGTGAATAAAGAAACATCTTGAGTGTGAGAACTTGTTTCATTTAATGCTGCAAGTATTGGGGCTGGCGACTGCGGCTTGGGGGCTTCCCCAGAGGATTTCTCCTCTTCGGGAATCCCCAAGGGCTGTCTCGAGCCTAAGGTTGTGTCACTTCCGGTGACGTCATTAAGAACGGCGTTCGCGGTTGGTGCATTTTCGCCATTTTGAATATTCATGACTTGGGCGGAAGTGGACTGGGTTTCTGGTTGGGAAAGCCCTTGGTTTAGTACACGTTCATAACTTAGATCTGAAGGTGTAGGTTTTCCCCCCGAGCCTTTTGATTTAGGTTTTAAAAGTAGTCGGGAGGCCTGTTTAGGAGTCCCTGAGTCTCCCGATCGAACATGGATGGAGAGTTCGGTGCGGGAGGAGGGTGGAGGTTGTGACAGATTTATGGAGACTGGTTGGTCAAAATCGCCTACCTTTTCGTCAGGAAGGGTTTCGGCAATCCTATCTATGGCTGCTGTTACCCCCTGGTTCAAGATCAAACTGGATTGTTCCATCGAGTTGGTGCGGTGGGGATCGTGATAGTCCTCATCCGACGACTGGCCGTCGCCCCAGGAGTTATCCTCGGGCTTGCCGTTCAAAGCTGCATTTTCATCTGCCATGGTGAGTTTTTACACTCGAACACGGATTCAAGATGATGATAGAGTTAAAGCGGACCTGCAACACTTAAGTTGAGAGGTCTGTAGCAAGGGTTTGGTTGTGCGTTGATGTAGTAAATTATTTGAACGATGCGACTGCACGACCCTCCCCTTTGAATGCTACCATGCAACTGAAGAACGTCACATTCTTCAGACGTGGGTTACTAAGACCTCTTTCGTGCCCTTGGTGATGCCACTGCGGCATCACCAAGGGGTGCTCTTGTTGCCTGGATATTGCATCCAGGCTATATTAACCTCATCTGATGTATATAACAAATGATGTTAATAAGGAAATTCGCCCTAATTACTACACTGATCCCCTCCTGGGGGTAGCAGTCTTCATTAGAGAATAATAAACCGAATTCCTTCTTCCCAATGAGAATTTCACTGGTTTGGCACTACATGGTTTCGCTAATAATAGCTCGTCAGGCAACTGGCATCAAGCTGATGTCAGTGTGGGGATATTGAAAAGGATGAAATAATCACCCCATCTTCATTTCCAAGGAAATAAAGAAATAATTCCCAGTCTCTAAAACCCATATCAATTAATTGTGTTTTGAATCTGGAAACATCCATCCGCATAGAGTCTAGCAATAATGCTAGCCTATCGGGGATGGGCTAATTTCGGTGACCATCTTCCTACATAGCCATCACCTTATACCGGTTAATTTGGGGGGGGGCTAGCCCCCAACGATTTTTCACTTGGTTGTCCATTAACACCCTTCTTGGTGCCTAGAATCGAGCTATCGGTTGTATGTAAAATTTTTTGTAATTTTGAAATTTTATGTAAAAAAAAAAAAGAAAAAAAAAAATAATACCACGACTAGTATGTATCAATTTATAATTATGACAGACAACTATAGCCTCTGTGGCTCAAGTGGTAAGAGCGCAGGTTCACAGATTGGGGGGTTGTGGGTTCGAATCCCATAGTCAGCAGGGATTTAACATTTGGGTAGACTGATCACCAATAGCTTAGCTGGAAGGGAGTGGGTGGTAGAATTATTTAACTCTTTACCCCAGTAACCCTGATTGCATTGGCGGTTGGCGGAGAAGGTTAATTGATTCCACTGATATGGCTGATCGCATTTATGATAGAGTTGAGGAATCATTAGAAGGCAAACAGACCCTGATATATATCATACATATCGTAGCTCTGCTTTTACTCAGGACATGAGAGGAAGCTGGATCTAATGGCATTCTTTCTAAGCCTTGTGACCATGAAAGACATTTTACCGCAACTTTGCAAACTCTTCACTACATCAGTGTACCACCCTCTTACGGATTGACTCCTAGTGCAAAACAAACCTGGTATTCTGGTATCTCAATTATTGGACAATAGAAAAGAGTTTAGACGTTTTCTACGTCAACAATATGTAAATTTTGATCAATATTCAAAAGAGGAGAATAGTCAGAGTTAACTGACTGAATGGAAAATTAAAGAAAAAAGGTTCATAATGCCAAACTAAGATCGAGACATCGATGTTAATTTTAATTATCAAATTATTGATTTAAAATCGAAATCCACTGTATATAAGGGGTGACTTTTATTGAAAGATCTTGTAATAACGATATAGTTTATCAGTATATCTTAGAATTAAGATATTATGTTTTACAAGCTACTTCAGAATCTGTGTCTAAAATTGTGTAAACTGCAATCTAAACCTCACAATGTCAAATTTTCATAAATACATCGCAACGAAAGTGAATTGTAAAAACAGATCGATGTAAAAATGTGTAGTCTATAATGTGTATCGCCTAGTAAAAATGTAAAGTGAAATAATATAATTACTACTATGTAATACAACATTTAACGGAATGTAATATGTTAAAATGTAAGCTTGATATTATCCATCATTTATTATTGTTTCGGGCTCGTCGGAAGATCTATTTTTAGAGGCTTTTGTCCAGTTCTGTATATTATTATGGAATAAAAATTCAATATATATATATAGCTGCAACTCTCTCATCCAGCTGGTATCAGTTAGCACAACCTGCTAGTCAAACACCTCCTGTATAATGGGACCCTGTATTTACAGACAATGGGTGCTGTAGCAAACTACAGTTGTTCAAGGCATGATTAAAATTCTTTAGACACCAGGTCCCAATTACTGCTTGGTCAACTGAGGCAAACAGTATGAAGAAACTTGCCTAGAGTCTCAACCTGTACTGGGAATTGAATCCGTGACCCCTTACTTGCAAAGCCAATAATGTGCTAACACATCTTGTAATGATATAAGAAAATATTGAAACTAACTAAGAAGGGAAACAAACCCATTTTGCTCACCTTGGTTTGTATGAATGAGGAGAAAGACTATAATGAGGCTGGCAATGGAGCACACAACAGCAGTGTAGAAGCCGAGACATCTCTGAGTACAGATATAGAGGAACCAGGCAGAGGTGTGGTGGTCCATGTAGGTGTAGGCCTCCTGGATAAACTCCTGCTCCTTACCCATGGCCTTAATTACAGGTACACCATCCAGTGTGGTGGAGAGGTGTGACAAGGTGTTACTACACACTGCAACAATATATGGGTCAGATCGTCAGAAAATGTACAATTAATCTTCACCAATTTTCTCAAATAATCCAAATTCAAGAAGGAATGAAGTTCAAAACACAGTGCTCCATAGGCAAAATGATAGTCATAATCGACACAAGACCAAATATACTCAAATATGCCAAGTATTTATCCCTTTTCAGTCTGATTTAGCAGAATTTACTAAATGTGTAGAGTTGCCAATTGTACTTTTTCTGATGATCTGACCCATATATGTTATAATGTTATGTAAAGGGATAGTAGTTTGGTTTAGAAAGGGGTGTTAAGGAGCTGAAGGCCTTACTGTGGAAAACCTTTACTGTCAAGTATGTGTTGACCGTTTCACTAGGCTTTGTGACAGAGACAGAGATATGGGCCAGATTTTGAGAAAATGTACAATTAGCAGCTGTACACATTTAAGAAACTCTCCTAAATTGGGCTGTAAAATAATGAATACTGGGTATATCTGAATATATTTGTGATGTGTTTCAGGAAAATGAGTCATAAGTCGCAAAATTGATATTTTTCAAAGTATTTTTTTCACAAGATCACATTATTGGAATGTTCTGATTTTTTGGGGGTTTATCACTTATAGTTATATCAATCGATGTCTCAAATTTCAGTACAATCTATGTAATATATTCTTTCGTTTTAATGGTCCTCATATGGACTATATTTAGTTACTTTACTGTTTATTGACTCCCAGAAATATTGGAAACTTTTTTCTCCAAAATTAAAATATTAGAGTTAAAATCTAGAAATACTCATTAGATTATTAGACTGTTTACTATAATTGGAATCGGCTCGATCCCATCTTTTCAAATATGGGGATATCTCAAAATATATTTTTTGCAACTTATGACTAATTTTCCTGAAACACATCACATTTCCAAGGGTGAATAAATGATGCCCAGTGTTTCTATCTTTAACAGTGAAAGCCTACAAATCAGCTCATGGTATTGCATTTGGTATTGCATTGATTTAAAGTATCAATTATGTTATGTTAAACTGCATTTTGAAGCTCATTTCTTTTTTAAATGTGGGTTATTTCAGGGGATTGGTGAAGGCGAATTGTACATTTTCTGAAAATCTGACCCATATAACAATCAATTTGTTACAGCTATAATAGATACTCTACTTATTACAAAGTCTTTGCTGCAGTACATGTGACTAGACCCTGGCGTTATTCTTAATATAAATGTCTTCAATAATAAAATCAGAAAAGGTTTTTAGTTGCAAAAATTAGGAGCAAAGAGAAACCTTTAATACTAGAATCTGTTCGTGATTGGAAATGTAAGTGAAACAAACAGTTTATGGGTCCGATTTTCAGAAAATGTACAATTGGCAGCTCTACGCATTTAGTCAATTCTGCAAAATTAGGCTGTAATTTGGCCAATACTAGGTAAATTCGAGAATATTTGGCATTGCATTGATTCTATCAATCTGTTCGGCTAGGTTGAACTGTATTTTGTACATTATTTTCGTCTGAAATTTGGGTTAATTGAGAAGATTGGCGAAGTTGAATTGTACATGTTCTGAAAATCTGACCCTTATATCAACTTACAGGCAGCTTCCAAGCGCTTTGTTTCTCTGATGCCAGGCAAAAAGAGGACTAATATAAAGTAGAATACAGCAACAGAAAGAAACAGTGGAATGAGGGAGTAAGGACTGATGATACACACATATACCAGATCTGGAATACAAATGGTAAGGATCTGAAAAGGAGAATGAGAAAGAATCATCAATGATGGAATGATTGGATTTATTTGTATTGGATGTTATTATATACCCATGCTCAATGAGAGGTGCATTTGGGTCAGATTTTTAAAAAAATGTACAATTGGCATGTAGACATTTAGTAAATTCTGCTAAATTAGGCTGCAATTTGGTCAATACTAGGTAAATTCGAGTATATTTGGCATTGCATTGATTCTAGCAATCTGTTTGGTTAGGTTGAACTGTATTTTGAACTTTATTTACATCTGAAATTTGGGTTGTTTGAGAGGATTGGTGAAGTTGAATTGTACATTTTCTGAAAATCTGACCAATTTCTAGTTGGTCCACCTCCTGATCATTACTGATTTGCTTCACCAAAGAGTGTTTGGACATGAAAAGAGTTCCTAGTTCATGTGTACATACGTCAATAAGACATGATGTGACAATGTACTCTCAAGCATAAGGGTCAGATTTCCAGAAAATGTACAATTCGCCTTCACAAATCCTCTCAAATAGCTCTCATTTAAGACAAAAATGAGCTTAAAAATGCAATTTAACCTAACAGAACAGATACTTTAAATCAATGCGATACCAAATATACTCAGATATACCAGGTATTCATAATTTTTCAGCCACATTTAGCAGAATTTCCTAAATGTGTAGAGCTGCCAATTGTACATTTTCTGAAAATCTGACCCAAAAGGTGTTATTCTTAATTCAAAGGTAGTAGGGAGTGACTGCAGGGAATGAATTTAGCTCCTAAGGTCATGTGCCATTGGCAAACAAGCTACTCAGGCTATAAGGGCTAATAGTTCGACAGGGCATTGGCAATTATCACTATATTAATAAAATAAGGGTTTGGAGCCTTAAACCTCTATCTTCTCTGAAACCGCAGGCCAGATCTCCATTATGTTTTACATGCACATTGCCAAAAATGGTGCCGAACCATTCCACTATGTTTCATTAACAAATTAGGGTTGGAAAGGGGTTAGAAATGGGTTTACATCGAGCACCCCCATCCTGGACCCCCAGCACTGTCTGAAAACAAACCTATCAGTGCCCCTACACCAGGTTTCTGGGTCACCCAAAGCATGATGTCATGGACGGGCACATCATTGCTTCACTGTGGGATGGGAATTGATATATTTCCACCGAAAGGAGCATCATCAGAGTTGAATCAGTTCATAAACTATTGTTTGTGATAGTTTTTAAAGTTGAGCAGGGGGAACCCGCCCACTAATTACCTCACAATGAAAGATGGAATGGGAGAGGGAGTGGGAGAGGGATTGGGACAGGGACAGGGACAGAGACAGGGACAGGCAACACACAACAGCACAACACTGAACAGTGACCAAAAAAAGCATCTAAACCATTTGTGGTATGTCCCACTAGCAAATCCTCTGCATAGCATGGGTATTTGCTAGTACAATTATAATTTGCCACTAGCATCCACTCACAATGATAGCAGGTCCAGTGGTGAGCTGAACCAAATAGGAATCCATGAAAGAAGTGTCTCTGGAAAAGCGATTTAGCACCTGACCTGCAAGTGTATTATAGAAGAAATATCATAATTATCTCACACAAACATAGACAAGGCAATCAATATAGAGAGAATGTGCCAAGGTGCTGGAAATAGGGGAGTTGCATAGCCGCCATTTTGAATCTTGTTTCGTATGGCATTATGGGAGAAATGGTACTGTATAAAATCTATAGAAAACATGGTATCTTTAGATTGGAATATTCATCAGTGGTCCAATATCAATATCCATGTGTTTTAGATTTTTCTATAACACACAACTTCATCTTTCCCATCATGCATTTGGATTATATAGATCATTTACACAAGCTATGATATTGTTGAAAACATTCTTGCAATTTTCCATAAAATTGTTGCTAAATATTTGTATGTCAGATTTGAACTGAATCTATCCCAGCATGCACTGTCATAGACATGCGCAGTGAGACATGCAAATCCCCTATTGAGTCATAATCAGTCATCATTCTGACACTAGTAATTCTTTCTATATACTTACCAACTGGGTTAGTGAAGAAGAAGGATGGAGGAGCCTTTAGAACCCTTTTAAACATGGAATTGTAGAGATTGTTACTAGCCCTGGTTGTCATCAACATTGCTATAATAAAGCCCAAGAAGACACCCACAGTGGAGGGAATCAGGAGTATTCCTAGGTACTTCAAGTGCCATGAGTCACTTGCATACTTCACTGAATGAAAATTGTCCACTTGCACAAGAGTAGATGTCCGGTTGGATGATTGAGTTTGAAATGCTTTGGCTTCCTCAGTATCCCTGTAAGTATAATGTACCTTACTGCTATTAATTTTCTCAATCAAATGAATACAAATTTATGATGTTAATTTGATGAGAGTTACATGTATAACAAATCCATCAAGATTGACAAATCTAACAAGAACGTTATGGATGTGCTTAAACTCTTTATTTAAATTCCTATCGTGCTGACATTAATATGTTAGTATTTACCACCAAGGAACATTGGTGGAGAACCTAGATTTAAGCAGATCTATACCAGTGTTTACTTTCATTATGCCTATTTGACAAAATGAGATATAGATATGAATGATAAGTTCTGTAGGAGAGTTGGGGTCTACCATTAGCCATATCTTGCCCTTCAGGGAAAACAACCATTTTGGCTCAGTCCCAATAAAGTGATAAGATAACAGATTAACAGATCCACTGGCTCGCTCTTTTGGCCCGCTCATGGCCTGCTCTTTTTATTTCCATGAGTGCCTAACAAGCATAGATAGAGCGCAGCCAGAGCAGTGCAATAGAATCCGTTACTGCGCTTTCTATACGCTCTTAAAAACTGACGTTGGTGCTTCTTTTGGATGTTGCGCTAATATCTGTTGTGTTTGATATGAGCGCAGCAACACAACACTCTTTCTGCCTGTTAAACTAGCGGACCAAGAGCGCAGCGAGAGCGCAGCGAGAGCGCACAAACGCATTTGCTATTGATTTCATATAGGAAACAAGCGCACCAGTAGAATTGCTCTGCGCTTGTATTGCGCTAAAAATATTAGCAGATGAAGAGCGAATGACAAGCTCACTATAAACAAGCGCAGTAAGAGCGAGCCATGAGCACATATACAAGCGATCCGGTGGAATCGCACCTTAAGATACCTGATAGATCGACTATCCTGCTATGCAGCTAACAATTACTCAGTCCCTACGGTGGTTGCTTATAGACACTGGGGTAATATAATAATTACTGTGATAAACATTGCTTCATGATAAAAAAAACTTCATAATCTTACCAGTTGACAAAAACCCAGTCATAGAGGATTCCAGATACCTGAAATATGCATGAGAGAGAACTCACAGGAATTAAAAATGTGGAGAAGGTAGGAAAAAGCTATAGTAATATTGACAATTTAATGAATTTGATGCATCTTGCATGGGTTCTCCACCCCTGTTATACTTTCATGCAAGACATATAGTTAAATGGGTCAGATTTTCAGAAAATGTACAATTGGCAGCTTCGAGTATATAATTCAAGTATATTCGGTCTTGCATTGATTCTAGCAATCTGTTTAGTTAGGTTGAACTGTATTTTGAACTGTATTTTCGTGTGAAATTTGGGTTATTCATGCAGATTGGTGAAGGGGAATTGTACATTTTCTGAAAATCTGACCCAAATGACTAATCGAAAAGAAGCCTCTGCTGGGCAGATCTTCTGGGCCATCCTTTGGAAATTAAGGAACATAACAGCTTATATTTCATCATTAGAATTTCGTTAAGTTTCTTTCCTCCAATTCTTTCTATTTCTGATAGAACTCCTATACTGAACTGACTGAAGTGACCATGAAAGTCTCAGTTTGTAAAGTTTATAAAGTTCATAAGTTCATCCTATAGTGGAGGTTTTTTATTGTACTTGATAATGTTACCACCAGATAACTGATATGGTGCACACATCCTGTCAACTCCAATGTTTGTTTGATAATAGTTTATGATTAACAGTGTCAAACGCTTTCTTGAAGTCAAGAAATATGAGATCAACTGCTTTTTTATTGGTAATACTTTTATACACTGACTCTAATAAGCGATCATGTCCTTCTATAATGGACTTGGCAGATGCTTGCTATTTTGTATTTTTAACTGTTTAGTACCAACTAATATACTTTTAATATTTTCTCTCTATATGGGTGAGATTTTCAGAAAATGTACAATTCGCTGTCACCAATCTTCTCAAATAACCCACATTTCAGACGAAAATAAAGCTCAAAACTCAGTTCAACCTAACCAAACAGATTGCTAGAATCAATGCAATGCCGAATATACTCGAATTTACCTAGTATTGACCAAATTGTAGCCTAATTTAGCAGAATTTACCAAATGTTTAGAGCTGCCAATTGTACACTTTCTGAAAATCTGACCCACATACCCTCTTGGCATGATTCAAATAAAGTGAAACTTACCATTCCAATGACTAAGAAAAAGAAAATGATGGGGAGAAACCAAGTGCCTTGGCCAGCTCTGAGATAATTCATGTAGACCCAACAGCTAACTGATCCTGTTGCATTTTCATCCTTTGGTATGTCAGGGTCTGCATCTTCTGCCGTGAACTAGAAGTTCAAACATTGCATAAATCTCATGCAAGCTCTGATGAAGCAAAATAAAACGATTGTTCCAACAATCGGTTTTTAGCTTACAGTCTGAGAGATCTTCAAGGCAATTGTGACTTACAGCACTGTTCCCTGCAGCTATATGCTCAATTCTATGCTCAAATTGTAAAATCAAAGAAGCAGATCAAGAACTAAGGATGAAACAGATTGGAAGAAAACACTCTTAACATCAGGCTATGATCAGGTTAAAAGGTGTATCTCTGAATCTGTTAAAAAAGTGATCAGGTACTGCCTAATCAATTACATCCTAAGCAAATAATTTTGTGCACATGCAAAGGAAGATTGCCTTGGGACATTCTTTTTCAATGATAATGCTCAATAATGCTCAATAATCTTTGGCCATGGATAAATGACAGAAAGTTGTGTGCACTATGGATTGTATCAATAATAATTCAATGATTTTATTGTTAAAACTGCTAATACTGATTACACTGGTCACCAAAACTATCTCTCTGTGCAGTAGACTGCTAATAATTATTATAAGGTACTAGGTAATGGCCATTCTCAACATTAATAAGAAGGTTTGCTCTGCAAAATGAAATTTCTTTTGGATGAGCTCTGTAGCTGAAGATAACTGTAGGAAGAACTGGGAGTTAACAAACCTGGACATACATATTATACCCAATTTACTCATCTCTACATACTCATGTAACTGTTTTAATGATAAATAAAAGTATTCCTCAATTCAATTCAATTCAAGAGACAAATCAAAACCAACCATTTGTGCTGGCACATCCTCAGTGCTCAGTTTATCCCAGGGTATAATACTTTTATGCACAAACTCTGCTTCTGTTTCTGCTTTATTTTTGTCTTCTACAAACTGATGTACAGCGCTACTGATGTCCTGATACTGGCCTGACATGATTGCCTTACCCTAGAAGAAATATAATTAATTAATTAAATTAAAAAAATGATGGAAGGCAACTCATCTAAAACAATAATGGGAAAGAATCAGGTTGGAATTTTTGCAGGTTTATTGGCGTTCCTGACGCGTTTTGCCTTTCTTGGGCTTCATCAGAGGAAATATAATTAAGTTAAGTAATCAAAACTTTTTAGAATTTGTTCAATTATTGTACCAATACCATAGGGGTTCAGGGTGACATAATGGTCTAAACGCCCTGCTTTGGTGTGTTATGGGTTGGAATTTTTGTGATAATGTTTTTGAGAATAAACGGTTGTCCATGATATCTAGATTTCTTCTTCTATTCATCTGTAATAAATCACCAATACAGATCATACAGGGACAACAATATGTGATATGTTTCAGGAAAATGAGTCATAAGTCGCATAATATGGATTTTGAGATATCCCCATATTTGAAAAGATGGGATCAAGCCGATTCCAATGATAGTAAACAGTCTAATAATCTTATATATATTTCTAGATTTTAAGTTTGATATTTTTGTTTAAAAAAAAAAGTTTCCAATATTTCTGGGGATCAATAAACAGTGAAGGTACTAAATGTAGTCCTTATAAGGACCTTTAAAACGAAAGGATATATTACATAGATTCTCCTGAAATTTGATGCATCAATTGATATAGGTATAAGTGATAAACCCCCCAAAATCAGAACATTCCAATAATGTGATCTTGTGAAAAAAATACTTTGAAAAATATCAATTTTTCGACTTATGATTCATTTTCCTGAAACACATCACATATGCATGATGAGGATCAAATGTAAGATACCTTATCAAGGAGAATAATCTGGTCAGCCTCTTGTAAATACTGGATATGATGGGTCACCAGTAGCCTCACCTTATCTCTTAATAGTCCCATTATACACCTGCCAATATAGGAGCATATGGGTCAGATTTTCAGAAAGTGTACAATTCACCTTCACCAATCTTCTCAAATAACCCAAATTTCACACGAGAATAAAGTTCAAAATACAGTTCAACCCAACCAAACAGATTGCTAGAATCAATACAATGCCGAATATACTCGAATTTACCTAGTATTGACCAAATTGCAGCCTAATTTAGCAGAATTTACTTAATGTGTACAGCTGCCAATTGTACATGTTCCGAAAATCTGACCCATATGGTGAGTATACAATACAGATTGGGATAAATTCTACACGGAGTCAGCATTAGGACCAATATCCACCAGTACATCAAAGTTCACGTCAAAACTTCTAAGGGGACGAAGTAGCTTTTGCAATTGAACAAAAGCTCATTTCCATTGATGAATAATTTTATTGAGATAAGAAAATAAATGATAACAAGTACTTCTCCCCCTTGGAAGTTTTGATATAAAGTTTGACATGAGGTTTGATGTAGTAGCGAATGTATGAAGGGGTGCAGCAGACATTGCCTCTGACTGTTATGACTACTATGAGGGTAACATTTTCAGAAAATGTACAATTGGCAGCTCTACTTATTTAGGAAATTTTCCTAAATTAGGCTGAAAAATGAAGATTCCGGGGTATATCTGAGTATATTTAGTATCGCATTGATTTTTAAAAAGTATCAGTTCTGTTATGTTCAACTGCATTTTGAAGCTCAGTTTTGTCTTAAATGTGGGTTATTTGAGAGGATTGGTGAAGGCGAATTGTACATTTTCTGAAAATCTGACCCATGAGTTAGAGTAAAATCACCTTATAAGTGTTAATCGATCACAATGATGGAAGCAGGCTTCACAAAGACTTGGATGCAATGAATAAAAAAGGAAATCCCCAAGACAAAGGTGCAAATAGAAGAGACTTAGATAACTGAAATGGATGGGGGGGAGCAAGAGAGCAATTAAGAAGGGCATCAAGCTGATAAAGGATGGACAAAATGCTTACTTGTTAAAGATTGTATTGCCAACTTTTCCATCAACAGCCGAGAGTGGATCATCCAGAAGATAGACATCAGCATCAAAGTACACAGCCCTGTATTTCATACAGAAATTAGGAAAATAAGGAAATTTCTAAATGTCATTAAAAGTGAGTAGATGGTTAAGCAGCTCCTTGGGCACTAAGGACAAAATGGATGACATTTGTGATCCATTTTAGGAAAAGGAGTCATAAGTCGCAAAAAATGGATTTTAAGATATCATTATATTTGTAAAGATGAGATCAAGCCGACTCTAATGATAATAAAGACTAGGATATTTAATATGTATTTCTATATTTTAAGTGTTATATTTTTATTATTGAAAACAACGTTTGATGTATTTTGGGGTGAGCAATTACTAGTAAAGTAGCTAAATATATTCATTACGACAACCATAGAAATACATAGATATATTCATTACACTGTCCTGAAATTCAGTACATGTATTTAGGCTACAAGAGGCTTCAACATTCCCACAAATATATCCTATTAATAAATCACCTTGAAAAATAACAATTTTGCGACTTGTGACTCATTTTCCTAAAACACTGGCATTTTAACTGGCTAAGTCCCTGTGTCCATTATGTTTTCCTAGTATTAAGAGAGCTGCAGACTTGCTTGAAAAGGATCCGGCCCGCATCTTTTAGCATTGTTAGATGCACTTCTGCTTCACCTGTTGTGAACTTGAAATTATTTCTATGTTAATGTTGAAACTGTGCAATATAAGAACAATCAAGAACTGGCACTCGACGGAAGAACTACATGAACCTATGTTTGTGTAGATTGTCGAATTACCATATTGTAATAATATCAAGACACAATACAAAATTCTTGAATTGAATTGAATTGAATTGTTTACTTAGCAATTTTCAGGCAACCTTGGTGCTGCCTCGCCTACAGCTACAATTAGGGCTGTGGAAGAGCTACAGTTTTTGCCAGTCAATATACATTGTTTATGTACAGATTATAGAGGGTTCAAACATCCCAAACCAGACTAAACAGATTAATGACCTCCACTTCAGACAGGAATCAGGCCCTAATGTTGGTAACTGGCCTGATTGTTAATAATGCCCAAGGCGTGCTAATTCAATTATCCCTATCCTTGATAGCACGAAAATATGTTATCCGACCGTCACGCCACCTAGCTTTTCTAGTTTGCTAAGGCGGCAGCTTCCGGTTATGACACCCGAACCTAAGAAACAGAGTAGGCCTAAACATCGTTATCTATACAGTCATTGCTCTACTCTTTCAAATACGTAAAATTATATACCTACGGATAGCAGAGAATATACTCTTTTAATATTTTTTAATCCCGTCACGATCTTTAAATTTTTGCTGGTGTTATCACCGTTTTCGCAGGTAGCGGCCGGCGCGAACACCTTAACAGAGTGGCAGCGGAAGCTTCTGTTTCAGCCTACTATTCGCTTATGGATTATTACACCAAACAGTGCACTAGCAATCCCTCAATAGAGGTCATTAATTCTTTATTAGAATATGTTACAAGCTCTCACCTAGCTAGGGCTACCCTTGACTTTTGACCTCCGCTCAGCGTGTGTCCACGTTCACCAATCAGAGTCTCATCTCCGTATGCCATTTTTGATATATCCTGTCAAAGCATCCCCAATGTCACACATATCAAAAGACAGATTCAGGTGACAAGGAGGCCCAGAGATTCAGCTTCCATGTGTGATTCATGTCATGATAGGCAAAACAAACCATAATTATCTGGGTTTATCGCTGACTAAAAAACAGGTTAGTAGAATTGTTTTACATGATGATTTAACATCTTCTTTAGATGGTTTGTTTTTGTTTTAAATGTTTTTATTCAGATAGAGACATTATGTTGTCATACACTATTCTCAGTTTTAGCTGATGGGAAAAAGTTAAGTGATTATAGAATCCATACATAAAATGATATAATTCATGAATTCTAAAGTAAAGTCAGATCTTACAGACATATTTATCGTTAGAAAAAGCCATAAGTAGATAAAATAGAAAACAATACAAGTGTAAGAACCATCACCTGGGTATAAACATCAATACACCACAGACAAAAGAGATTAAAAAAATAGCTGAGGACATAAATTTGTACATAAATCAGTGGAAAAGGTCAAAGACAACAAAATGTGATGTGTTTCAGGAAAATGAGTCATAAGTCGCAAAAAATAGATTTTGAGATAGCATTATATTTGAAAAGATGAGATCAAGCTGATTAAACAGTCTAATAATCTAATAAGTATTTCTAGATTTTAAGTTTGATATTTTCGTTTTTGAAAAAAAAAGTTTCCAATATTTCTGGGGGCCAATAAACAGTAAGGTAACTAAATGTAGTCCATATGAGGACCTGTAAAACTAAAGGATATATTACATAGATTGTCCTGAAATTTGCTACATCGATTGATATAGCCATAAGTGATACACTCTTCAAAACTCAGAACATTCCAATAATGTGATCTCGTGAAAAAAACACTTTGAAAAATATCAATTTTGCAACTTATGACTCATTTTCCGGAAACACAACACAAATTGCTCCCCAACCACCACACACACACACACACACACACACCTACACTTGGAATTAGCTAGTTACTACAAAGTGTTAGCAAGTAATAAAGTATAGACAAAGTGTATAAAGCCACTCACATCTTGCAGGCAGCAGGCCTCTATGACTCGGGTATACCTCTGTGGGTTAAATGGCTGTCCCATGAGGATGTTTTCCTTTAGAGTCTTGGAGATGATCCATGGTTCCTGGGGCAGATAGGCCACTCTACCTGACACCTCACATATACCAGAGTCTACGTATAACTCGTCCATGCAGGCTTGCAATAGTGTACTCTGTGAGACAGATGGGTCAGATTTTCAGAAAATGTACAACTGGCAGCTCTACAAATTAGGAAAATCTCCTAAATTAGGTTGAAAAATGAAGTATACTGGGTATATCTGAGTATATTTGGTATCCCATTGATGTAAAGTATCAGTTCTGTTATGTTAAACTGCATTTTGAAGCTCATTTATGTCTTAAATGTGGGTTATTTGAGAGGATTGGTGAAGGTGAATTGTACATTTGCTGAAAATCTGACCCAGATGTTAAAGCTGCAGTCTCAGTTAACGTTGGTAAGAACATATATGGGTCAGATTTTCAGAAAATGTACAATTGCCAGCTGTACACATTTAGTAAATTCTGCTAAATTAGGCTGCAATTTGGTCAATACTTGGTGAATTCGAGTATATTCGGCATTGCATTGATTCTAGCAATTTGTTTGCTTGGGTTGAATTGTATTTTGAACTTTATTTTAATCTGAAATTTGGGTGAGAAGATTGGTGAAGTTGAATTGTACATTTTCTGAAAATCTAACCCATTATTCAATATAATATGTTTTACACTTTGTTCCATTCTTTCCTAACCCAGCTAAAAGTCTCTAAAATTTGGAGAATTCTGCCGAGTTGTTTTTGCGACAGGACTTTTAAAACGTCTTTTTTTGTATTTGGAGGACCTGCCTGAATCCTTTCCTATGCTGACTTCCTTTATTATCGTTCACCGGTGGCTGTTTTCCCTTGACTATCTCTACTTCAAATTCTTGTATAACCATAACAACAGCAGAATATTGATGAATTCAGTCCTATAAGTCATGATATGAGTCAATTTGGTAATATTTTGTTAGCCGTAATAACTGAGAATGTAGCTTGAAATGATAATGCATTATTTGTTAAATCATTGATATGTGTTGATGTAAACTAAACAGTTGGAAATAGTAGGAAAGTTAGATATGAATCATAGAGCAGTAACGAAAGGACAGTGTGCTGATGCCTGTTTTTATTTATATATATAAATCATATAGATCTTTTGTACAGTGGGTGTCATCTGGTCAGCCAAGATGCCTAAATGAAAACAGGAAGACTATTAAATGTAAACAAATGTAACCTAACTTGAACAAGATACCTTTCCAGATCCTACTTTCCCCACAATACCCAGAAACAGGTTCTCCTGCAATGTAAAAGTTTCGATTGAATTCATTTGATGTTTTATTTAAAATTAAACTATTTAATTTATTATTAGTGATTTGCCAGACATGGATTGATTAGTCATCTCTATATTATGCATGATTATTAATCATCGCTGAGTATATTAATCAATTTCTTCAAACAACATTGACTAAACTACAGCAAAAGGGATTTCTATTAAGTTGATTCCTGGATTTTCTTTATTACTTATTTTATTTCAGAGACAATTTTCCGGTGTGGTTTAGTGGTAAGGTTTTATAGAACGATTGTATCAAATATGTCAAATTTAAATGGGTTTTTTGTGTGTGTTTCTACAAATTGAAATATTATAATGTAATGACATATAATTTACCTCCTTCATACAGAGATTGATTTCTTTCAGGGAGAAGGAGGTCCTACTCTGAAAACAAGAATAAGATTAGAAATTCATTCAAGAGTAATTGACATTGCAAAGCAAATGGACATCTATGGTAAAGTTAAAATGCAATTTTGAACATATCAGCAATGGACTCAAACAGAAATCGGCTGTATGATTAATCAGAATATGTCAAATTCATTCATCACTTGCGAAATGTAATTAAGGTATTATATTTTAGTTCAGTCAATCTAAGTGAAATTTGGGCAAAGGTAGCAACAAATGGCAAGAAAACGTTTTTTTGCTGGATCATGTAGAGGAGATCTAAGGCGTTTACTAAAAAGATGTCCCATGCCCAACTCATATGCTGGAGATATAATTAGTCAGTGAAAAGCATTACAATGTTGGTTGCTGTTCCCAGCTGGACCTGATCCACATTAGACTTATAAATAGAGAAAATGGGATGAGCCGGCAATAATCGAAAAAATTTTGGACGAGATTGGTCCACATAAGCACGATGCCATAGGCAGAGTGCTTATGTGGGCGAATCAAGTCCAATAAATTTGTGATTATTGCCGGCGAGTTCCATTCTATATTTATTATATGTGCATGAAATTTGATCATATGTCACCAGATATCACTGAAAAAAATATTAAAGAAGTCTCAGAGAGCCCCGCTGCCCCGCTGCCAGCCCCACTGACAGCCCCATTAGTATATTGATGAATTAAAGCGTTCATATCGCAGCCATTTCTTGAGCTACATTAATAAAACTTATATCATTTGATAGAGAATTTAATGCTCTTCTTCTATGCTCTCTTTTTATTATGTATTTCTATAATTATAGTAGCAGGATCACGGGTGGAGTACCGATCGCGGGTATTTGCCTGCACGTATGAAAAAGTACATAATGGAAAGATACAATACTAATATCAAGTTACAAGATCTCTATCGTTAATACTGCACATACATGTACATACTGCAAATAATAATGCAATAATACAATGATAAGATGTTACCATCTATATTCATATAAGATATTAGATGTCTGGGCCACCTACCCATATTCCATAGTTCCAGTTTATGGAAAATGGAATGTTAATGATATAAATAGAGAGAATGGAACAAGCCTGCAATAATCGATTATTGCAGGCGAGTTACATTCTATATTTATTATTTGGGAATAAAACGTGATGTGTAATCACAAATGTGTCATGTGTAAATCTGAAAAAAGTAGCCGACTTGGTAACAAACTAGTTCATATAGTATGTGTACTATATGGATATTTGTATTGCACCCCACTTATAGCACCTCTCAAGAGGGATGCGCGTATAATAATATATCATATGTCTTGTTGAATAGCTCCTGATAGGCAGGACGTAAATACTAGTACTGCTGCTTATTAACTACTACCAATAGTAATGGTAAAACTGATAAAGATTAGAACCTGCGATGTAGGCTCCCACGAGGCGGTTAGGTTTTTCATCAACACGCTGCAATTCCTATCTGTGTTTTTGACTGATCCTCCGTCCTCGAAACTTAGAAATTCCTACAATGATTTTAAGCTTATTAGTTCATATATATGGGTCAGATCTTCATGAAATGTACAATTCGCCTTCACCAATCCTCTCAAATAACCCACATTTAAGACAAAAATGAGCTTCAAAATGCAGTTTGAATAAACAGAACTGATACTTTAAATCAATGTGATCCCAAATATACTCAGATATACCCGCTATTCATCATTTTCCAGCTAAATTTAGCCGAATTTCCTAAATGTATAGAGCAGCCAATTGTACATTTTCTGAAAATCTGACCCATATATATGGATTCTAGTAATTACATCAATTATGGTTTAGTTGGTTTGTGAGTCCAGAAGAGACAAAAGTGTCAAAAGTGGGCTGGGCATTGCCATGTTCAATTGATAAAAGGGAGTAATAATTATTCAATTCACTTTTTTTTTTTTTAAATATTTTATTGGCTGAAACAGTTTAACAATTATTATTTGTATAAAGAAAGACGCATGACTGACAAGATGCAGTTATATTTCGTGCGTTCAGGCATTGCCTAATGGGTACTAATTTTCTTTGTTAAGATGTAGTTTTGGGCTATCCAATGGTATACGTGTAAGAGCACGACGTGATCACATTGTTTGATAAGCTGTTCATTGCTTTTAATACATCGTTTTTATTAAAATGTTTTTAATATATGACGTATATACAGTTGTGAAGTATATTACGACGTACTGAGCATATCAAAGTCATTATATATTTCTGAAATGTGTATTTTTCTTGATTAAAATTATTTTTTGTATCATAAATGTATAATATAATGCCATGCCTTAAGCAATCAGGCAACCTCTGAGAACATCAACGCTCGTCGCTGAAATGTATTTTTGTTGTCCTGAATAAACATAATTAAAAATCAAAATCAATCAAATCATTTGGTGGTAGGTCCCCCACCCCACGCCCCTGATCCCGTTACGTAGCAGAACTTACATAGATTCTGTCCGAGGCTCGGATCAGCTCATGGAAGAGAATAAAGGCGACAGCCATGGTGAGAAAACTGTAGACACACATCATTTTCATCATTCCTATGAGACTAATCGATTCCTACAAGACATAAATATTGGACATATGAGATCCGCTCTATCAAAATGAGTCCCATGTCGGCAAAATCGATTTCGGAGTTAGCTATTGGATGGGTAAGCAGCAGGAAAGAGCTTTCCAATGATGTATAGAGCTTAATTTTAGGCCTATCGGGTATATTTATACGTTTGCAGTGAGTATTTAATGGACGCGGTTACTGGAGGAGCCGGAAGCTGAGATATTGAAGGTCAAAGTTGTGGGATTTTTCTTCGACGCCCCGACCTTGGTTACGGGCATTTGGTATCGGCCGATATTAGCCATCTATGGTGATATATGGGATTATTGGAGCCTTTCAAATATGCGTATTTTCTAACTCAGTATTGTAATTCTACATTTTGTAATTGTTATATCATTATGTTTATGGTGTGAAAAACCTCTGTTCCAGATGGTTCAAGGCTATTCCCTAATTCAGTCTCATTATTCATAGTTGCGACCAAGCGGATGGACCAGATTGGTCAGATTTTCAGAAAATGTACAATTCAACTTCGCCAATCTTCTCAAATAACCCAAATTTCAGACGAAAATAAAGTTCAAAATACAGTTCAACCTAACCAAACAGATTGCTAGACTCAATACAATGCCAAATATACTCTAATTTACCTAGTATTGGCCAAATTGCAGCCTACTTTAGCAGATTTTACTAAATGTTTACAGCTGCCAATTGTACATTTTCGGAAAATCTGACCCAGATATACCTGGGGCTCTCAGGAGATGTATGTTACCGAGTCATAATGACCCAGGATTATTCACCTTAGAACAATCCCAGACTCATTAACACATGATATATGTGGGTCAGATTTTCAGAAAATGTGCAATTCAACTTTGCAAATCTTCTCAAATAACAAAAATTTCAGACGAAAATAAATTTCAAAATATAGTTCAACCTAACCAAACAGATTGCTAGAATCAATTCAATGCTGAATATACTCGAATTTACCTAGTATTGACCAAATTGCAGCCTAATTTAGCAGAATTTATTAAATGTGTACAGCTACCAATTGTACATTTTCTGAAAATCTGACCCATATGCTACTGTCAAATATGAAGACAATATGATATACTTACAGAAGAAATAATTGGTTGACTTCGAAGCAAGTGTGTGGCAAGAATTATATAGACAAAGAGCTTGCCGAATGGAATAGTTGATATTTGCAGCAAGCAAGAGTAAATCGATCTTTGTAGCTGAGTCTTCATTTCAATCCTAAATCAAACCAATAATATGGGATGTGTTACAGAAAGACGGGTCATGAGTCGCCAAGAATCTGATTTTGAGATACTATATTATTTGAAAAGATGCGATTAAGTGTATTCCAATGAAAGTAGACATTAGGACATCTAACAAGTACTTCTATATATTTGTATGCATGAACAAAAAGGTTAGTGACCACTATTAAAGTAGTTAAATATAGTCCTAGGGTAACCTCAGATATGCATCAATACATTATTATTATACAACTTTTATTCCATATCAGCATATACAAATGACAATAAAGAACTGGGCTATTGATCCCTCTCCAATGGAGATCTTCCTGGTAACCCTTAAATAAACAATTAAAATGCAGTATCATAGCTAGTTTATAGCTTTGAAGAAAAATTATGTGTCTCTGTGTTATTCTAAACAAATTGTCTTTGGTTTGTCCTTTCCGCGGTGACGATTTATATTATTGTCCGTAACGCATAGTTCTTGTTTCGAGGGTTGTTGAAATTGTCTCATATTCATTTTTAATATATTTATTATTGTCTATCATCTTTTGTTTGTAACTTGTGCTTGTGTTCTTGGATGGTCACAGCAGTTGAACAGACTTGTTTCTTTTTAACCTGGTCGAACCTGGTCACAACAAATAATGAAAATAGTGTAAAAGAATCCTGTCCTATACTGGTAGGGTTCTGTTTAGTAAATGAGGTGATTAATCAACTCATCCCATCTCGAACTGTCCTATCCTGTACTGGTTGGACCAACAAATCTTAATAGTATTCGTAGCTGACAATAAGACAAGGTTGTATAAACAGTGAACATTAAACAGTAATATCGTCCCCCCCTTCCCGCCATTCATTTAATCTACCGACATTTCGGTCTTTGTGGTAGGACTTACGTGCCTACTTACTTCCCCCCTCCCTTACATTCATACATTATTCAGATTGTCCTAATTGACTTAAACAGGATTTCATTGAAGTCAAAATGCCTGTTATAAAGGTGTATTACAGGGTAGAACCTCCTCAGATTTAAGAAAACTGTTGTTCTCTTTAGGATATACATTTTTTAACCACTTTCTAAAAGCTTCTCTTGTTTTTATATCTCTAGGTTGTTGTGGCAGGGCGTTCCATAATAAAGGCATTCTATATATATACAATTTTTGTAACTTTCACATTTTGGTATTGGAACTTTCAGTTTTTTGCCTGCACTTAATCCTCTCAAATTTATTTGTCTATCGTCAACATATTCCTTATTCAGAGACCTCCTGAATGCTAATTCTAAAGTGTGCCCTTGCCTCCTAGTATTAAGCGAGGGCATCTCAGTTTTTATATGTATTTCTTTGGTACTCGTATACCTGGGGAGTTTGAGTGCAATTTTTATCGCTGCGTTTTGCAGAGACTGAAGTCTGTCTAAATATCTTTGAGGGGTGGACTGATAAAATATATCCCCATAGTCTATGTGAGGTAAAATAGTAGCCTTATATAATAACATTAACGTTTTGGTGTCACAGACTCTGATAATGATTTTAGTTTAGTTCGTATGGCGTGAATCTTTCTTTCCATAAAAGTTTTGAAATTTAATTTGCTGTCAATCTCCACTCCCAGAAATGTATAGTACCCAACCTCCTCAAGAGTATATTGGCCTATCTTGTAAGACTTTACATTAGTTTTCTCTTGTCTTAAGCTAACAGTCAAATATTTACATTTTTTAATGTTCAAAGATATCTTATTAACTGCACACCAATTAACAATATTATCAAGGTCTGTTTGTAATTCCCTATTCGTCCCTGTATTTTTTTCCCTTTTTTCATAGATAACAGTGTCGTCAGCGAAGTGCTGAATTTGACAATTCTTGACAACCTTATGTAGATCAAAATACATTCAATATACAGTGTTGGAAGTTGGTACATATAGTTAAGGTATGATGGAAGAATACAAACAAGCGTGTAAGCTTCGTGAGAAGAGCGAAGCAACTGATTTAATGGACTAGAATCCAACTACATATCTTCCTCCAGGATGTGGGTAAGGTGTAGGGGGCGGAGTCCTTACGTAATACCTATGGCTTAATAGCATGAATAAGTAGACTTGCATAGTACTGGGTGCGATTTTAGTAATGAGATAATATAATAAATGGGTGATAATTAATAATCAATATAAATATAATGAGGTTACACAATGTTACGTAATGTTACATAACATAGTCATGCTACTAACCGCATACGATTTTTATGAATTTTGGCAAACTTCCTCCCAATCGTGACACACAGAGCAAGCCATTAAATTGGTCTTCTTACCTGCGGAGTTCATTGGCTTTTTCTGCCATCAGATCTTCCCAGCAGTACATTTTGATGAGACGCATTGATCTTACTATTTCATTCATCAAGGCAACACGTTCGTCCGTCTGGTAGGCCTGTTTAAGACTGATAGGTACATTGAGCTTTAGGATATTGTGACATCAAACTTCATTCTCAGCTTTTATGACAAAGAAAATCTTACCAAATTTAATCGTATTATGCCTTATAGGACTGAATTCATCAATATTCTGCTATTGTTATATGTTTTGAACTAGAATCAGCCGAGAGAAAAAAGCCGCCGGTGAGCGATAATAAGTTAACTCATCATAGGAATGGATTAGGACAGGTCTTCCAGATACAAATGTTGGTCAAACGATTGTTAGAAGGGTTAGAAAAGAATGGATAAAAAAATAGAAATTTTTAATTTTTGACCGATGTTAGCTGAGAGTGCAGCTTTTTTGTTTGTTTTAAAAAAACAGAGTGCAGCTTTAATTTAACTTAATTTTGGAGAGTTTTGCGCTCTGTTTGGTACTTTCCATTTTGACAGGAAGAATACGCCCATTTAATAGCCTTCTGTACACGTTGTATAAAGAGATAGAATGAAAAGGCGTGGCCGCTGATGTAAACGCAATGTAAGCATGTCTGTGATTGGTCTATATCCCATCATTGATGATATCAGACCAATTAGAAAAGAGCTTACTCAGCCGCAAGGCACAATACGAAAAAAATGGCCGTTGTTAAGGTTCAGCTTCTGCCAGCCTAATACCAGCAAAAGAATGATGATTTTCTATTATTTCCAAGTCGTAGTATAAAGAAAGAACTGTACTTGAGGTTAAGAACTACTTGTGTGATTCAATGGCTCTTTTTTATAATTTATTTTGCATCCAACGCGCGACCTGCAAAATAAGACCTATAACAATTTCGAACAATTTATACAAAGTAAAATGTGGACTTGAGCCATTGAATCACACTTGTAGTTCTAACCTCTCGTTCAGTTCTATATAATGACCTGACCAATATATGGGTCAGATTTTCAGAAAATGTACAATTGGCAGCTCTACACATTTGGTAAATTCTGCTAAATTAGACTGCAATATGGTCAATACTAGGTAAATTCGAGTATACTTGGCATTGTATTGAGTCTAGCAATCTGTTTGGTTTGGTTGAACTGTGTTTTGAACTTTAATTTCGTCTGAAATGTGGGTTATTTGAGAGGATAGGTGAAGGCGAATTGTACATTTTCTGAAAATCTGACCCATATACAGGTTTCAGAAGAACATAAACCCACATCCCTTTATCTATATAAATGAAATGTATTCCATCATGTGAAATTTTGTCGAATAAACATTTTAAAAAAATATATATTATATATATGTAGTGAACCCCCGGATATCTCGATTACCAATCCGGGGCTGTAGGCTCTCCTACAGGTAGTTTATCAGTAAATGGTGACACTAGTTATCCAGCCCGCGATAACCTTCGTGCTATTACTTAGACAACCCAGGTTCGATTCTCCTCTCGACTAAGGGAAAGTAAAACATGGACAACGATCTCTGTTTCCGTAGCTTTATTTCCCCCACAGTGCAATCACAAGGTACATGGTCAGCCGGGCTAACCAAGACATCTGACGGAAAGGATTTCCGGAATAGTCACAAATACAATCCGTACAATAACAAGGTGTGTACAAGTAAATGGCAAGATGTTCTTCGTACAGGAATAAGTGATACAGGAGATACACAATACATCACAGTTATGCAATACAGTACGTATTCTGGTCAATGCAGAAAGATGAAAGGTAATCTGTAACTAGGGTAAAGCTTAACATTTCATTCAAGGTAAAAACGGAACAGATCCGAAAGGCTTGAAAGGCTGAGCGAGCGGAGCTCCAACCTTGACCTTGAAGGCCGACCCGGTTATATAAGAGTTAAAACAACAGCAAGCTATACTAGACTTGCGCTGATCCTCATATCCACTACAATACCCCCTCCATAATTTATAGATTTTTAACCCAACGGAGTAACACAATCTACAATATGTAAATTATTATAAGGCAATGTGGATATAAAATAAGTAAGAAGTAAAGCACCAATAGAGAATTAACAATGCGAATTCAAAAGTACAGGCAGGAGCAATATAGTGACCCGCGCACGTTATACAATAATCGCGACATCTCTAATTACAGCATGAGAATCATTCGGATTCAACATACTCAAACAGCCTTTGACAAGAAGGAGCTTCAGTAGACCTGCTACAGCTATATGTACAATATGTCAAAATAAAGTAATAACCTTTAGGCTGGAAAAACTTCTCACTTTCCGCACGGAAAAAAAATATTCTTTCCGGGGGGTCCGGGGTCGGTAAGCAGTTAGCATCAGAGCATCCGTGACAAGTCCGGCATCCGTATTCATCAAGAGTCGGTTACATCAGTGACATCAGGGGTCCCCATTTCCGTTCGTCAAGGAATCAAGTCATCATCAAGTCCGTCCGGCCATTCGTCGTCATCAAAATCTCAGTCCGTAAGTCACATCCGTGGGCATTTCGTCCCGGTTTGCACGCCCAGCACACAGTAGCTGGACCTACTTCTCCTTCTGCTCAGTGTCCTCCATTCCGTGCTCCGGAATATCGGCAGGATCAATCACTGCAGGAGTTGTAGGCCTGTCTCTTCCAGGGGTCACTGGCATTGGTGGCATCATCTGGAATGACACGGGCATGGCGGGGTTTGGCACCAAACCACCGCTCACGGGTTGGGCACCCATGAACTCATTCATGAGGCGACCAAACATGAAAAACCGCTGCATGCTATGTTGGTCCATTAGCATAGGAGCAGGGGTTGCGGGGAACGGAGAAGGCATAGGCACTTCTTCCGTCGCTAGGTCAGGTCGCTGACTCTGAGTGGCACTAGTCACAGTACTACTCGGGACACTTCGGGGCACTTGGGACTGGGGCTGGAGACGGGGTTCTCTCCCGGCGTCTTCCAACTCTGCCCGGAGATTTCCAATAATCTCCTCTTGGACGCGGATCTTGTCGTCTCTCTCTTTTAGTCCACGTCGCTGGTCTCGGATCAGACGAGCGTTGCAACGGTTCTCCTCTCTGAGTGTTGCAAGCTCCTGCACTTGGTCACGGACCGTTTGCAGCTGACCCAGGGGCTCCGCTAGCGTATGGAGCACCTCATTGACTCTGGTCTCAACGGTCAGGACTGCTTCAGAGGCTTGCTCTAAAACTTCCCTCACCGCGGTCTCTCCGGTTGCCAACAGCTCAGCAGTCGGGACAGGAGGGGGTAGTTGCGCTACCAACCCTTCAGCTGCTTGCTGAGCACACGTCGCTATCCTCTTAGGGGTAGGCGGAATTCCATAGCTACTGCTTCTGGAATTAGATCGGGATCGATCTCTCTTCTTGCCTTTCTTGCCGGACTGAGCTTTAGAAGAGCTCGGAGCTCCGGCAGCGGCACTGGCAGCTGGCCTTGCAAATCCAGTGTCCTTGGAAGCAGCTTTCGTTGCCTTCCGCCGGACTAGATGCAAATCAGCATTCGTAAGATACGTTGTCCGCATGAACAGCGTATTCACCTCCCTGGTCGGCGTGACGGTTTGGGCTTTCTCCACGGCTTTGTCACGGCTAGACTTGTGAGCCACCTTCTCACCGTACTGAAGGTGTCGTACCAGCTCGATACGTCTGTCTAGTCTTTGCAAACAGGAGGAGGACGGGCAAGTCCACACCTCTCTCCGGGTACCATGTTCCTCACAGAAGTGGCGGAACAGGCGCTCTCTAGTGGCGTAGGTCTTGACGCCAGAAGTGTTCATTCGTGGACACCTACACACCGCGAAGGGGCAACGGAAACCGGGTTTCCACAGTTCCGCAGCATAAGCCACCTTCTGGTACGTGCCTGCGTCTGTTTGCTCTTTACGGAACAGGCTTGGCCACAGCCGAGTCTCATACCTCTCCATGAGGTTGTCCGTAAACTCGGCAGACTCATCCTCACTCTCATCATCGATCGGGACAAACTTCCCGGGGACGTCTGTGGAGGGATCAATAGGGTACAACTCCGTGCCTTCCTCATACAGGGTACGGAGGTCTGCTACCTTCTCCACATCACGGAACCGAGCGCTTCTCACACTCAGTCTCTCTCGGTGAACTTTCATCACTCTCTTCTTGGGGGTTTTGGCCACGGGTTTGCCTTCCGCGCCCTTAGGCTTAGTCACTGCGGAGGCTCCGGCCACACCAGGCGAATCGATGTCCATTCGCTCTACGTTCACGGACAAGGGGCGCAGCCCATGCTTCTTGTCCGCACTCCGCCCTCGCTCTCTGCCAACCCGGCCTCTGCCGGGGGACCTGGACTGACCACGTCCAGCAGTCCTCTCGGTGGCATTACTCCGGCCTCTGCGCGGAGATTTGCGGGGGGAAGTTCTCTTCTCCGTGGGCTCAATCTTCACGGAGTCCGGGTCTTCCTGAGCGGCGTCTGACAAGGCCTGAGCGAACTCTGCCTCACTCAAAGCCTGGAAGGGGGCGACCTCATCTTCACCCTCCTGCTCTAGGAGTTTCGCCTCCACTTCCACCGGAATCTCTTCCTCGGTGGTCTCTCCGCTCAGACTCTCATCGTCTTCGTGTCGGCTCTCGGTCCGGCTCATCTTGGGTCATACGGAAATCTCACGGAAATCACACGGAAATCACACGGGATTCTCTCAGGCACTCTCAGGGGTTAAGTTGGCAGCTTTTTAGTTCTCCGATCCTATAACATAAACATTAAAGCTCTAGTCACGGGGGCGGATGCAGCCGGAACATCTATTTTCACATAACTTAGGTAAAAAGTTGCCCAAAAAGACAACGGATACAACTAGTATGATCTCTCCGAGTATTCTAGTTATAAAATACACAAGCCTGAGAACATAGAATGTACCAAACAAGCTAGATAATCGAAAAATCATCGTAGCGTGGCCCGATTCATGTCCACATCCAAGATGGCGGTTGGGTCGTAGCTTCGGTGCTCTATCTCCCCACACTAGAAACACCGAAACTTACGTCTTATACTAGACGCACACCTCTGTGACAACCATCGGTATCATGTTAAAATACCTCTCTTCCTTCCTAGCAATCATACAGAATCCATTCATACAAGTTTCATGCGACAAATCAACTCATAGAACGATCACAGTAGAAAGCGTACTTACAGGTCAGAGTCCAGGAGCAAAGTGAGCCACGAGGCGGAGCGAACTGGTGAACCCGGATGCAGCCACCTCTAGCGGCACCCTGATGCAACGCTAGTTCACTTAACCGCCACGCTACTACAGCGCCATGCTCCCGCCACTGCCTGACGGATAATGTTACCCGGTTTTGCATGCTTAGATCAGTTACGCTCCCCGTGACTGAGGTTTTTGACTGTACGTAAACTGACTACTTCTCCACTGAGACAGGGTGGAGGGGAATTCCAGTGAATTCACCCAACAATGACACTGTTACTAGCAGCAATTTCAAGGTATCCAAACCAAGATTCAGAGCCAGTACACTACGGAGTGGGACCATTCCCTCAACATAGGTCTAACTGCAAGCCACTCACAGCTCTCATCTATATTTCTGGGTTACTCATCTCCGAAATTGATGTTGTTGGTTCTTTCCCGGCTACATGAGACGAGGTAGCCTCATGCACCGAATGGGACTTAGGTGCATTTCTCCGTCTTGCAACCTTAGTCGACTTCTCGTTGTGTTTTTAGGGTGGAGGGATCAGATCAAAATCCCCCCGGTTGCACACAACAAGGCTAGGATCCCGGTTGTAACCGATCTGGAGGACGACACACTCGTGTCCTTGTTACAACCTCCGCCGGGGACTCATCGCGTCTCTTTCTCAACCCTCTTCCGACTTTAGCGGCAGCCTCAGTCTTCTTCGGCCTCCCTCTACGTTTGACAGTAGAGTAGACGGCAGGTGGCGTCCGAGGAGCTTTAGCTTTCGCTGCAGTTTTCGGAGGTCTCCCTCTCTTTCGAGTCGGAGGACACGGAACTGGTACGACTGGGGCCTCCGCCACAGCTTTCCGGGGTCTACCGACTTTCCGTGGCGCAGCTACAGGTTGGGGCGAATCCGGGGGATCCGGAGCTACCGAAAGGACCATTCCCTTGGTTGCCGTAGCATTGCACTCCTTATTCCGTTCCTTCCTCGGCCTTCCCCGTGGCTTAACGCCTATGGAAACTTTTTCTTTCTCTCTCCGCGTCGGACACTCCGTCCCGGGCAAGACTTTGCCTCTCTCCAGTCTCAAGATATCGCGACCAGCTTCCTGCAATGCACGGAACTCTGGTGCCCTATCCAAGTTCACCACCTGGATGGGTCCGTTCTCATCGAAAGCTCGCTTAAGGTAGTCGACGTGACACCTCACAATACCTTGTGCTGTTTCTAGTTCATAGGTTGTGCCACCTATGAATCTCTTCACTTTGAAGGGCCCATCCCACTTGGGACCGATCTTCTTACTGGCCTGCGGATGGTTGTAGCGATATACAACAGCACCCACTTCAAAGCGCTTTGTGTTGGACTTTCGATCGTAGTCTCTCTTCTGGTGTATAGTGGATACGCCCAGATTCTCACGAACGAACTGATGGCCCAACCTCAACCAATGCTTCAGGTTCTCTACGAACGCTACTCGGCACGGGAAGTCCAGGCCTCCTGGTTCCACTCCATAGATCAGATCCATTGGGGTCACCAGCTCAGCGCCAAAGACCACGGCATTAGGTGTACATAAAGTACTCGCGTGGACACTTCCACGGTATGCATGGGCAACACATGGGGCAAGCATATCCCATTCCGTGGCACTGTAGTCCGTTAGACAGGATAGCTGCTCGACTAATACTCGATTAAAGCGTTCCGCTTGTCCGTTAGACTGGGGTCTATACGGAAGGGTCAACAGCTTCTCGATGCCCAGCATTTCAAACATGCTTCTCAACAAGGCAGATCTGAATTCTGGCGTCCGTTTGTAACGACACGGGACAACCAAAACACAGGATCCACTCACGGAACAGCACTTCCGCACACCTCTCGGCCGTGTGGTCTGGCATAGGGTAGGCCTCCGCCCACTTTGAAAAGTGATCCGTCACCACCATCACGTAGTTATTGCCACGCGGGGATGGACGGAATGGTCCTATGATGTCCAAACACACTCGGCTCCACCGTTCTCCGTGTAATTCCTTTTTCAAAGGGGTGATTCCGCCACCACCTCTCGTCTTCCGCATACTGCATTCCGGGCAGGCTCTCAGCCAGCGCTTCAGGTCTCCCCTCATACCTGGCCAGAAGTATTTCATCTTCGCGGCCCAGCTCGTTTTGAGGAACCCAAAGTGCCCTGCAGTCTTAGGTCCATGCAAAGCATGAAACACTTCTGAGCGGAGCGCAGTAGGAATTATCTTCCGCAAGTACGTTCTTCCAGTGCTTGGCCGAACCCATTCATAGCACAAGACACCGTTTCTCATCTCCAAACTCCCCCTGTTATGGATGTAGGTACAGTATTCATCGGACTCTGCGGACAGGGACTGCTTGTCCGGGACCGGTTTAGTACCTTCCAATACATCGATAACTCTCCGGATCGTGGGGTCGCTCTGCTGGGCTTTCTGGATCACATCTTCCTGCGGCGCTAGACTGACTGTTGCCGTTGCGACAACTGCATCATGCGCTCCGCAGTCTGCACAGTCAACGCGGACACACTTCCGAGTCGGAACTCTAGAAAGGGCGTCAGCATTCACATGTTTCTTTCCGGCTCGATGGAGAATCATGCTCTGATCCAGACCGAACTCCTGCATCTGAGTCAACCATCGTGCAAGCATGTCCGTCGGATCTTTAAAGTTCAATAGCCAACGCAGGGAGGCGTGGTCAGTTCGCACAATGAAGTTTCGGTTTCCCAACAAGTAATGCCGGAACTTCTTCAGGTAGGTTAGTACTGCTAAGAGCTCTCTCTTCGTGGCGCAGTAATTCCGTTGGGCTTTATCCAAGCTGTTGCTGGCATACCCAAGGACTACCTCCTTCTCATCTTGTATCTGCGAAAGCACACCCGCCATGCCGAACCCGCTAGCATCCGTGTCTAGGATGAATTTCCCTTCCTTTTGGGGATATCCCAGCACCGGAGCAGAGGTTAGCAACTCTTTTATGCCCTGGAAGGCCACATCACATTCCGGAGACCATTCTATGGGCTTAGAATATCTCTTCTCCCTCCCGGCGGAGTTCACAACTTCTTGCAAAGGAGCGGCAACTATCGAAAAGTTCGGCTGGAACTCACGGTAGTAGGATGCGAATCCCCAAAACTGCCGAATCTCCTTAGCATTTTTCTGAATTGGCCACTCACGGACTTTCTGTACTTTCTTTGGGTCTGCACAGATGCCTTTGTGTGACACAATCCGACCCAAGTATTCCACTTCTCTGCGGAATAGTTCGCATTTCTTGGGTTTCAATTTCAATCCGAACTCCCGGATCTTCTCGAGCACTTGGCGTAGATTTAGAAGGCACTCCGCAAAGGCTTCCCCAAATACTACTACATCATCCAGATATACCAGACACGCCTTCCAACGGAGATCGCCTAGCATACGATCCATCATACGTTGAAAAGTGGCAGGGGCGTTGCACAATCCAAAGCTCATCACTTTGAATTGGAACAGCCCTGCGCTAGACAGGAAAGCAGTTTTCTGCTTGCTCTCTTCGTCCATCGCGATCTGCCAATACCCACACTCCAGGTCGAGGGTGCAGAACCACTGGTTTCCGCCTAACGCCTCGACGCATTCGTCAATACGAGGGAGTGGGAAGCTATCCTTCACAGTCACGGAATTTAACTGGCGGTAATCGACACAGAAACGCTGTGAGCCATCCTTTTTACCAACCATCACGATGGGTGCTCCCCACGGACTGTTAGAATGCTCTATGCGTCCCTGCTCGTACATCCGCCAGATCTCAGCCTCCGCTAGGTCACGCTTGGCCACTGGAATCCGCCTATAGCAGAGTTTTATAGGTCTGGAATTACCAGTGTCAATCACATGTCTGACAACGGAGTGTGGCCCGGCTCATCGCCAGGTAAGGCGAAACACTCACGGAACTCAGTCAGGAGCTCCGCAACTTGCAACTTTTCACTCTGATCAGTCAAGTGCGTCTCTCTCACTAGTTTCGCTAGCGGGCATTCCGTACTCGGTGGCACCGGAATGTCAGGGGCAATCAGGTCATCATCGACTACGGACGGCAACTCCACCATCTGTATCGAGTTAATGATAGCTCTTCTAATCCCCGGATCTACCCCCTCCGGACAAGTGGCAGGGGACGATTGCAGCGTCACCTCACTCACTTTTCCGACCACCACATCAGTCTCTAGACGTAGGGACTCTCCGGACGGATTACTGAAGGCTATCACTGCTTTTTCATCCGCCGTCACATAAGTGTTAAGGCATCCCAGTGAATATTCCTTCAGCAGTCTCTGATCGGGCTCGAACATCAAACCTGTTGATGTGTCAGAGCACCTGCGAACATCAATCTTAGCAAGTGTGACTGATCGAGGAAGGATAACCACCGCTTCCCGGAGTGTTACTTCATACCCATCCTCAGTCTCCTTAGCTTCAATCGTTTTCACAGAGGGACTCATCCGCAACGGTCGAGATCCGCGCCAATGGTGCATTTTCACAGCATCAGCGCCATTGCTCAACGCAAGCTTCCCTGAACAGTATATATTACATGAGTGCAACAAAGCAAAATCCTGAGCTAGGATCCCGGATTCGGGGCCGGCAAGACCCGTTACTACCAGACACGTAATCATATACGTCCGTTTCCCTAACGTCACGGGAATCAAGGCACATCCGTGAACAGTTATCTGCGAACCACCTCCCATCATGCACGCCAGCCGGGACGGAGCCATCGGCGGCTGTTGATGCAGGGAATCGTAGAATCTCTTTGTCACAAGGCTAGTCGTCGCACCTTGGTCCCACAGAAATTCACCGATATCTCCGTTCACAGATACAGTCGCGTACCATCTCTCCGCAATGCATGCATCACGGATCTTCAGCGTTCTCTGCTCATCACCGGAAACCTGCTGAACGACGGCAAGGTTGTCGGGACCTTCCTCCACGACTAACACTTGACCGACAACAGCTCGGAGTTCTGCACGACCCCATAGCACGTCAGGATCGCTATCTGCAAAACTATCCACTGGATCAACTCCGATCCCTGGATGAGTAGTCTCATCAGACGACCAACTAGTATCCGTTTTCGGTAACGGGCAGCTATCTTGTATTACTCTACCCGCTTCCCTACACACGGGCGTCAGAGCCTCACTCCCATCTTCCGTGTGGGTCCTATACCTAGTCGCGCCAATCCCTTACCGCGACGTCCTCTTCGCGCCCACCTTACCGCTACGCGCTCTATGGGCCTGGGGGGCCTGACCCGGCCGCGACCCGGACACACTTTCAGATATCTCACAATCCATTTTTGTGAGACAGTGTATGAAATATATCCTAGCGTTTCGAAGGTCATCCCATGGAGTATATTTAGTTACCTAAGCGGGTCAGATTTTCAGAAAATGTATAATTCGCCTTAACCAATCCAGTGGGCGCCTGTGTTACCGTATACTGTCATAGACTTTGGTGGGGTGTTCTTAGGAACTAATGAGGGTGGGGCTAAATAACAGACGTCAAGAGCTTCAGAACTTTAGCTCCTCCCATGGAGACGTAATGTCCAAATAAGGGCTATGCTTCATGACATGACGTGAGATACATTCATTTCTGGCTGATCAACATGGCCATTTGCAAGGGTTTTGACTCTGACTGCCAGGGGAAATGGTTCTAATTCCCCCTCAAAGCTCCACTCAGAATGCACCGATCTGAATAAATCTTTTTGTTTAATTTAGACCCACATTTTCTCCAAATGTACCTGACTATTTCAAGTCTCCCACATGCTTTAAAAAGGGCGGTTGCTAGGGGTGACTGAATTCAATACCCTCTACTGGTCTTTCCAGTTGAACATTTGAGAAAGACAGATTCGTTGATTTTGTATGTAAAAGTAGGAATTAACAGATGCTTGAACGAATTTAAGGTTAAAATCATATCTTACAACGTCAGAATAATATAGCTCTTGTCTATTTTCAATATAGATATCTCTAAGGCTATCTTAACATGTTAAACTAAGGGAATCCTTGAAAATGTTAGAATATTACTGCCTTTTTATGTATATATCACGAAAATAACAAATTGTAATAATCCTATTTAACCTGAATCCAGTAACACGGTGGCACACACAGTAAAATACAGGGCACAATTAGGCCCAGAGGGGGGCGATGGACAAAGTGTTATACTAAAGGTCCATATTTAGGTTAGCATAAGTATTGAATTAGAAGTTTAATATTCTGAGTTTGCTATTTAATTTGATTATTACCCATTATGCTACATCTATCCAAACTTGTTACGAAGAAAATAAGAAAATAACAAATGGTAATAATTCTTTTAACCTGAATCTAGTAAAACAGTGGCACACATAGCAAAATACAAATCGATATTCTCAGAACAAAAATTGATTAAATGATTAATTTTTTTTTGAAGATTTTATTTTCACTACAACACCTCCAAGGGGGAGTAGGATCTTCTGGTGGAACCCAGCTTAGACGACATAGAAAAACAGCTGGGATCTTGAAATAACTATGTATATGTACACTAGTATTAGAATAGAATAAAATAGAATAGAATAGAAAAATCTTTTATTCATCATCGTGGTTGTACATTATGTTATTGATGAACAGGTCTACAGGCCTCTAGGTACCTTTTAGGATTTACACCTAGTTCTTCCTATTAACTAGGATTAAGCATAGGATTAGGAAAGCATTTGCGTCGCCCCCACAAAAACGTCCATAGAGCATTTATATAGCAGGAATATGTGGGTTGATTACCAATGGACGATTAGAGTTGTGTAAAACAAATGAGGGTGAAAAAAATGAAAGTATTATTAATATTTTTAAAAGGCACAGGGAATAACCTGGCCGACGCAGAAATTAAAGGGCCCATAACTTCATCAAATTTGCAAGCAATTCTATTTTTCATACCTTAATGGAAAGGGATTGTTCGGGTCGTTAATACTGATCATAATATACTAGTGCATGTATATTCTATCACTAATCACAAGCACTTTAAAAATGTGTGACGTAGCCACGCATTGTTTCGCGGAAAGAATTACCCTACATATTTTGACATGTATCTAAGAAAATATTCAAGATTATTTCAAAAGAAAAGCTGTGTGACATAGCTAGATATGTCCACTCAAATCTGGAAAAATAACATTGTTATAGGCCTATTGCTTGTACCTATTTTCTTGATCGTTGCACAGACACTATATAGCATATTTCTACAGCGTTAAAACACCTGTCGGGGCGTTACAACCTGACGCATTATTCACCCTGCTTCTGGATGCCTGTGGGCGGGAGCTACGAGGCTCTGCCTCAGTCTACAGGTCACGGGAAGGCCGGGGTGCCTTGTGGCAGGCGAGCGCGCAACGCTTGTTCGCGTAAGTGGTTGGTCGCGGTAGGGTCTGGTCGCGGAACAGTCCGGGTGCGGTTTGGTCTTGTCGCGGAAAGGTCGGCCCCCTTCCGTGTGTTGTGCAGATACCACACAAATTGTAGTACTGCGGAGCGCCATCGACTCCCCGGATCGCACTTCGCGCTCTATGCGGTCCGGTTGGAGTTTTCCGACTCAGAGGTTTTCCCGTCGGTAATCGCCTTGAGTTCGGAATCTCCCTTCTTTGCTTTCTTGGGACAGTTGGCGATGTAATGCCCTTCCTGTCCGCAAGCATAGCACCTTCCGCGGGGCCTCTCCGATTTCCCTCTCCACTGAGAAGTACTACCGGAAGTCCTTCCGCTCCCGTTGCGTCCCTGTCCGCCCTTCCAAGTTTGCAAGACCTGGATCACAGCGGCTTGCAGACCATCATCTGACGAATCTGAAGCACTCGCTGCGCTTGTGGCCTGGACAATCGCTCTCCGCGATGCTCTTCGCGAAGGGCTGCTATTGGGTGCAGGGATCTCCGGAACAACCAGGGCAGCCTCCGCTGCATTGATGGTCGTAACTGAGCGAGAATCCAATTGACAAGATTCCCATACCTCCGCCCAATCTACAGCGCTTTGCAAGTCCCGTGGTTGCTTTAGACGCACCCACGCGGACATCTCAGCGTTTGTGACCCCTTGCAAAAAAATGCGCAGGGACACAGCTCTCAATGTGTTGTCCATGCGACCGAACGACTTTCGGCCCTTCCGTGCCACCTCATTGGCGAACAAGCGAACGGCTTGCCCTGGGGTCTGTCTACAGTTGTAGAACTCAGCCTGCAACCGGAACTTGGACCTTTCTCCGTAGTTCGCATCCATGTGCTCAACGAACTGCCGGAGATTGACGTCCACTGGCAGGTCACCCATTTCTGCCAGCTGTTTGCGTGTGCCGCACCTCAATTGTCGAAGCAACTGAGCAGATGTCCAATTGTGCGACTCAGCGATCACCTTTACCTCCATGAGGTAGGTCCGCCACGCGGTTTTGCCATCCCACATCTTCACCGGCGGGACCTTCGGCGGGTGATTCTCAACTTCCTCACGGTGAACAAACGTGAACTCCTCATCAGATTCCTCTGGTCCGTCATACTCAAGACCAGGGACCAGGGACCGGTTGGTTCTACGGGATCTATGGGAAGGCGACCTCTGTCGTCGATCCTCGTCAGAACTGTCCGAGTCCCCCTGAGAACGCCTCTGCGGAAACAACGGGGATGCGGTAACATACGCCGAACGCGCATGCCCTCCGGCAGGACTTATATGACGAGAAGGACTATTCCCTCGGCCATGCTCTCTGCCATGATTTCCCTGTCGTTTGCGATCAGGTTCTCTCCACTGAGAGTCATCATGTCTTTTACGTGTTCGCCTCGGAGATGATGTCATCATCGTATGCCGAGAGAACGTCACACCGCGGTGATCTCGGTCTCTTCCGCCCTGATCGGACACAATCGACGGATCATTTGCAGTAGGCTCACTAGCCGGTTTTTGGTCCATAAACGTGGATGTCACGGGACCTCTGGTAGGAT
Source organism: Sthenelais limicola (assembly GCA_942159475.1). Classification (NCBI taxonomy): domain Eukaryota; kingdom Metazoa; phylum Annelida; class Polychaeta; order Phyllodocida; family Sigalionidae; genus Sthenelais; species Sthenelais limicola. The sequence goes on from OW804102.1 coordinate 52,193,456, forward strand.
TCTGCTTCCCAATCCCCTGGATCATCTCAAGCAACTCCGACTCCAGAGCTGTCATCTCACGTCTCTGCGGGGTCCCCGTCTCTAGGGAGGGCTTTACATGATCTTCAAGTAAACGCCCGTCCGGACCATTGTCCACGGATTCCGTATTTATTCTCTTACGGAGCTCAAAATTCTCATCCATCAGCTCGCGGACTTGGGTTTGGAGCTCTTCCGCGATCGACTGCCGGAATTTCTCACGAAGGTCAGAATCTTCCGTGTCGTTCGGCGGGCCTCTCCACTGCGCGAAATTCCCTCCGGAATATTTTGGTCTCGCTCCGCCTCTGGCACCACGGTCAGAGGAAGGTGACTCGAAATCCGCGGGGAGACTTCTCGGGGTTGCCGGCCCCGGGTCTCTACCCACGAAATCTTGTCTCCTCGATTTCATTCCATAACGACCTCCTTCCGTCTGCGCCGCAGAATCAGAATACGACATCTTTCGTAGACATCACGGACTGCCACCGCAGTCTCAATTTCTTCCGGGAAGAAATTTGGGACAACCAACGGACTGAAAGCACTGAGGTCGAGAACTGGCACGGCACCAATTGTAGTGAACCCCCGGATATCTCGATTACCAATCCGGGGCTGTAGGCTCTCCTACAGGTAGTTTATCAGTAAATGGTGACACTAGTTATCCAGCCCGCGATAACCTTCGTGCTATTACTTAGACAACCCAGGTTCGATTCTCCTCTCGACTAAGGGAAAGTAAAACATGGACAACGATCTCTGTTTCCGTAGCTTTATTTCCCCCACAGTGCAATCACAAGGTACATGGTCAGCCGGGCTAACCAAGACATCTGACGGAAAGGATTTCCGGAATAGTCACAAATACAATCCGTACAATAACAAGGTGTGTACAAGTAAATGGCAAGATGTTCTTCGTACAGGAATAAGTGATACAGGAGATACACAATACATCACAGTTATGCAATACAGTACGTATTCTGGTCAATGCAGAAAGATGAAAGGTAATCTGTAACTAGGGTAAAGCTTAACATTTCATTCAAGGTAAAAACGGAACAGATCCGAAAGGCTTGAAAGGCTGAGCGAGCGGAGCTCCAACCTTGACCTTGAAGGCCGACCCGGTTATATAAGAGTTAAAACAACAGCAAGCTATACTAGACTTGCGCTGATCCTCATATCCACTACATATATATAGTTTTCTGGAAAAGGATATATGATATATGTGAGGTTTAAATTGCTACCCAACCAAACACCTTACTTGGAAATTGAAATGAATTACTTGGAAACTGATGAAAAAATCTAATAATAGCCATAAACGAATGATATTGATACCAATAGAACGGCCTTTTTATGCTCTATATATACAAATGTGTTATTCCAAGTGTTGTCAATTCGTGTGAGGGTAAAGCTGATTTTTAATTAATATTTTAAAATTGGTAGAAAATCAGATAAAAGAAGTAGAAGAATGATATTGTCACAATCCATAATGTCATTACATAAGGTTACATAATATCACCTAATGATATGATATATGGGTCAGATTTTCAGAAAATGTACAATTGGCATATCTACAAATTTAGGAAATTATGCTAAATTAGACCAATACCGGGTATATCTTAGTATATTTGGTACCACATTGATTTAAAGTATCAGTTCTGTTATGTCAAACAGCATTTTGAAGCTCATTCCTGTCTTAAATTTGGGTTATTTGAGAGGATTGGTGAAGGCCAATTGTACATTTTTCTGAAAATCTGACCCATATATTATTTGATATTATTATACAATGCCCCCCTCACGCTGTACCCATCCGACGAGTTGTAAGCCTTACAACTAGTTTTCCAGTCGTAAGGTCCGTTTTTGAGCTGTTGTAGACGACAAAACTCAAGATTCAAATGTTGGTCAAATAATTTATATTTTTTATGATTGGTTACTTGTATTTAATAAACATGATTGGATGCGGGCATGCATGCCCAATGAGCATAAGTCATAATATATATTATACATAAGTCATAATGTATATCATATTATGATACTTTGTATGAATGTTGATGTTTGAGAATAAAATATCCTAAACAGGACCAAATCTGTGATGTGTTTCCGGAAAATGAGTCATAAGTCGCAAAAATGATATTTTTTAAAGTGTTTTTTTCACATGATCACATTATTGGAATGTTCTAATTTTTTGAGGGTTGATAATTCATGGTTACATCAATCTATGTCTCAAATTCCAGGACAATCTATATAATATATCCTTTCGTTTTACAGGTCCTCATATGGACTACATTTAGTTACTTTACTGTTTATTGACCCCCAGAAATATTGGAAACTTTTTATTCAAAAACGAAAATATCAAACTTAAAATCTAGAAATACTTATAAGATTAATAGACTGTTTACTATCATTGGAATCAGCTTGATCTCATCTTTTCAAATCTAATGGTATCTCAAAATCTATTTTTAGCGACATATGACTCATTTTCCTGAAACACATCACAATTTTATTATTCTCTGCTCATTATTTATAGCTCTATCCCAAAGGCTAGGAGCCCTGTTGCTATTCGTGATACTTCTCCAAGGTTCACCTAGTTCTACCCGACGATATACCTGGATAACAGTAGTTGTATCAATATTTGGGTCAGATTTTCGGAGAATGTACAACTGGTAGCTGTACACATTTAGTAAATTCTGCTAAATAAGGCTGCAATTTGGTCAATACTTGGTAAATTCGAGTATATATGGCATTGCATTGATTCTAGCAATCTGTTTGATTAGGTTGAACTGTATTTTGGACTTTATTTTCATCTGAAATTTGGGTTATTTGAGAAGATTGGCAAAGTTGAATTGTACATTTTCTGAAAATCTGACCCATTTCTTCATGCTCTATAAATGCATTGCATTGATTCTAGCAATCTGTTTGGCTAGGTTGAACTGTAATCTGTAATCTGTAATCTGAATCTGTAATCTGTAATCTGAACTTTTCGTCTGAAATGTGGGTTATTTGAGAAGATTGGTGAAGTTGAATTGTACACAAATTCAAAATCTGACCTGAATAGGACTTTCACATGTACCTTAGGCTGCCCAGGAACTGTGTATAGAAGTGTTGGGCCACGTAGAATAAGAATATTAACACAAGACTGGGGATGACTGAGATTCCATAAGCTGAGCCTGAGTGAGCGAAGACCAGCACCAACAGTACAAATCCAATACCAGTAAAAGTCATTCTCTTCACCACCTGTGTAAAAAATTATCTTTAATAATGAGAATATCAGTAATATTCTTTATCATATGTGGGTCAGATTTTCAGAAAATGTACAATTGGCAGCTGTACACATTTACTAATTATTTTGCAAAATTAGGCTCCAATTTGGTCAATACTAGGTAAATTCGAGAATATTCGGCATTGCACTGATTCTAGCAATCTGTTTGGTTAGGTTGAGCTGTATTTTGAACTTTACTTTCGTCTAAAATAAGGGTTATTTGAGAAGATTGGCGAAGTTGAATTGTACATTTTCTGAAAATATGACCCATGTACATTCCACTTCAAAGGAGTGGTATGTGTACGATAGAACTTCGAGTTTTCGACTTTTAGATACTCTATGGTGATTCAAAACCAAAAGCAAAGTTTTATATTTCTATACTGTGCAAATATGAAGGATTGTGTCCTTTAATTTATATTTATTTTGCTTTTTAAACAAACCACCTGCAGCAATTGGTGTATCGTATGTAACTATACATACAATCACTTTACAAATAAATTAATGCATATATTAATATGTTAATGCACAATCTTTAGCCATCAACAATTGAATTATTTTAGTGTAGACCTAGTTTTACATAATTATATTATTTATTTATCATTCATCTATGACTGTAAAGCCTGATTAAATATCACAATTCTACTCGTAAATAGCATTTTGATCTTTTAAGTAAGAATTTGCGCTAAATAAATAACAAAACTTATTGTTATATATTCTTAAGGTCCCTCTGAAGAATGGACCATTGGTCCAAACAGAGAATACTAAAGCTAATGTCACTAATTTCTGATAATTCTTTAGGTTTTTACCCACCTGATTGAGCTTTTCTACATCTGTTGATACCAAAGTGATAATGTTGCCTGAGTGTACATTTCTCCTTGCCCTACCACTGATACTCAGCGTCTGAAATCAGAGTGCTTAGAGTTATTTTCTGTTATCATTTCATTATTATTATTTTGGTTATTATTTCATATACTATCATTTAGTGTTATTGTACATGAATCAGGACTGCAGAACACAATGGGTCAAATAGGTTCAGTGTGCAGTTACATGTTGAAGAATCGTGGGTCATTCTCTGAATGAATAATTAGGGTCGATAGTTGGGCGAGAAATGAATCAACGCAACACACAGAGTTGTATGTCTATTGTCAGAACCGAACCAGTTAAAAGAGGCCGGCTGTAATCGATTCCTTTATTTTTATACGCAAGCCGATTACGATGATTACACAGGGCCTGGACTGATTGGCTTATCCTGGCTGGACCAATTAATTACCAGGTTAGATAAGAGATCCGATCAACCACAGGATAACAATGAACATAAAATATTAAAACGAGAGTCAGAGTGACCACTGCCACACCTGACTCATGTTGATGCCTGACCAACTGCACGGGTAGCGGTGGAGGTTGATCGGTCGTTATTCGCTACTATTCAGAATACACCATGAGACGGTACGGGTAAACACCTTTTTTGTTCGTTTTTTAAATAAGGCCATATGAAACAATTCCTTGGGACCAAGTTGTAGAGTGGTATCATTTATGTCTATAGCTGTGAAAAAAATATAGCGCAGTTTTACGGGGAAGATACATCGAAAATCACAGATCCCCTCAGCAGGTGATTGTATTATGCGATAGACCCGATTTACAGGGCATCATTCGAAATGTCAAATTTTCAAACTATGCTTTATAAACAAAGGCAGATCGATGCCGACCGCCTAGGGTAAAACCCATCGATGGCAAAACCCTTCAAATGATTTTTTTTTTCACGTTTTGAAATCAATTTTATTCACAAGACATCAAGGAAGAGTCACAAATTCAGGTGCTTTTCATGCGACCCTGACAATGAATTATCTTATTTCAAATTTACATAGCAGGGAATACGTGACAATTTTATGTTAGGATTGTAGTTATAAATAGGTTCAGTTTAATCATATTATCGTTACAGTTTATGACTAATATATATACGGTTTGATATGCTGATGGTATACTTGGCGAAATTTAGTGGTAGGTAAGGAAATGATGGAGTGGGATGGAGTGATGGTTGTAACAGGCTATTTGTTAAATCATATCTTATGTTGGCTGGGGGAGTCTGGGGGGGGGGGGTTAGTGTTATCGACAGGGAATTCAACCAAGAATATCATCAAGTATAAAATAATACAGCATGTTTGCATGGATCAGTGGATAAAGAAAGTAAGTATTTACATAATGGTTCAATGCAATTCGGCAGATACAGTAGGCTTACGGCATAAAGCTTTTTCCTGACGCGGGATAATGTTACATTTGTACAGCAATTATTATACATGCAGAGGTCAGCTAGGCAGCGTTTTCAGGCACAAGGATATGTTATATAACATATTTACACGGACAGAAGCAACTACACCAACATATGTGTGTTACAATATAAGAGGAGTGATTACAGTCAAATACTACTTAATATCCAGCTGTGGTAGCTGGATTGATTGTCGGTCGGTGGGACCACTCAGCGGCGGTACTTATGAGTAACTTTCTATTGTGTATATAATAGTCTTTTTAGTGATAAATTAAAATGTAATTTATCCCTGATGTTCCTTAGATCGGTGGGAAGTGAATTCCAATGTCTCACCATTTGGTTTAGAAAACATTTATTGTCTTTTTCACTTTTTGGAGTGAATCCTTCTAGGACTGGGGCATTTGCCTGTCTAGTAGCCCTTGGAGGGGTAATACCTTTGTTTTTAATATACACGTTATTATGTGCAATTTTACATACATTAAATTTTAAACGCATCTCTAAGGTCATGACTCTGGTATCTCTGTATAAGTCAACAGTTGGTGTGTGATGATCACATTGTAATGCCACTCTTAATATTTTATTTTGAAGGGTCTGTAATTTCTTTGATTGAGTCTTCGTTAGTGGAGACAGACTAAATAAACTATAGTCGAATAACGACATCAACTTCGATTTCACTATTGTAATTGCTGCAAATTTGGTGACTAGGGGTCGTATTTTCCGAAATATGTATAACTTCTGGTTTATTTGACTTATTAGACTATTATATTGGAGCGACATGGTCATACCAGAGTCAAATAGGATGCCCAGATATGAATATTTATTTACTTGTTCCAGATTTACCTCATTTAGGATGATATTTATTTTCACCTTATCTACCTTTTTTTTTCTTCCAGAGAGCATCACTTTTGTCTTTTTGGTATTCACACGTAATTTGTTGCTGATACACCAAGTATTAAATTTTTTTAGGTCGTCATTCATATTTTTACACCCTAGGGTGAGGTCAGCAGTCGAGTTGTAAAGTATGGTGTCATCCGCATATTGCATGATAGAGGAGCTTAAATTAACATTTTTCAAATCATTTACATAAATAAGGAACAATGTAGGCCCTAGGATGGACCCTTGAGGGACTCCATACTCAATTAACATCATGTCCGATTCGTCAGAATTCATAACCACCTTTTGTTGCCTATTACTAAGGTAAGAATCAAACCATTGTATTGTTTGCCTAGGGAGTCCACAGTCAGAGAGCTTTTCCATTAATATGCTTGGAACAACAGTGTCAAATGCCTTACTTAGGTCTATAAAGCAGGTTAACATAAATTCATTTTTACTAGATGATGTATTTAAATCAGACATGTACTCAGCTAAGGCTTCAGTAGTAGAATGCCCTGCTTGGAAACCTAGTTGGCGCGTACTCAGTATCGTGTTATCACATAAATAAGTTTTAAGTCTATCGGACATCAATTTCTCGGTAATTTTCCCAGCCACATGGCAAATGGATATGGGTCTTGTGTCAGAGGGACAGGTAGGTATTTTTACTTTGGGTACTGGGACCACTCTAGCTTTCTTCCATTTTTCCGGAAAGACACAAAGCTCTATGGACTTATTTATTAAGAAAGTCAGCTGCGGTAAGAGTATTGTAAACGCATCTTTATATGTACCACTATTCACTAAAGCACACCCAGAGTTTTTGTTGCTGTCTATTTCTTTAATTTTTTCCAAAACTTCGGCTTGAGTAAATGGTATTACAGACCATGGGGTGGTGATAATTTCTTGAGATCTTGATCGATTTATATGTTCTATTTCTTTGTTTATATTTGAACCTACGTTACAGTAGAATTTATTCATGGCTTGGGCCAATTCAGCGCCCTCTACTTGTTTGTCATCAACCATCAGGCTGTTAAATACAGGCTTATCCTTACCAGTAATTTCCTCAAGCACAGACCAGAATTTTTTAGAATCCTTTTTGTATGTCCACAATAAATTTTTATAATATTCTGCTTTCAATCTACGTATTGTCTGGTTACACAGTTTCCTACAGTTTCTAGCTTCTAGTATATCCTCCATTTTCTTACTTTTTTTTGCCTTTTTATAGGCATCCTCCCTATTCTTATGTAGTGTGTTAATTTCATTAGTGTACCATTTAGGCTTGTCTGGTCTATTCTTAAACACCTGAATGGGGGCAATGTCGTCTACACACGATGCAATATTAGATGACATAATGTCCCAAGAGAGGTTGATATCAGAGGCATTATAGAGATTATTCCAATCCTTGACGTGTAGTGCATTACTTAACCTTTCAGGGCTATAATTCTTGAGATTTCTACCAGAAAAGGTGGACTTTGTTCTGGGGCAGGTTACCTTTTTCAGAATAGTTATTACAGGCTGGTGATCTGATAGAGATAAATCAATGATATGTGTCGTCCTATCAATCTTCGACCGGATCATAAAGACATCCAGGATGGAGTCTTTATGAAGGCCATATCTAGTAGCACCTGTTTCCTCTATAATAAAGCTGTGTTTACTAGCAAAATTTGTTAAACTAATAGATTTATTATCTTTTACACATATGTCTATATTGAGATCGCCACAAATAATAACATTTTTATCATTCTCTATAACACATGAAGCTAGGACATTTTCGAGGTCATTTATAAAATTTTGTACATTACCATTTGGAATTCTGTATGCTATAATCACTTTTAGTTTCGGTACCTTATCTTTATATACGTGTATATTCAAGATTTCACTGTCTGAGTTCATTACATGCACATCAACATTCGATATGTAATTAAAATCACTTCTAATGAAACAACAAACACCTCCTCCTCTTTTCTCCTTGGGCCTATCTAATCTTATTAAATTGTAACCTTTACATTGGATCATACTGTCCGGTATCAGTTCATTCAGCCATGTTTCGGTAAATACTATAACCTCAATGTCAAGACACATGATTTCATTTCGAATAATATCAATCTTTGGTAATAGGGATCTTATGTTGTATTGCAATATCTTTATACCTCTAACCTTTTTAATGTCCGCACAGGCTGTTATATTATTATTACTGCTCGACATCAGAGTAAGGAAGTTACTAGAGACATTGCGGTCAGGGGATGAGATTGGTTTGGTTGGAAGCCGACACAAGCCTCACCCACCCCCTTCCCGCACAATCTGTATATCACACAACAAATACATACATGTAATAGCATGAAAAGTACCAATGGGATATTAAGAGTAGTTTGTAACTGACCGTTGATCCATGTACTGTTCAATTGTCCATATTGAGATATGAGTATTTTTCTAATGAAATAACTGACTAAACGTATAAATAGGTGAGTCCATGTCCTATGCGGTACCGGTGTGCTTGGTAAGTCTATTTGTAAGTAGTGAACGGGAAAGCACAGCGGTGTGTGACGAGCATGAGAAGTGTCACGCTCTACGGCCAATGTCAGGTGTATTACATCATAAGGAACAGAGTGGACAGAGCTGGCTGCTAACTTCGGACTATGTAGTTGGGGGTACATGGTTATTGACAAGTGTAGTATGATTGCCCAGGGGCCACCATCGGGTGGGTCGGAAGCCGACACCTCCCAATTGCAACCCCTGGGTTTCTCAAGATGACTGATGTGTAGTAGACATTTATCCCTCAGATGGTATAATATTTGCTCTCTTGGTTTAATTTCCATTTCCATCGGTTGGGTCCAAGTGGTAACTGACTATTTGTTTCACCCAATTGTCTAATACAGTTGAGTCAAAGTGTACACCATCCTCTAGTCGTTGCAAGTGATGTCGATATCTCCTTCTATCAACTGTGTGAACTTTCTTTATCAAATGGACATGGCGTGCTCCTCTGTCTCTGTTTGCCCTCATAAGATTATAGTTGATTTTGATAATCGCTGAGTTTAACATATCTTGATATATTGACCGGTTTAATATATCATTTGCTCTAGATATGTCAATGCCGATGATCCCACCAAGGCTTACGTTGCATCTCGTAGTAATGCTCGCTAGTTTGGCAATACTTTCAGAATATAGGTTTTCCATGAACGCGACTAAATCATCCTCATTATAATGAACAAGTGAAATCACTCTAGTGCTCCTGTCCAGGACTGAGAGATCACAGATGCCTCCTATTATCAAAATATTAGCGGGTTTATGAGCGTGATATAGGGCAATTGCTTGTGAGCAAAGAAAGTCCATCTTTGCCCCACTAAAAGGAAATACTTTGATGTTATAGGATCTCAGACGACATCTCAAGTATTTGCCCCTGGAGTCAGAAATAACCAGAGTACTCATGTTGGCGAAGTTTGGACTTCTAGTTATATGACCCAAAAGTATTTCCATGGACCGGGAAATAACTGTCAGTCGCTTCTGTGCGCAATGCATACGAGTAATTCATACTGGGCTGTTGTTGCATTTGTGCCGAGGGATTATGACCACTGTTGAAAGACAATAGCCGGCTTTCCATGACGCGTGGGTCTGGCCTAGCGCTTTCGATGTAGCTCTGACGTTGGTTCATAGGACTATTTGCCCTTTTAGCGGGGTTGAAATAATCATCCCCGCTCCTATTGCGCTTTTTCTTATCTTGAGAGGGATTTTTCTGGTAATTTTGGGTTCCACGACCACCGCCTCTACCATAGCCTCTCCCTCCGCCCCTTTGGGTATTTCTAGATTTCCTCCGTTGGCCAGTGTTCCTGTTTCCATCATGTGTGGATTCTGGGTCCTCGGCTATTGGGTGAATTCCATCTCCAACATTAGGGCACTGGTCAATGTCAGAGGATGCATCTTCAGGTGTGGATTCCACGACTAGCCTTTCTTTTCTGTGAGGAGAGAAGCTAGCAGAGGGGGGGATGGTTTTGCCCTGCGCATCAACAAGCTCGTAATCCTCCGGGGTGTATATTGCTCCTTCTGTGAGGAATTTCCTGTAGTCAGCAAGTATTTTGCCTACCATATTTCCTCCATAGTGTGTCCCCTCCGCGACTTCTTTGGAGTTTAGAGAACTCCCACACGCCCAGAATGGGCATTTGGTTGCTTCGCATAATGGTAGCTCTCCCGTGGCAATCAACTTTTCCTTCAGGTGAGGATTCTGATCGAATTTGGCTTCAATCAATATCTTCATGACGTTTGGTTTCTCTTTGTCCCATTCAGGTGGTGAAGATGTCTGATGAGATAGTCGTTTAGCCTCCCTTGCGTCAGAGCAATCGTAGACCTGTTTAGCGAGGTCTGGCCTTTTACAAGCGTTGAAGCGGGCGTATTGATACGCCTGCTCGACTGAATGGAATAGTAGACCATTTATCTCTAAGTCGGAGGGGAAGAAGTTCGACAGCCAACTGTGGGAGGAGTGAAAATATATCCTCCCGTTGATGGTCTTAGTTTTGGCATTTGATATTTTGTGGCCTTCTTTTAGGTTTTCCAACTCATCATACCTGTAGTTTGAGCCCTGCACTCTGATGCGGTCTTTGAATATTGGACAATCGTTAATGCCCTTGCTTCTCAGGTGTGTCTGAACGGTAGATAACATCTCCTTCCTATCCAGAATTGGCTGAGGCAGATCAGAGTTGAGGTAGACCCTAAAGTATCGGTCAGACTTGCTTAGTGTGGCCCTTCTACTGAAGAAATAATTTCTGGCCTGCTCGCCGGAGAATCTCACCCTAATTTGCCTCGCTCCCATTTGCCTAGTATCTAACCTTCGAGCTGATAACACTTCTACTTCTGAGGCTCTTGTGTCGATGTGTTTTAGAATCTCGATAGCTACGGCCTTGGTATCCTCATATTTTGATTCGAGCACACCACAGAAAATGAGATTGCATTTCCTGTTTTCAATCTCCGATTCCAAGAGCAGATTTTCCATTTTTATGTTGTGCCTTTTTACAGCCAGCAATTCTCATTCCATACCTCTGAGTTGTTCATGTCTTACTCTGTCTACCTCTACAATGTCGTTGACTTTCTGTATAAATTCGGCCTGATTGAGTTGCGTAAATTCTAACGACCGTCGCAACTCCTCTATTGTACACTGTTCCTTGAGTTTCATTTCTTTGCTCGAGTGAATTTTGTGCATCGGGACCGGATTAGGAGGTAATCCTCTTAGGCGGAGCTTTGCTTTGTCCGTTGCCTCCTTACTGGGGTGTGCAAACAAGTCTTGGTCTTGTTCGCCCTGATCCATTTCGGATTCCTTTTCAGACATGAGCGATAAATCAGTTATTCACACGAAATTCAGAAGAAAATAGACTTTCCTGCCTAGAAAATTGTCCCTATCAACAGTCCAACCCCTTCACCAGACTCCCGGGTGTATGATCATGACGATGTGGTGAAAATGGGTGAAATCGCCTAAGGATATCCGGAGAAAACGATGAAAGTACGTCCGACGCCCCCTGCCTATAGTCTATGCAATGATATGAAATGAAATGATAAATACACCATTCAAAATTTAACACTACCCCTAAACCTATAGCTCTGGCGGAGTTTTGCCCTAGATGGGTTCTACCCATGTGGGTAATGCAGAAGGGTAGGACCAGACCATGGTGGGAAGGAATTTTTATTCCTACCAACCGAATGAAAGGCAACAATCTAGGAATTCCCTCCCCCTCCAGCCCCCCCCCCCTACCCCCCATTTTACTTTCTTTAGCATATAGGTAAACAAAAATAGGTGCTTCCAATTTATATAGCTGAAAAATAGGTAGGGAAGGGGTCTTACATGTCTTATATTATAAAACTCCCTTTTCTCTCTCTCTCTCCCTTCTTTTCTATCTCTATTTCCTGGGTATGATCATAAACTGCCTGCCTCTCAGCTCTCCCGCCCTTGATATAACCATATTAGAATGTGTTGATATGGGCGTAAAGCAACCAATCTCACTCACTCACCTATAAAACAGACCATTGGTTTAATATTTGCGAATCGTATGGTCGTCTATATAAATAAGGTTTGATGTAAGTGGTAATATAATCCTAACTGCATATAATCGGAAACACATATCTCAGAGTGCCCTTGTAAAGGTAGGGATGGGGTCTTATATCTATTATATCTATCTGCACTGATTGTCCTTGAACTATATAGGTCATATGTTAGGGCAATGCACTGTTGAACTGAACAGTGAATAAGTTAGAAGGTTATTCAAACGTGGAGACAGAACTATCATGATCGCATAGACATGTCAGACATATAAGAATACATGTATCCGGGACATGTATACAAGAGAGTTTATATATATTGAGTACTACAGAAACCTATTGAAAGAACAACACAAAACATTGAGGGATACAACTACATTTAAGAATTTTAAGGGATGGTAAACCATTCCTTCCTGTCATTGTTTCTTTGTGTAAATCAACCAGTATAGGTTGAGAAGAATATTTCCCACCCCTACCAGTATAGGTACTGGGGCATTTGTTGTAGATTTTGCTGAGAAAAACGAATACAGAAGACTCTGATGTACATATACCATTTTATTAAAACAAATGTTGAAAACTGTTGAAAACTCTAAACTCTAGAAAACATATTTGAAACGGAATACCGGAAACAAGAAAATGTACACCAATTCTACAACTTTAGGCGAATTAGATCTGTATGTGAAGGTTAAAATCTGTGGTTAATACAGGCACAAAATATAGTAAATATTGTAAAATGATTAGAAACAAATTGGACTTCTGATATCATCTTATCACTACATTGGCACTACATGATTAACTAGCAAATTGTAACTGACTAATGTCAACTCATTTTCAACTACTGTTATCTCTTATTTTCCACTCTATACCCTATATTGTTTCAAGGGGCACATCGGAAGATCTCCAGTGGAGAACGATCTCTGTCCTTTTCTCTCTGTCTTTTTCTTGAATTATATTGAGCTATGTAACTGTACACTGTGAAAATGACTCTTGAATAAAAGTTTCATAATATTAATAATAATACAGATTCTAAAAAATAGCTGGAAAGTAATTTGCGAAATAGAATAAAAGAAAGTTGTGGTATATCATGTCTGATCATCAAGAACAGACTGGAAGACCTGAAATTTATTTTCAGAGGCGTTTACCTTTTTATAAATCATGGAAGTCAGTATGGTTTTCATTCTCATCTCGATTATTCTGGTCTGTATGCAGCCTTGTGAGTTGACGATGATCATCACCATCTGTAGGACTATGATTAAGGCGAGGAGGAACCATACCTTGCTCGATTCCCACCCTTCGCCAGCCTCCACATGTGTTATCAGTGACTTCAGCACAATGATGAGGTAAAACAAAGCAACGATCTGAAACACAATACGGTCAGATTTTCAGAAAATGTACAATTCGCCTTCACCAATCTTCTCTAATAACCCACATTTAAAACAGAAATAAGCTTCAAAATGCAGTTTAATATAACAAAACTGATACTTTAAATCAATGCGATGCCAAATGTACTCATAAATACTCTATATTTGTAATTTTTCAGCCTAATTTAGCAGAATTTCCTTAATATGTAGAGTTGCTAATTGTACATTTTCTTGAAATATGACCCAATAAGTCTTACTTGTTCAACATGCTATAACATAGATGAGTACACACATTAGATAACCTTCAGTTTAAAGCTGTTTTAAAAAAATAATCTCATGAAATCTAGTCATACTATGATTTATAGGACTGACATTGTCAATATTTAGCTGCTGTTTCATATTTATACACAATTTTAAGTCGAATAAACTGAGGGTTAAAGGCCGCCAGTGAGCTGGTGTAGAAGACTGTTTGGTACAAAATTAACCTGATATGCCTTTTTTCGGCATATCGGCATAGAAAATAAATGGTGGTATGTTGTCGCATCAGTAAGGGTCCAATCACCAGAATGTTATTTTATTTTTAAGTGCCGCAATTGTGACTGCCGCAATTAAATCGATTGATTGCTAAATTCCGGTTCTGTTATTTCATAATTCGCTCACTTCACATTATCTGATCCCAACTAAAAAAAACAGTGGATCATTGCCGGACTGCCATTGGTGAGTTTGCTATATTTTTCAATGGAATCCAATTGCCGAATTTCGATAGGCATCATGCGATCTGATTGCCGAGGTGGTTGGGGATCAGAAACGGCTAAGGTCGCATTAATTTTACATGGCTGGTCTTGCAGTTTCATGCCGATGCCATTGTCTGATTAATTGTGGGGCCCCCCAAGTTGTATGAAAATACCAGCCATACTCATTGGCGACCGGCCGACTACGCTGAGGCCTTGGCAAGTACCACAACCGTCTTTCATTTTAGCCACAACAGGTAAAGATTTTGATGGGACTCCAAAATATAAGTATCCAGAGTTATAAATAGAGCCCTGCAGCAAAATCCTCCAAATATTTGGTCAAATAACGTTCAGATGCGTCGGAAAAGAAAGGAACACAAAGTACAAAGTCTTAACCTTTTGACTCTTTTCGTTTTTCGTAATTTTAGCTGAGATTGCAGCTTTAAAAACAGCTTTAAGAACAAAGGGACTTTTCAACTCTGGCTTCAGTGTTCAGTTATACGTAGTCACTTAAAATAACTGTAATATTTAAAAAGATACTTTTCTCGATAGTACCACATAGCCATACCACATTACATCTATTGAATAGTTACATTCAAAGTCATTTATACTCTAAATAATTTTACAATTAAGGTTCTTTGTCATTACAATTGGCAGAAATGGAAATTTAAATCTGCTATATTCACCGCGTCATGTTTTCAACTGAAATAAATGTGATGTGTTTTTAGGAGAATGAGCCATAAGTCGCAAAATTGTTTTTTTGAGATACCATTATATTTGAAAAGATGAGATCAAGCTGATTCCAATGATGGTAAACAGTCTAATAATCTAATAAGTATTTCTAGATTTTAAGTTTGATATTTTCGTTTTTGAAAAAAAAAGTTTCCAATATTTCTGCGGGTCAATGAACAGTAAAGTAACTAAATGTAGTCCATATGAGGACCTTTAAAATGAAAGGATATATTGCATAGATTGTCCTGAAATTTGATACATCGATTGATATAGCCATAAGTGATAAACCCCCCCGAAAATTAGAACATTCCAAAAATGTGATCTTGTAAAAAAAAACCCTTTGAAAAATATCAATGTTGCGACTTATGACTCATTTTCCTGAAACACATCACAAATGTAGAGAGGGACAACTGGCTTACCATTGCCACTAACAACAACACTGCTACTGATATTCCACCTTTGAAGTGAAGAAACAAATGCCACACCAGTTGGCCACGTTTTCGCTTCTTTTCTGGACCTACTGCTTTCCAGACACTTTGATTCGAAATAAGAGACATGGTAGAAAATGATGTCACTGTTAGCATTATTGTATAAAATCTGCACAATCTGGAATAAATCACCTCAAAAACGGAGAGAAGTGGAAAAGTTCGATGACCTTAACTTAGATGTATTGTGTAGACATAGACTCAAGTTGTATATATATCGGATTTTTAAAATATCTTTAAAAAAAATGTTCAGTCGGTCGGCCAAACATTCAGACAAAACCAACCACCGAGAGGTCAGCTGGGACTAAGTAATAAACATGATATGGGTCAGATTTTCAGAAAATGTACAATTCAACTTCGCCAATCTTCTCAAATAACCCAAATTTTAGACGAAAATAAAGTTCAAAATACAGTTCAACCTAACTAAACAGATTGCAAGAATCAATACAATGCTGAATGTACTAAGATTTACCTAGTATTGGCCAAATTGCAGCCTAATTTAGCAGTATTTACTAAATGTGTACAGCTGACAATTGTACATTTTCTGAAAATCTGACCCATATAACAGTGTCAGATCAATGTAATCCAAAGCCTGAAAATAGAAATTGAATACACAACTACACAGACTACACTGAAACAGTTGAAAGACAAGACATGTTGATGCGAATGCCCTCAACCTTGACTATCCTAGAAAATCTTTTTATAGCACATGTATGATGAAGCGTACATTGCGGCACTCTTTGTACTTTGTACTCTCTTTTTTGCGGCACTCTTTGGCAGAACTAATTACTAGAAATGAGCGACCGATTTGTAATAACATCTGCAATAAAGCATTTTCTTTATTGAACTGAATTGAACATCGTTGAAAAGTTCGTGGAAATAAAAGAGCATCAACTTATATTTATAATCCTAATAAAACAATTATCTACTGGCCCAATCGATATACAGCTATCCTACTCTGTGCTCCCCTGAACATTGAAATACCCTTAATTTACTCAAACGAATTAACCAAGACGAATAACTAGATTGACTTGGACAAACGGGAAGATCACCTGATCCTCTTCCACCTTTCTTAACTAAAACCCTGCCCACACATAGACGATTTGGCTCCCGATTGCTCCCCGATTTTGGTCTTCCGATGAATCCTATGACTTCATTTCAAATCCTGGTTTATGTTTTTGAAATGACATAAACCAGGATTTAAAATTAAATCCTAGGATTGATCGGCAGACCAAAGTCGGGGGGCAATCGGTAGTCAAATCGGCTGTGTGTGGGCAGGGTTTATTAAGCACAGCTATCAACGTTCCTCTTCCTAATATCTGTTGCTGCTGCACCCCTCCTTTCTACCTTTCTATTTATTGACGCTGCACTAACAACAGCTCGAAAGATAATAGAAAATATTATAATATTAGTCACTGCCTTGAAAAAGTCCAAGGGCTATAGCAAGATTAATAACATCTGAGGCACTTTTTTGGTGATCGTTTCGTTCCAACTCTTTACAATGCAATGTGTTCTACGTGCAGAAAGGCGCATGCACACTCCGTATTCAAAGCTGTTACCTTTCGAAGCTGTTTGTGTTGTAAGCGGCCCTCATCGAATCAACCGTAGCAAACAATGTTTTCTCGTTGAACTGTCCTTTGTAGGCTTTGTAGAGAACTGGAAAGATCCAACTGCAAATAGATAGTGAGCATTCATTCTAGGTCCAAACCCTCGGATCAGATAATAATGGTATTTCAGCCTACTTCGCTAATCGGTTTTCTGGACTCAGACTCGGCGTTTTAATGGGAATGTAATGACATTTTGCGGTCTTAATGTAATTATAATGGCACTTTGCGGTTTGAGGCGAGAGGTTTTCCCTTCGTTTGAAGGGACTCTGTCAACTTTGGGCCTAGACTGCATTTATTCACACATCACTAGAAACAGGCAAGCAGATCAGACGTATTCTAATCATAAGATGAATTCAAATCATCATTTAGATGCTACGTCTGAGTTGATGATATTGGTAAACTATTAGGATGTAAGCAATGAATTAACGTTAGAAAATTGTATTTATTTTAATAACCTTTCATGAGACTCATGAGGATATCAGTATAAACTGAAAGTGTGCTCAAATAAACCTCTATAACAAAAGTCGAGCCATTGGCTAGATTGGAACGAGTGGTATTAGTGGAGTAGGATGCTCCCACAAATGGGACAGCTAGGCAAATGGGACCGCAACTGGAATCGCATTGGGGTAGTGGAGTGCTTATCCAAATCCCTGGGGCAGCGCATTTCTGCAGTATCAAGGAAACACTACAAGATACTCGATTTCTTAAGGCACGACCATGAACCAGGGCCCAGGGAGGTAGATTAGAAGGAGAAGTATCAGATCATTCACCCAGTTGTTCGCCCAGTCTCAGGGTAGTGCCCGGTACACTTGGGATCTTGCTATTCTACATGCTATTCTACTTGCTATTCTACATGCTATTCTACATGCTATTCTACATGCTATTCTACATGCTATTCTACATGCTATTCTACATGCTATTCTACATGCTATTCTACATGCTATTCTACATGCTATTCTACATGCTATTCTACATGCTATTCTACATGCTATTCTACATGCTATTCTACATGCTATTCTACATGCTATTCTACATGCTATTCTACATGCTATTCTACATGCTATTCTACATGCTATTCTACATGCTATTCTACATGCTATTCTACATGCTATTCTACATGCTATTCTACATGCTATTCTACATGCTATTCTACATGCTATTCTACATGCTATTCTACATGCTATTCTACATGCTATTCTACATGCTATTCTACATGCTATTCTACATGCTATTCTACATGCTATTCTACATGCTATTCTACATGCTATTCTACATGCTATTCTACATGCTATTCTACATGCTATTCTACATGCTATTCTACATGCTATTCTACATGCTATTCTACATGCTATTCTACATGCTATTCTACATGCTATCCTACATGCTATCCTACATGCTATCCTACATGCTATCCTACATGCTATCCTACATGCTATCCTACATGCTATCCTACATGCTATCCTACATGCTATCCTACATGCTATCCTACATGCTATCCTACATGCTATCCTACATGCTATCCTACATGCTATCCTACATGCTATCCTACATGCTATCCTACATGCTATCCTACATGCTATCCTACATGCTATCCTACATGCTATCCTACATGCTATCCTACATGCTATCCTACATGCTATCCTACATGCTATCCTACATGCTATCCTACATGCTATCCTACATGCTATCCTACATGCTATCCTACATGCTATCCTACATGCTATTCTACATGCTATTCTACATGCTATTCTACATGCTATTCTACATGCTATTCTACATGCTATCCTACATGCTATCCTACATGCTATCCTACATGCTATCCTACATGCTATCTTTCCTCTTTAGTAAATCAAGTATTCCCTGGTAATTACAATACAACATATTAGATTAAGAGTCTTTGCTTTTGTTTGAAAACTATTTTTATTCAGGTTATGAATTACATTAAATATTGTATTGGCCTTTAATGAAATATAAGAAAAAGGTTTTACGTTTTAGTGCAAAAATCACCATTAATTTCAGTCCGATTCGCGTTCATATTGAGTGATGAGTGAGTGAGATTGGTTGCTTTACAGCCTTATCAACACATTGAAGTTTATATCAAGGGCGGGAGAGCTGACAGGGAGGTAGTTTATGCTCTTACCCAGGAAATAGAGGTAGAGAAGAAGGGAGAGAGAGAGAGAAAAAAAGGGACAGTTTTATAAGACATATAAGGCCCCCTCCCTACCTATTTTTCAGCTATATAAATTGGAAGCACCTATTTTTGTTTACCTAGAGAGACGAGAGACAGAGACAGAGAAAAGAGACAGAATGACACTTTAAGGTCTTACTCAGGACCAGAGCGTTCATATTGAATAAATACACTATAGAACCCTTGAAACGGTTGTGTTATATAATGTCATATTTCACAGTATAAACCATTTTCGTATTACCACGGTAAACATACTTCAATACTTACATAAAAAAGACTCTGTTGAACAAACTCGCCAATTGATAAGGCGATTCATCCTTAGTAACATTCACCTGAGAAATCTCCTGATCTTTCTGGCAATTGGCAGAATCCAGGATAACTCCTTGGACGGAAACCTCCGGTAAGGACATGTCCACGGAGGAGAATATTTTCTCTGGATAAATTCCATTATTTAATGGTTGTATAGCGTTCCTACTGTTCTTCTGTACATGTTGTTTCGATGCCATTGTTGGCGGAGCTTGATATATTATACCAACTGATGGTATGTGTGTGTGTCCTGTTTACTCGCAGACATAGATATAGAACCGATCCTCATTAGATCACAGTCCACTGGGCTGGTGAACAATACTACACACTCTAAGAAGAACGAGTTCTTTCAAGAACCATATGGGTCAGATTTTCAGAAAATGTACAATTGGCAGATCAAAATATTTTGGAAATTCTGCTAAGTTGGACTGAAAAATCATCAACGCTAGGTATGTATGAGTCTATTTGGTATTGCCTTGTTTCTAACAGTCAGTTTGGTTATGTTGAACAGTATTTTTAACCTTATTTTTGTCTTAAATTTGAGTTATTTGAGAGAATTGGTGAAGGTGAATTGTACATTTTCTGAAAATCTGACCCATATGGGGTTCTTCGGCTTGTCGACATGGCAGAACCCCCAAAGGTTCTTGAAAGAACTCTTTTTTTAAGGTTCCTATAGGAACCCCCGTTTGGGAAATAGGTAGGGTTCTAAAAAGAACCCTCGATTTGAAGAACCCTCCAGCCAAAATAGGTACGGTTCTTCATAGAACCCCATATTTGAAGAACCCTCAAGCTAAAATATGTAAAATATACTCTGTCTCCCGTGGCGAGGGAAGAAGATAGTATGGCCGATTACTGGAGCATAATAGGATACCGCTCTCTTGGCCACGGAGACCGAGTATAAGGAGCGGAACCTATATATGGGTCAGATTGTCAGAAAATGTACAATTGGCAGCTGTACACATAGAGTAAATTCTGCTAAATTAAGCTACAATTTGGTCATTACCAGGTAAATTCGAGCATATTTGGCATTGCATTGATTCTAGCAATCTGTTTGGTTACGTTGAACTGTATTTTGAACTTTATTTTCGTCTGAAATTCGGGTTATTTGATAGGATTGGTGAAGGTGAATTGTACATTTTCTGAAAATCAGACCTATATACATTGTAAATGCATTATTGTGAACTTAAGAGGACTTTTTCATATTTAAAAATTCGTGTTTGGAGCCAGACCATCAAATGCTGATAGGAATAACATGTAGCTCATGTAAAGGCCTAGCATTAATTTAATGTTTATTTCAATGATATTTTTTCATTTAAAAAATATAAACAATGTTGAATGCACTATTGCACTGACTTTAGGTGTGATGAACACAATGTAATACATTAGAAATTAGTATTATTGGCATCTGAAATAGAGGAGTGACTTACTGGAGCTATGTAGCTAATGTAGACTTCATATTGGCTAAGATACCTATACCTATACCAACAATGTGATACACAGATAGAACCTAATGAGACTGGTATGAGTGTCACTATTACACTGTCTGAGATGTTTGTTTTTTCGTGGCCTGCGAGCCAATAGGTGAGTGGGTTACGAAAAAAACAATCATCAAGGACAGTGCAATAGTATGTAGAATTTAGAGTTAAATACAGTAACTTTTTTTCAGCTGCCAGGTTGTCATTTTGCCGCAACTTCAACATGTGTGCAGCTTGCTTGTACTAATTACTGGGTACTCCTTTTGTCCCCAGGTCGGTCTGAAAAGGGGGAGGGTAGAGGGATGGGGGAACAATGGGTTTTATGGGAGAGTAGGGGAGAGGTGACGTCACCTCTCTTGTCACCTCTCTTATACAATAGGAGAGCATGCCAACTCATGTGTATGGGTTAGTAGGTATGACGTCAGTCTATAAAGGTAAATTAAGGTAAATTCTAAGGGACATTTCCAGGAACTAGACCGGCTGGGGAAGGTGGTGGGTGAAAACCTTTTATGAATTCATGTATAATAATTAGTCCAGCAGCCAAGGGGGTGAACCCGGCTCTGGAGGTCCCACAATGGTTTTTTACTGATTTTATACCTTTGGACCCTGGAGAATCCAAATCCGAAGAGTGCCAAGCTGTAACCCTTGAGGGTTTTGAGAAATTCAAGATGGCCGCCATGACCTATCCCCAAAAGTACCATTATCATGTTTCAGCTCACAATTCAATAAATAATAGGAGTAGAAAGACAATTCTTGCACCAAAATGTTCCTTGAAGTGTGTACGAACTACATGCATAGTTTCATCAATCAATTAAACAAGCTAAATTAATAATAAATTAATTTATTTGACAATAATGGCCAAAAAATTGATTTTTTGGGGTAATTTCCATGTTTTTTCCTCCATTCAAAAACTTTTAGAATTTAATTATATCCAGTACTTATTACCTAATACAATGCAGGACATGAACAGTTAATTCAGCCTGAAAAGTATCAATTTATAGTACAAACTTACTTCAATGTGTACAACAATATATCTACTCATTGTGTGGTGGCCCTGGTATTTCCTCCTCCCCATCTTCTATTATCCTGTGTATCATATCATATGTATCATATCATATGTATCCTGTGTATCATTTTGGCATGTACCTGCCCCTTCACAGTTGCAGAACATGGTGCATGGGAGCCTTGCCTGTGAACAAGAGCATCTAGCAGACTTACATTCCTGGCAACTACACTTGATGAGTTTCAAAATTGCATCTGGAGCAGGCTGTACATTGCGGGGAACCATCACTGGCTGAAGAACTTTCCCTGTCCTGTGACCATCCATGTTGAAGAGTGTCTAGATTCGGTGGCATTACTTCTAGACAGTTCCTACAAATGCATGTTTGTAGATGAGCTCTCAGGACATTTTGCTCAAAGGACTCCTTTGTTGGTGGCAATGACATCAGTTTAGGTGCTGATACCAGGCTTGCACGCATGGTTTTTCCTTTCCAAGATCTGAACCTTGCCTCATGGCATGTAGAGGCATCTGGGAAACCATAGCAAGCAGCCATAAAGGCTGTTGCCTCTTGAACAACGTCTGCTCTTGTTGCACTTTTGTCCCTGAGACTTGGCAATCCTTTGCCCTTCTGAAGTACTTTGACCGCTTTCCCTTTTCCAATGTCATAAAGTGTAATACTAATCATTCCACTTAGTCCCTTTCCATATTTCATTAATGTTGTCTCAATCATCATGTCATTCCATGTATGGATTATGATGTGTCACATGTTCTCCATTGAGGAATCTGTCAAGTACATTGTTTGGCAGTGCTTGGATTGATCGAAAGTAATACAGCCCATATCGAGCATAATTGTGGTGGCCAGCAGTGAAAAAATATGGATTTATTTCTTTCACCACCATCAAGTGGAGAGGCCAATCACCTTCCTTTTCTGCTCTGCTAACTCCATCATTAGCAACACAGGTTTTATCAGGGAGTCAACCCAAACTTAAGTTGTCCTGCTCCTATTTGCTAGACACTCTAAGTGGTTCGTTAAACTTTGAGGGTCTGTGTGCTGTGGCATGAATTTGCTCAATAGTTCCTCTGTTACGACCCATAATGCACAATATTTTTGAGGATATTTCTTCCCCAAAAGCATCTGGGATATTCCACCGAAAGTTGCATCCAGTAAACAGATAACAGATGTCTCAGCCATGAGGTTTGCAACACAGCCTATGAAATTCATAAGGAAGTGCATCCCACCCAGACGTAACACAAAGTTTAAAAAATCGATCTGGATATACTATACTATACTATATTTACTGCTACTTTATATTATTTGAACAGCTCATGCCATGTGCTCCATCATGTCCTGTTTACAGCTTGAGTGGAACCAGTAGCCTCCTAATATTTGGGGGGGTGACAATGTTCCTCAAGAGGGGTAAGAGGGAAGTGGACATGTATCCTTGACCTGTTTGTGCCCTTTCATAGATGAGCTTTGCAGTTAAATCTCTTTTTACTCAATCACCCATATAATATATGGGTAGAGCGATTTCTAGGAAAAGAGGTAGAAATCCATATGAGGCAAAGAGGGGTTTCTTTGTCTCACAAGTTCTCGGAACTTACAAACTTGTTTTACAAACCATCTTATTCATCTGTAGAGTTCTGTCCACCCTCTCAGGAGGTTTATATATGTGGTTTGGGAAGGTATCTGGGGTGCAAATGTGATTTTGAAGCCTTTTTAAAATTGCGATCTCTACACTATATTTATAGCCTGGGAAAGCCCCTTGGTTTGGTTTGGTTAGTTTCACCTCCGCTAATAGTAATTAAAAGTTAGCAGATATACTGTGGTTTTATTATTTTATTCTGTGAAATTCCCTATTTCATGAAACAGATTCCCGGAAAATACTCTGCAGTGTCCTGCAATTTTGCAGGAATTTTATTCTGCTTCTCTTGGTTGCCTGACAATGTATTAAGAGATGCTCTACACTCAGTTGAGTGTTGCATGTCTGACATACAGGAGCCACTTCTCCTTTTAGAAGGTGCCTGTGAGTCAGTTTGGTGTGACCGGTACGAAGACGGGTCAGTATCACCTGTTCGG
Source organism: Sthenelais limicola (assembly GCA_942159475.1). Classification (NCBI taxonomy): domain Eukaryota; kingdom Metazoa; phylum Annelida; class Polychaeta; order Phyllodocida; family Sigalionidae; genus Sthenelais; species Sthenelais limicola. The sequence continues at coordinate 52,217,825 of OW804102.1, forward strand.
GTCTTGTCAGGTTATCATCTTTGAATTTTGGTGTGATTGATGGTGTGATTGCTCGCAGCTTGTTACTATTAACACCATTCCATGTGCGCTGCCAGCTACGTTTGACATGTGCCTGCGCCATAGGTACAATGTCTGTGTATGGCATTTGGTCAGCCCCAACAGGGCGCCTCAATGCATTTTTGGCTGCAATGTCTGCTGCCTCATTTCCTTCTATTCCAATGTGGCTTGGCACCCAGCACAACACCACTTCTTTGTCCAGTCTTTTGTTTTCAGTCTATGTCTCTTGAATTGCTTGTATGATTAGGTTCTTAGGATAAAGGTTGGTCACAGCTTCTAGACATGGGTGCGAGTCTGAGAATATGATGGGCATCATTTGGTTTTCCAGCTAAGGGTATCTACAACCTGTATTTAGGATGACCAGACATAATTGTAACCATTATATTTGGGTTTGTTGACAAAGATAAGGCTGTGTGAACCCCACTTTCAAAGTTCTTATGCAAGAATCTTTGCTGTTATTGCGAGAACAGAGAGAATAGGAAAGGGGGAGGGAAAGGAGAGTGGGAGAAGAGAGGAGGGAGAGGATGTAGGGGAAGGAAGAGAGGGGAGGGAGAGGAAGTCAGGAGGGGGAGCATGAGGAAGAGGTCGGGGGGGGGGGGATCAGAGATGGGGTTGGGAGAGAAAAACAGGTATAAATGTCAGAGAAGAGGGGAGGGAAAAGAGGGAGAGAGGGAACTGTGGGGAGAGAGGGGGACCGTCCAGAGACGGGTACTTGGCTAGTGTTGTAATAAAAGACAATAAAATAAAGGTATTCTGTTATGAAAATGTAAGTTTGGGTTCTAGAATAAAAGTACTTGGGTCAATGCCCCAGTCCTCTCCCTCCATCTTGCTGTCCTGGCCGATTCAGTGGCCATATGCAACACCAAATTTACTGTAATATGTATTTATTAACATGATTGATATCATTAGAAAGACGAGCTTTTGGAAAATGTAAATCATTTAAATGAGAAGCAGATAGGTGCTTAGCTGTCAGTCAACATACAGAGTTGCACTGGGGGAAAAATGTGCTTGCATGTTATCACTCAGTGAAAATCTGGTCTAGGGGTGTGTGGGGAAAGGGAGGGGAGGGGGGCACTTTCAACTGGACACCTGTGGTTGTAGATGCTTCTGGATACTAAGGAAATCCAAATATGATTCCCTTGGACATGGTGTATGATAGTAACTAACATAATTTTTAATCTGATAGAAAATAACCACAAAATGCTGGAAAATGGTATCAAAAACCTTAAGAAATTTACAGGTTTATTATAATATGAAAATATAGTCTAGTTTTTTACTCAAGGCCTTTTGATCATGATTCCCCATCATAAATGGAACATTTTGGTGCAAGAATTGTCTTTCTACTCCTATTATTTATTGAATTATGAGCTGAAAAGTGAAATTGGTACTTTTTGGATGTGGTCATGGCGGCCATCTTGAATTTCTCAAAACCCTCAAGGGTTACAGCTTGGCACTCTTCGGATTTGGATTCTCCAGGGTCCAAAGATATATAATCAGCAAAAAACCATTGTGGGACCTCCAGAGCCGGGTTCACCCAAAAAAACCCATTTGGCTGCTGGACTAAATGGATGTGCCCAGGAGTTGGTATATGTGATGTGTTTTAGGAAAATGAGTCATAAGTCGCAAAAAATAGATTTTGAGATATTATCATATTTGAAAAGATGGGATCAAGCCGATTCCAATGATAGTAAACAGTCTAAAAATCTTATAGATATTTCTAGATTTTAAGTTTGATATTTTCGTTTTAAAAAAAATAGAAAATTGCAACATTTCTCAGGGCCATTAATCAGTAAAGTAACTAAATGTAGTCCATCTGAGGACCTTTAAAACAAAAGGATATATTACATAGATTGTACTGGAATTTGATACATCGATTGATATAACTATAAGTGATAAACCCCCCAAAAAACAGAACATTCCAATAATGTGATCTTGTGAAAAAATACTTTGAAAAATATCAATTTTGCGACTTATGACTCACTTTCCTGAAACACATCACATATAACCTGAATAAACTGGAGACAGATATCTTCTTGCCTCAGCAACTGGACTTGTGACTTCTCTCTCTAAACCTATTGGAGCTCTGGTCAAATGACTGCTTCTAATTTACAAGTGTCCCAAGTATCACATTTGAATTTAGGTTCTATATTTAGTCCCACATTGCTATGTAGCTGTGTACTGGGGGAAGGAAGAGAGAATGGCAATGTCATACCACACGCGTGGAACTGGTGCAAATTACCACACTACTCCCTCCCATACAAATAGCATGTGGTACATACACCAACATGCAGTTAATACTAGGGCACCGCGTATTGCATATGGAAATATTGCACCAGCTGAGAAATGGAGATTTGTCTGGGCTGTATCCACACAAATACCGTTGGAAACTACAAATTGTAAAACTAATCCATGGGAAAAGGCATGAATATCTTGTAGGTAAACAACTGGATTAAAATTTAAGAATGGACAGGTTACTTATGCACCTGGAACGTCCAAGAACAGAAAGGTTCATTAAATCCTTATGTTACTCAGGAATTATGTCATGGAATAGCCTACCTCATAATGTGAAATTGCTTGTAGATCAAACAGAATTTACAAGGGAGGTTAAGCATATTTTTAAAGAAGCCTGGTTAGCCTAATGAAATTAATCAAATACCAACATCAGAAACATGTTATCCGTTGTAACACGGTTTTTATTTCTGACCAATCTTTTTATCCTTGGGTTTTGCAGTATGTACCAGAAACAAAGAAATGAAGTTATCTGTATGCTGTCCAAATAGGAGAAACGCTTTGAAACTACAATTATTTGATTTGAATATCATTCATATAGAAATAGCTAGCGTATGTATATTAGTGTTGAACGACAAAGTTTGACAAAGTTTGAGACGTCTGAATTATTTTGATATCGATACCATTCTGCTCAATTGATTATTTGTATTTGAATTATGATGTTGATTTTGGATCTGGCAACGCACGAAAAGCAACATATTATGGTCATGCGTAATTTACTAATGATTGTTTAAAATGTTTGTGGCCAATAAAAATATTTTAAAAAATCATATATCATAACTATATAATATGAGCACCATTTCTCATGCAACGGGCCCCAGGACGACTAACAATAAATGTACAATTATTGAGCTGAAGTTGTTAGGGATCAGTGCGTCTATCAAGTAACCAATCTGAGATATTCTCATTGTGAATATGATGGAGGATATGGGTCAGATTTTCAGAAAATGTACAATTGGCAGCTGTACATATTTAGTAACTTTTGCTAAATTAGGCTGCAATTTGGTCAATACTAGGTAAATTTGAGTATATTTGGCATTGCATTGATTCTAGCAATCTGTTTGGATAGGTTGAACTGTATTTTGAACTTTATTTTCGTCTGAAATCTGGGTTATTTGAGAAGATTGGTGAAGGTGAATTGTACATTTTCTGAAAATCTGACCCATATGACGGATGTTATAATTTCCTTTTGGATGTCATTACACAGGGTTGGACAGTCACATAATTTTGTTTATTTTGTTTTAGACAGCTGGTTTATTCTCTGACACATAGTACATATGTATTTGTGGTTGTTAACATCAAGATTAAATACAAGAAATACAATATATTCAGGTATATATTTGGCATCTCCGTACTGTTATTCTCAATACAACATCTTTCCCCATAAATTATCCATTACATACAAAGGTGGTTGCAATTGACAAGTGTATAAAGATATCTACACAAAATGGCTGTCAACCAGAGATTCATGAGGTTGATGAGGTTGATGAGGTTGAAAAACCAAGGTCACACACACAGTGTTTAAAAGCACAACATAGATTGCATTATCGGCTGCAACTGGACGTGCTTCAATAGGTATTCAATTGCGACGTAAGAAAACACCGCATGTTAAAGGATGGATATTCTTTTCAGAGAATCAAAAGAGATTGTTGCCTATTGCAAAACATATATTAACACAAACTAAAAGTTCTTGGATAGTATGGAGTTAAGACTGCTATGGCTTAATTTGGTGCTTATTAGTTACAGACATTTTCATTAATATTAACATCAAAACATTTGTAAGCATGTTAGATACCAAGCTATTATTTTGTCTAAATGAGTCATTATCATGAAAAATAGGTCTAGGAACTCTGTTAGCTATATTAATAAGTGTACTGGTAGCTAAATTTCGACTTATTAATTGTATCGAATATATAATTTGTTTGCATCTTGCCCTGTACTTGTGTTTAAAATCTTAGCTCTGAACTCCCAAAATCAACGATGACATCACTGAAAATATATTCAATCATCTACTTCAATGGAGTCTAATTTAAATATAATATTTTTATTCTGAAGTCATGCACATGTTTTCCTGACTGCCCTACCGCCCTTTAAACAATAATTGTAATAAATCAGTTCTGTCATTCCCATCTATAGTTGTGGTGGTTTGGTTAACTACTTTCATATAGCATTATTACCTGTTCAATGACTGATTGAGATCTTTTCCCTCAGACTCTCCTTATTGTGAGATCATTAGCATTACACATTCTGTGAAGCTATATTATATTCAGATTTTCTATATAAAAACATGCGTTATTAAACTTCTAATAGTGTACCAAAAGTCATTAATCATTATAACTTATAACATGAAATAGATGTTGGATTAATTTCTAATTAATTAATTAATTAATTAATTAAAACGTGTAGTTACGTTTCACCTTTAATTACAATGTACAGAATATATATTTGATATGCATATTGCCTCATATCACCGCAACCTACTCTCCAGCTCTTAGCTCCAAACTCCCAAAATCAACGACGATATTATCAATTTATGGCACCCACCATTGAGAAGATATTCAACCAAGGACCAGTTAGATATTAGAGATTTTCTCTATAATTATAGCGATTGGATGACTAACATTAAATTTCACTCGCCCAAATATATTTCTTAGGTGCCCAATCAGAGATATATCAGGATATTTTTCAAGTTAATTATACAGAGTATCCATTTTAGAAATTATATTGCATAGGGCGCCACCCAGTTACTTGAATGGGTCTTCTGCTATCATGAGCCTAGCTCATCATTCACAAAACTTGAGACATTAATAACTTAAAATATCATATACCAGAGTCTAGCCAGTGTGATTGTTATTGTTGCTCTGTGCTTAATGTCATTTTAATAATTATAGTTATGAAATATGTATTGTTCTTAACTAGGTCAAACCTGAGCAACGTCAATCAGCAGAGAGATATGATACCTGGATACTGATCAGCAAAACCTGTGAGATCAAATCTGCTGGTTGCCAGTGTGTTGCAGCGTAAGTAGTACTTCTGCAAATATTTAGCCACCAAACAAACCTTTCACTCATGCTTTAATGGGTAAATATGTCTGATCATTCCTGCTAATAGCTCTACTTGAAACAAACACATTACAATGATGAAAACAGATCTGTGAAGCTGGATGAAAGGACTACTGTCGTGTACACTTTTGACACTGAATAAATGGTTATTCCACATGTTTTCATTGATCAATGATATTTAATTCGACCCTCACATATGTATTATTGATCCAATTAACCTGGGTTATAGAAACCTGATAAATGCTTGATCACATCAGAGACCCTTAATCACTCGGCGTGACTGCAGCGCCTCTGGTAGCAGGAAGTAAGTGGGAACAACTGTATGTAGGGTATCAAGGGACGTCCCCCTTTCATACCCCTGCCGGCGCCACCCTTGTAAGGGGGTGGGGACTGTACTGACCATAAATAGCTTGATATCTGTAGAATTCATGTATCATGACAAAGGATATGAATGGATTGTACTAAGTTAAGTTAGTAAGCAAATTGATATTAATGTCAGGGAGATACTATATTCAGGGGTGTCAATAAGGGCTAGTTTGTACACGAGTTTATGTACATGACAATGCTGCACGCTGGTATATACCAATCTTTTGGGTGTACAATGTCAGGTCTAACACATCAAAAGTAATGAAAATAATGACTCTTATATGTATATCATGTTACTATATTATATATTATTGGTGGGTGGAGGAAAGTGAGAAAGAGAGAGACAGAAAAAGTAGAAATTAACGTTCATTGGGATGTGTTTGAGAGATTCGGTATTCAGGAATATTGTAATTATGGTGTATGATGATCATGCTTAAAATAGACGAAATAGAAATAGAAATAGACGGAATAGACGAAATACAGATACAATTTTTATTAAAAATGTATTCATTTTACTTTAGTCCGGGGGACTAGGCCTACTTCTAGAGATGTCCACCTGTCCCCTCAAGAGAATATATTTACGTTCCATCATTTTAATTTACCTCTTTCTCTCTCCCCTCTCAAACATTTAAACAAACTTAACAAAAACATTTTTTTTGAGATATAAGGGAGGGTTACCGATTTTAACAGAAAGTATGTAAGTATTTCTTTAAGAATTATGAAACATTTCGAATCATTGTTTCAGCTATTTCTTGTCAATATTTGTAACTTGCAGCCTTTGGTTACCTTAGGAAAATGATTTATTTAGTTATATTACCATTTAAAGGGTATAAATTGGAAAATAAATTCCCTCAGCCAAAATGGTATCAATAGCAAATGTTGTGTTTGCTGTGAGTATCAAATGGATGAATAAGATACTACTCATTCACATTTGCCGATTATCATTATATTTTGATAATTTCGAATTTCCATCAGTTCCATATACCTCAATGGTCAAACACAATATATATCATACATATCAATGTTTTGGGTTGGCAATTACGATAAAATCATGGGGGTAATCGACACGGGAAAGCTCCTGTTTCCACAGTAGGATACTGCAATGCTGTAGCTACATCTGGTCTGTTTACTTCCCGCCACTATGCGGCGCTACTGTCGCCGCCACTCAAGTCAATTACATAGGCCCGAATAGGGAGTCATCTCCTAAATGCAGGGTCTCTCATCACATCAAGTCAATATGAAATATGTTTCCTAAAATATATGATTAATAGATGTATACTTCTGTTTCAGAGATGATGGGGCCTGCAAACATGTAGTATGCTTGCTTTTTGCTGTAGCTGACTACAATAAAACAAGAAAGGATCGGAGTGCTGAAGTGGGTACAGACAAACTGTGTGTATGGACAGTGCCAAGACAGCAGTCCCAGCCCATGAGAGTTGAAGAACTGGATTTTCGACATAACAAGACTCTTCCAACTAAGCCAGTGCCTACTCCCCAATATTTCCAGCCCATTCACGATCTACAGCCAAGTAGAGTGGCATCTCTGCGGGATGAATTGCAAGAACTCTGCAAAAAAGTGAAACCTGGGGCACTCTTCCTAACTCTGACAGATCGTCCAAAGGCTTCATCAACAAATATCCCTCCAACAATTTATGATCTTGTTAAGCAGCACAAAAATGATGCCAGTGAAATGAGCCTCACTACATACATCAGTGATCGAATCTCTTCTGATGACATTCATTTTCTCTCTAATTTGTCCCAAGCTGATCCTCGCTGGCTCGAGTCTAGGAAGGGGAGACTAACAGCTAGTCATGCATCATCCATTCTAGCCTACAAATTCCGATCAGAAAACAAGTCCCTAGTGTCCCAAGTTGTTCATCAGGAGTTCAAGGACAACAAGAATTTCCAACATGGGCGCAAGTATGAACCAATAGCAAGGCAAAAGTATTTGGATGAGGAGGGACCAAGGCACAAGTCTTTTTGTATTACAGAGACTGGCTTACACATTGATGATGAACTCCCATATATAGGTGCCTCTCCAGATGGTATAGTATCGTGTAGATGCCATGGCAAAAAGGTGCTTGAGATTAAATGTACGGTAAAGCATTATACTGAACACGTAGGCAACATACCAAATGTTGATGAGAGCTACCATCTTGAAATTAGAAACAATGAGTTAACATTAAAAGAGTCATCTCCATGGTACAAACAAATTCAATACCAAATGGGTGTACTCCGTATACATGCAGCTGATCTTGTAGTGTACACAAAGCATGGCATTGCTGTTATTCCTGTACCATGGGATCCACAGATGTGGCAACGACTTGTTGATAAAGCTATCTTGGTATTTCAAAGGGTTATTGTCCCTTCAATTATTATAACATAAAGTTATGTGATCATGTAGATCTATTACAAAATACATAACTGTCATGTGTGTCTAAATAACTGCAGAAGTCTGGGGAGTTGATTAAATTTAAAATAACAACAGTATAATTGACTGGTTACATTCTAACATTAAGAATTCTCATTTATAAGTCCATCACTTTGTACTAGATTTAGCCAGATAAATATAATGTTGTTGTATAAATTAAGGTAAATCAATTGTTGTGTCAAGTTTAAAAAGCTTGCCCAGATAACATTTTCGTCAGTCTAGACAGTGTTGAATACTTGTTTTTGCAATTTCAATGGTATTAAGCTTGTCTCAAATAAATATTATTTGTATAAAGCTTATTTCTTGCATTTGTTCTCTTTGGGGGACTTTATGTTTGATAAGAATTAAATATTAGACTTATACATATTGCACCGACGATCGATTACATGTGCCAATTTTTGCCCGTTAAAATGCATTTAACAGTGCGTCCTTTTTTATATCGTACCAGAGCTTTCATTTGATATAAGATATTTACTGTTGCAATGTGTTGCTCATGAAATCTAAATTTTAATTCAACTTCCTATGGTATGTCTCTAAAATTATAAAAGTATTCATGGAAAATTAGGACGATTAATTAATTAAGGCTGATTAGGACGATTAATTACGCGCGCCGATTCCAGCCACTTGAATGTTTTTAATATTGCGGCTACATATATAATCAATTTCCAGAGATCTAGAGCTTTCATTTGATATAAGATATGTGCAGATCAATGAAGTATTCATGGAAAAATAAAAGTTTCATTGAGCCCTATCTGCTCAGTTCATAGCAGCTGAAAACGTGTCACCGCTGATTAGGACGATTAATTTCGCGCGCTGATTTCAGCCAGTTGAATGCTTTTAATATTGCGGCTACATATAAAATCAAATTCCAGAGATCTAGAGCTTTCATTTGATATAAGATATGTGCAGATCAACGAAGTATTCATGGAAACATACACATTTCATTCAGCCCTCTCCGCTCAGTTCATAGTAGCTGTAAACGTATCATCGCTGATTAGGACGATTAATTACGCGCGCCGATTTCAGCCAGTTGAATGTTTTTAATATTGCGGCTACATATATAATCAAATTCCAGGGTTTTAGAGCTTTCATTTGATATAAGATATATGCAGATCAATGACGTATTCATGGAAACATAAAAATTTCATTGAGCCCTCTCCGCTCAGTTCATAGATTGATTACGCGCGCCAATATCAGCCAGTTTAAAGTTTTTAATATTGCGGCTACATATATAATCCGATTCCAGAGATCTAGAGCTTTCATTTGATATAAGATATGTGTATGTTGATGCTGCACTAAGGGAAATGTGAACTTTTCATTGAGCCCTATTGCCTCAGTGCAGAACACCAAATTGTCACTGTTGATTAAGGTGACCTATTATGCACGGCGATTGCACCAAGTTTCAACGCCCATACAGGAAATATACAGGTATGTCTTGATTTCTAAACATCTAAAGAATATACAACATCAAACTGGCTGATGGGCTGATCAAATGGTATGCCTAATCATAACATTAATACAATAATAGCAAGACTGAAGTGGAGGATTCTTTCTGTATATTTTGTGATCACAGATATTGCAGTTACACAGTTACATACATGAATATTATTAATCAAGTAAAGAAGCTACAGAGATTTGAATAGTTGTTTAATGTCTTGGATAGATTACTTCACTAGGGGATATTCAGAAAGCACATAGTTACAAGAAAAGGATTTGTATAGATTATAATATTACATCTAGATCACAGATGAAACAACTTGTTGGGATAAATCTGACCCAAGTAATAATACAATGTATCCTTATGCTCTGGGTTTCATTTTAAATAAAATATGGTCTAACTGCAAAGATACTTGATATTTTCCTGGCTGTGTATTTTATTTCATTACTATTATTCTATAGTGGTAATATTTTGCTTTTACATAAGATAAGAAAGTTGTCATCAATGAATTTTCACTTTTTACACAACCTTTTAACTGGTTTCTTTCTCTTTACTAAGTTGGAAGCACGAAGTGTTTGCTCATCAGTGGCATAAAATAGAGGCCCCTTCAAGTTACACAATGCTGCCACGACTTTCACAATCATACTAGCAACACTTTGGAGTGAGGATGGAATTTGGTGTTTCAATATCCTGAAAGTTTTAATGCGCTGGATAGCCCTTTCCACATGAATCCTCAACCGAGCTATTGTTTTTGTCTTCCTAATCTCACTCACATTTAATCGTTTGCCTTTCCCATTGGTGTTACACTTTCGTGTGAATGGAGGGGCCACTAGTCGGGCACTCTTTTTTGACAGAATATCTTCTATTTGGAAGCCCCTGTCTGCCATTACATCATCCCCCTCGTCAAGGAGATCAATAATGCCGCAATGTTCTGTAATATATTTGTCTGAGACATTCCCACTCCAAAAGTCACTGATGTAAGTAAAGCAGCCATTTGGGTTAACAGCAATGAGTGCTTTATAAGTATTGTGATGTTTATAGGAGGAAAAGGTTGCGTACTGCTCCTTTTTATTTGAAGGTCTGTCAATAAAAAATTCTGTACAATCAATAACACATCTTGTCTTGGGATATTCAATCTGGAAATCCAAGGGCATACGGGAGCGGACCTGTTCCTGGGAAGGCCAGTAAAGGAGGGCTGGTACAAGAAGTTGGTGCAAAAAACTTATCCATGTTTGTGTGGTCCTTGTCACCAGAGTTGTACTCACATAGAACATATCAGCAAGGACTAATAGTGGGAGATCAAGTCGCAATCTCATTAAAGTCATAATGAATTCCTGGTAGATGCTTAGCTGACGTTTAGGCCCTGGACGTGCATAGCCCTCCTTCTCATACTTCTTTTCCTGGGAACTGTGACATCCAGTCCAATACTTCATCTTTTCTGCATCACCCTTTACATGATCGTACACACCTAAAAGAAAAGAAATCATATTCCAGATTGTTCAAGCTTAGTTAGATTCTTCCAATATATATATTTTCATAAGTATAGACCAAATGTATTGTTTGCCAAGTGTCTAATTTAATTTAGGAACAGCTATTGATTGCAAATATTTTAGTGACATGCAAATAATATTTTACTCATCCTTTCCCAAGTGTATGAAACGATAGACAACCTAATTTATTTACACTCTAAGTAACTCTTATTTTTTACCATAAAACTAATAGAGGTAATCTGTAAATGATGTAAACTATGTTTACATTATTTATACATGATATATGGGCACTTCTCATGAAACGTCAACAGAGTTCCTAGATAATCTCATTGTACCTGGATGCATTGAATATTAATGCTGATATCTCAGCGACTATTTAAGATTCATTTACCAAATTCAAAAAGCATTATACACCCCAGCCTGTCTATCTGACTTTCCTAAGATCGTATGATTATATAACTATTATTTCTACTAAAAAACATGAAGCATAAACTTTGATTCAATTTCCACATGTATATAGATCCCTTGTTGATGTTTCATGAGAATTGCCCATACTGGTGTGTTTTTTCAATAGGGGAATACTTTTTTTGTATATTAAAACATACCATCAAGTAGTGCCCTTGAGTCAATACCAGTGTAGAAGTTGACTCTCTCATCACTCTCCAATACACATGCCAGTAAACTACCAGTACTTTCTAGATCGTTACAGGGGCTGTCATCCTTCAATGTTGGGGTGTTAATCTTTGTAAGTGGCTCTTCCATTTGGGTGATATCTTCATGGGTTAGCTCTGTTTGTACCCCTGTAGAAATCACTTGAACTTTTCTGGTTGCTATGTAGTCATGATCAATTGTCTGGGGAGTTACATGTTCCTCATTTAGTGGAGTCATTTCTGTTAATTAAAAGGTTGCATAAGTTAGATGCCATTTAGAGCTAATTCCTAAATATTTTAGGAATCTATGTAAGACGCACCTCATACAAAAACAAATAAATCTTTTGCATATTTGATAGGATTGCAATTAGTACAATAGGTTAATTCTTTCAGGTGTTAGGACGATCAGGACAAAAACCGTTGGGGACAAAAATCGCTGGGATGCTGATTTGCATACCGCAGCTTCAAGTTGGTGACATCATCACCTTTAGATGACCACTATGTTTTTTAGACCCCTTTGGCGATTACTTTTTTTTCTTTAAACGTGTAGCATATGGCCTTGACTATATGTGTACCAAAAATTAGGGTCACAACGCTGTAAGTTTTTTTTTTATGGAGCAAAATGTGAAAGCTTCAAGTTGCTGGCATAGTCCCGAACGACCCAGCGGTTTTTGTCACAAACGGTTTTTGTCCTGATCATCCCACATACCTATTTGACAGTAGACTAGTTGAGGTTAACTTTGAGACATTAATCTAAATATACTTGCATACATGTGTATTGATGAGTAGAATAATACAATACTTACTCCCAACTAGAAGATGTTTACAGGAAGAATCAGGGAACTCTACTGCATGTCCAATATCAGGCACCTTGCACGTTTTCAAGATTGATGTAATGTTTGGCATTACAGAAGATGTATACACATGACGTTCAAGTTGGATAGATTTCCGCTGTTTGGAAGTTTCTAATTTGTCTATGGATGATCTTCCTCTTGGGTTCTGAGCCTTACCCCAGTTATTCCAGGCAAAGTACTTGGGATCAGTAGATGAACGACCCTCATTGTTGATGTTTTCAGGGTCAAAATGGCGAGAACACACACGGGAACGTCGGCTGATGTTCATTTCGTCAGCACGCCTCATCAACCTTTTCCAACGGTTCCTAGAAGGCTGATCTTTGGGCCATTTTACCCATGTAACTGTTGCCATGAAGGGATATTTATCAGGCTTCTTTTCAGAGCTAGACCAGCACTCGGCAGCCTGACAAAATTGCACCATGATTGGTTTGTTTACGCAGTGCTGCCTTCTACCGGAAGCGGGAATCGCGTCACTTGTTAGTTCCAATTTAAAACCTAGGTGGCGTAACAATCGAATATAGGAATTTCCAGCTATCCAGAATCACGAGAATTACCCCACACTATATTTAAACTCTACTGCAAGGCGACGCAGCCGGCACAGAAAGTGGAAAACACTGTACAAGAGTGTGTGCATGTGCTTTGTTTTAATGTTATGTTATCTTTTTTTTTTTTTCTTTTTTTTTATTCAATTAGGGCAAAGTAATATCAAATATCAAAGTTACATCAATACTGAAAAAAACCGTCATATCCACCATGGATGTGTTTCAGACGGTTTCTTACATTTTTTAAAACCTTATCTACTATGATAAACATATGTTATCTTAATAAGTAGAGGGTCCTGTCGGAAGAGCTGTCTACATGAGATCCATGCTCCATGTAGGCCATAGGTATGTGATATGGAAAATAAAAGTTTATATATAATATTACTACATAAGACAGGTGCATCATAACATATTATACATACATAATGATATGAAATAGCTACGTCTATGTATAAAGTATAATGTTAATTCATATACCCAGCTCTGAAGTAATGTATAACTAACTCTAAAATTATTGTACTATTAATGGTGTATGTGAAAGAGCACGGCGTCTGTAGTATATGTACCTTTTAACAGCTCATCTACTCTCACACTGACTACTGATTCGAGTTGAGGGCTTGTATTTTTATTTTATATAAAGGATCTGAAATATGTATATGCATATATTAATATGAAGATAATGTGTATTATAAAGAAGAATGCCACTAACATGTATGTTAAATAGTCATAATATACTGTATCAACTTAGTTTTGTAATCTTATTCGTTTTCTGTTAAAATATTTCTTGGCAAATCAGGCTGTCCTGAGAATATTCGTGCTGTATGTATGGAAATGTCCAATGACCTGAATAGAATATTTTTAAATCTAAATCTATGTCTATGTCTATTAACCGTTGTAAAGGTAAGTACTGTAGTAGCAGAGAACCCTGGGTCTCGTCTCCCTTGACCCTTTCTGACCCCTCATTAATTGCCCTTTCTTTGTGATTCTTATTTACTTGATTGTATTAGTTTCAACGTACTGTATGACTGGTATGGTTCTCCCATTTGATATGAAAGGAAGATCTCCGAGGTATAGGGTAGCTTGCAGTAGAGTATTGGAGATATTATATGAATATTAATCGATTATATGAATATTAATCTGAAATATGTATGCCAATATTAATATAAAGATAATGTGTATTATAAAGAAGAATGCCACTAAAATGTATGTTAAATAGTCATTATATACTGTATCAACTTAATTTTGTAATCTTAAGCTATAGGATAGCCTAACTCTATGAATAATAGACAGAGACAGACAGAGATTCGTCCTGTTTAGACATAACTTTTATTGGTGAAAACATGGGTTTATATATACGAGATACATGCACTGCGCATGTGTGCGCATGCGCTTAATTAGACCAATCACATACTAATTACCTTAATCTCATTAACATTATCCAATGATATGTATTCCCTCATAGAGACCAGGGGGTCCCTATGTATAGCCAATCAGGCTTGATGTATTGTTGGACCAATAGCCTTGTCTGTTGGTGGTACCCAATCAGACTACTTGTCTCATTAGGCTATTGGCCCAATTGGGTGTGCCAAATTACTCACGGTCCACCTAGTGTGAGACCTTGGTATTTATATAATGAATATTCATAAGCCTATTGCTTATGGGATCCGATATTCTATATTAATGATATACCGTTATTCTTATGTCATATTAGGTAACCTTACATAATACCTTTGTTCTTCTTACGTGAACAATATAGCTCATGACAACCTTTACCCCCCCCCCCCCCTCCTCGAATGACCCCTCCCCCATGCCCACTGTAGAGTGGGCTGGGGTGAGTGGAGTAGGGTCAGGAGGAGGAGAGGAGAGAGAGAGAGAAACCCGCCGTGTGATTTATGGGGCATGGATGCAGTGGGCAGGTAAGGGATCCAGATCAGAGTTGGCTAGATGACCTACTCCGGTCGGAGCTGCTTAGATGACCTGTCCGAGCAGGAAGTGGCATGTGTGATGAGCTATGATCATGGCTCTCGTCCTATAAAAGGTGCTGTATTCTCTTGTCTGTATGCTTGCCGCTTCATTCTTCATCCTACCGTCATACCTTGACGTTTGCTTTGTGACTGTACTGCTGATACTCTGTACCTTACCATGTACGAGACTACTGGAATAAACCTCTACCTGCCAATTTAGTCACTTGTACCTGTTGTGCTTATCCACCCCTAGCTGAGTTTCACCACACTCCTAGGATAATCAAGGGAATTGGGGTAATTAAGCAGGATCAACTTGGCATCATGGCTTCTCCAATTTCGGACGCTACCACTACCCGGGAGATCCAAGATGGATTTGATTAACGGAATGATAATGGCTTAACTTTAACGAGGTCCAATCAGAGACTTGATGACAATGCTATTAATGTTAACACACAAGCTAACAGTACTATATGGGTCAGATTTTCAGAAAATGTACAATTGGCAACTGTACATATTTAGTAAATTCTGCACAATTAGGCTGCAATTTGGTCAATACTAGGTAAATTTGAGAATATTTGGCATTGCATTGATTCTAGCAATCTGTTTGGTTAGGTTGAACTGTATTTTGAACTTTATTTCTGTCTGAAATTTGGGTTATTTGAGAAGATTGGGGAAGGTGAATTGTACATTTTCTGAAAATCTGACCCATATCAGTTAAACGTCGGTCAAAAACTAAAGATTTTCTACGTTTGGTTCCATCCTTTTCCAACCCATCTTAAAGTCATTTGACCAAAGTTTTGGAGGATTCTATCCGGTTGTATGAATTTGCTACAGGGCTTCATAAATTATACATATGTAGATCCTTTCCTTTACTCACTCACTGGCCCTCTGATTCCACTTCAAATCCTTGTATGTCATAACAGTCGCAGAATATTGATAAATCTAGTAGAGCTAATGCAATGTCACGCTGCCGAGGAAAAGGGTAGAATGGGGAGGAGAATTATAAAGGTCGGGAAAAAAATAAAAATATAAATGGGGGCATCTAGTACATATATTAAAGTATTAACGACTGACATTGAAGGGGTACTGGCGCACTGTTTATTATGGAAAGCGGAATGCATATAACCGAAAATTGCGCATGCGCAAAAAGCGGTTCAATAGTAATTCAATGGGAAGCGTACTTTCCGCACCCGCCAATGTCGGCCACTATATACGGGTTGCCGTGCTAAAAGCGGTTGCGCCAAATGCGCGTTGCCGTTTTTACCGGCCGGGAATTTTGTTGGCGCGAAATGCGGCCGACAAACTCGGGCAATTGAAGCGGTGGACTCGCATGCGCGACCGAAATCCGCGCATGTGTGACCGAAATCCGCGCATGTGTGACCGAAATCCGCGCATGACACACCGATATTTTTGCCCGTCTTTTGCGTCAAATGCGGCCGTCAAATGGGCCCGGAGATGAAGGGGGGGTAGGGTATGGGGGAGGAGGGGTATGTAACCAGTGGATTACTACTGTGGAATTGCATAATTTGTGTGGATTATTACCTTTAAGCTATCGTCGACTGAGTCGTTGCTTATGCTTATTTTGGTCCGAAAGAAATCAAGTATACTTGATTTCTTAGAAGGACAAGTAATTCATGAATATAATATGCGAGATCCTACCAGAGTAAGGGTGAAACAATGAAAAAAAGAGAGTATAAGGAAGAGTGTGATAGGTAGAATAGATGCAATATGGAATGTAGTACCTGTAAGTACAAGGAGGATTGAGGATAAAACTGCCTTCTCCATTAGCATTAAGAAATTATGTTTGGAGTCGTTCAGAGCCACTGAAGGTATATGGGCTGTTCCTGATCCTATGGCGTTTTGAGGAATATATATATATAGTTACATGAAATAGATGTTTGATTCTGCTCATGCGAATACATTTGTTGGATTATCAGAATTATATGATGGAACGTGTAAAATATGTAGGAATGTCATGATGTTGAACAACACGCTTGTGTTTGTTTTTATACATCTATGTATTTTATTGTATTTTATTGCCATTCTTTTTGCTTATAGATAACATTTTTTGTGTGAATAACATCTTCACTAGTAACATTTATATAAATATTGGTAAATAAGAAATCAGCAAATTCTGAGAAAAATGTACTCGATGCACAATGTTCTTGTCTGAATAAAAATCTTTAAATACAAATATAATGAAACGTAATTTTTTACATTCACATACACCCCCTGTGCCTCCTCCTGGACATACCCCTGTACCCCCTCCTGTACATACTCCTGTACCTCCAACCTGTACATCCTCCTGTACATACCCCTGTACCTCCTCCTGTACGCCCCCTGTACCTCCTCCTGTACCTCCTCCTGTACACCCCCTGTATCTCCTCCTGTACGTCCCCCTGTACATATAAATCCTCCTGTACGCACCCCTGTCCATACCCCTGTATCTCCTCCTGTCCACCCCCTGTACCTCCTCCTGTACATACCGCTGTACCTCCTCCTGTCCACCCCCTGTACCTCCTCCTGTACATACCGCTGTACCTCCTCCTGTACATACCCCTGTACACCCCCCCCCCTGTACCTCTTCATGGACATACAGCTGTACCTCCAACTGTATATCCTCCTGTATATCCTCCTGTACACCCCCTGTACCACCAACCTGTATATCCTCCTGTACATACCCCTGTATCTCCTCTTGTACGTCCTCCTGTACATACACCTGTAAATCCTCCTGTACACCCCCTGTACCTCCTCCTGTACATCCTCCTGTACACCCCCCTGTACCTCCTCCTGTACCTCCTCCTGTACACCCCCTGTCCTCCTCCTGTACCTCCTCCTGTACACCCCTGTACCTCCTCCTGTACATACCCCTGTATCTCCTCCTATACGTCCTCCTGTACATACACCTGTAAATCCTCCTGTACACACCCTGTACCTCCTCCTGTACATCCTCCTGTACACCCCCCTGTACCTCCTCCTGGAGGATATACTGTAGGAAAAGCTGGATGAAGTACTGGAGGAGATACTGGAGGAGGGGGTACTAGAATTGTTACTGGAGGATATACTGGAGTAGCATTAATTGTGAAAAACAATGATAATACCACCGTCAGATTTATTATGCACAAAAGATAGTTAACATAGGTTTGAATGGAACTCCAATTGGATCCTATGTTAATTCTTACTGCACAATTTTTAGTTTGCATAGGTTTCTATGGGATTCCCATTCAATCCTATGTTAATTCTCACTGCACAATTTTTAGTTTGCATAGGGCTGAATGGAACTCCCATTGAATTATATGTTAATTCTCACATCACTATTTTTTGTTTGTATAGGATTGAATGGAGGCTCAATAGACACCAGTGTTATTAGTTTATCATTATTTTTGGTGAGCACTGGAACATATGGTGGATAGTGCATGTTTTAATGGCATTCCCAGCCCTGGAGTAACCACACTTTTCCAAAATTATTCATGACACATTTTAGCAGATTGGACTAAATGTGGGGGGTACTGGAGGATGTACTGGAGGATGTTACTGCAAGAGGTAACTGCAGGAGGTTACTGGAGGAGATAAGTGGAGGAGGTTACTGGAGGAGGGTACTGAAGGAAGGTACTGGAGGAGGGTACTGGAGGAGGGTACTGGAGAAGATACTGGAGGAGGTACTGGAGGAGGTTACAGGAGGAGGTTACTGGAGGAGGTTACTAGAGGAGGGTACTAGAGGAGGGTACTGGAGGAGGTTACTGGAGGAGGTTACTGGAGGAGGTGACTGGAGGTGGGTACTGGAGGAGGGTACTGGAGGAGGTTACAGGAGGAGTTTACTAGAGGAGGGTACTGGAGGAGGGTACTGGAGGAGGTATTGGAGGAGGTACTGGAAGGTATTACATGATAGAATAATGCGACAGGAATGTACATTGCCCTGTACCTCCTCCTAGCTGTACCTCCCCCTATGCACCCATCTGTACTTCCTGCAGGAGGAGGTACAGACGGATGTACAGGAGGAAGTATGGGGGATGTACAGGAGGAAGTGCATGGAGATGAACAGGAGGAATTATGGGGCATTTACAGGGGGAAGTACAGGAGGATATACAGTGGGACTTAGAGGGGGGAGGTACAGGAGGACATACAAGGGGATCTACAAGAGGAGGTACAGGGGGAAGTGCAGGGGGATGTACAGGAGGAAGTATGGGGGATGGTACACAGGGATGTACAGGAGGACATATAGCAGGACATTGTGCGGTCGATTCTAATGGCCGAATTCCCCGGCCGATTTTAGCGGCCGATTTTAGCGGCCGATTTTAGCGGCCGATTTTAGCGGCTGATTTTAGCGGCCAATTGTAGCGGCCAATTGTAGCGGCCAATTGTAGCAGCAAGCCTGCATCTATAGATGCACATATGGGCACATGGATGTATACACAGGCATATGTATACATGTATGTACGTCTGCATACACACATGCATATATATGCATATATGACATGGCATGATGCGTACATATATACACAAACATATATATTATATATGCATACATGTGTATATCTATACATATTTATGCATACATGTATTTATACTTGTATATAAGTATACAGGTATGTATATATGTATCCATATATATATCATATAAATATGCATGTATACAGTATGCATACAATACATATAAAATGTATGCATAATATGTATACATATGTCCGTATACATGTATACTGTATGTAGATATGTGCATAGACGTACATATGTGTACAGAAATTCATGCATGTAGGCATAATATGTATGTAGATGTATCCATACTTGTATACGCATGCACATATACATACACAAGGATAGAGAGAGGAAGGAAGGGAGGGAGAGAAGGGGGCGGAGAGGTTGGGTTGGGGTGGGGAGAGAGGGAGGAAGAGAGGAGAGAAGAGAGAGGGGGAGAAAACGTGGGAGTTAGATGAGCCAGGCCAATCAGAGATATATAGAGTGGCCGGCCGCAATTGTCGGCCGTACTTGGCGGTCGTAATTGGCGGTTGCAGGCGGCCGCAGGTAGACACATTTTGGAAAATGTTAAGCCCGCTTATTCAGAAAGAATCCTTATATAATCATAAAATTCATACATGTCAGGATGATATTAAATGAGGGGTCTTGGAGAATATACTGTAAGAGATACTGGAGGAGGGGATTCTGGAGGAGATACTGTAGGAGATAGTCGATGTAGGGTACTGGAGGAGATACTGGAGAAGTGGCTACTGGAGGATATACTGAGAGACGAGGTATTGTAGGAGATATCCATAATACCATATACGGTATCATGGCTCGATATCATATAGATCACCGTTTCCGCTTATATGGGTCAGATTTTCAGAAAATGTACAATTGGCAGCTCTACACATTTAGTAAATTCTGCTAAATTGCCCTGAAAAATGAAGAATACCGGGTATATCTGAATATATTTGGTATCGCATTGATTTAAAGTATCTGTTTTGTTATGTTAAACTGCATTTTAAAGCTCATTTCCGTCTTAAATGTGGGTTATTTGAGAGGATTGGTGAAGGAGAATTGTACAAGAAATTATTAATGATTAACCTAGCCAAACAGATTGATGATATTTCAGTCTGGTTTGAGGTATAGGCCCTATTGTTCATATACCTGTGTTTATTGTAGTCATTGATTATACATATAGAATGAGGATATGTATTGTGCATGTGTATGTATACATGTATGTATATATATATATATATATATATATATATATATACATACATACACGGGTCAGATTTTCAGAAAATGTACAATTGACAGCTGTAATCGTTTAACAAATTCTGCAGAAGTAGGCTGCAATTTGGTCAATACTAGGTAAATTCGAGAATATTTGGTATTGCATTGATTCTAGCAATCTGTTTGGCTAGGTTGAACTGTATTTGGAACTTTATTTTCGTCTGAAATTTGGGTTATTTGAGAGGAATGGTGAAGTTGAATTGTACATTTTCTGAAAATCTGACCCATATACAGGTGTATGTACATACATGTATGCATGTGTACATGTACATACTCAATTATTATACATGTATAATGTACATGTATGTAATGTATATGTATTATATATATATGAATGCCTGTATATAATTATACATGCATTCATATATTAGCAATTCCACCAATTGGTCGACATATGGCTGAATATTCTTAATTTTTTTAAATTGCTTCTATTCAGTTATTATTTTTCGTACATTAACTACACATATTGCAGATAATATAGACGAAATTGGAAAGGTTAATAATGAATATTGTAGTCAGGGCAGCTTCGTGGAGTCTGTGACAGGAACTAGCTCATATGGGTACAGAGGGAATGTACATATTTCTACATTAATTAGGAATAAATAAAATGATATATGCCCGTAATGTTTTTAATTATTGTGTACTTCATAGGTCTTCACACACGGGTCATAATGCTTTTTAGTTTGTGAAAATATTCCAACTAGAAGAAAAGTTACAGCCAAAAAACGATTCAGCAATGGTAATGGTAATGGCAGCCATTGCGACGAAAGCGGTACCAGTTCCGAAATCGACGGCTAGACTACCGAAATCGACGGCTAGACTAACCGAGAATTGCGGCCGTCTGTGCGAAAAAAGCGGCTACCTTGCCGTGGAAGTCGGGTGAGTTTCCCGTCGATTACGGTAATGTTGCGATAAAAACGGTTGCCGCTTTTTGCGCATGCGCAATTTTCGGTTATATGCATACCGCTTTCCATAGTTTATTGTATAATCCTGAGCCGGGGTGAGACAGGGAGAGAGACAGGGAGGGAGAGAGAGAGAGAGGTGTGTGAAGATGGAGGGGGGGGAGGGAAAGTGCGAAAAGTGTGAAATATGTTTTTTTACTTCTGCTCAGAAGATATTATAAGTAAATTGATCACAGCTTTGAAGAGTCTCGGGGCTATAACCACCTTAGTCAGAGACTAAGGGAATTAATGACATCCAAGCCTCGACATCGCCTCAGGGTTATGCACCAAAAAGTGCACCATCAGCCCAATCAGCTCAATGCCAGTAATTAACACTTTAGTATAAGTAAATTATGAGTATCAACAAAGAGAGAGAGACCAGTTGTATCACATGGTGGAGATGGTAGACAACTGCCATCAGCACAAACGCCACCTATAGGACAAACGCCTAAATAGCCTAAAGGAGCAGCGCTCTTCCTGGTAGAAGGGTGAAATCGCCAGAAAATGTACAATTCACCTTCAACAATCTTCTCAAATAACCCAAATTTAAGACAGAAATCAGGTTCAAAATACAGTTCAACATAACCAAACGGACTGCTTCAATCAAGGCAATACTAAATATATTCAGATATACCTAGTGTTGACGATTTTTCAGTCTAATTTAGCAGAATTTACTAAATGTGTTGATCTGCCAATTGTACATTTTCCGAAAATCTGACCAAGATATGGGTCAGATTTTCAGAAAATGTACAAATGGCAGCTGTACAGATTTAATAAATTCTGCTAAATCAGGCTGCAATTTGGCCAATACTAGGTAAATTCGAGTATATTCGGCATTGTATTGATTCTAGCAATCTGTTTGGTTAAGTTGAACTGTATTTTGAACTTTATTTTTGTCTAAAATAAGGGTTATTTGAGACGATTGGCTAAGTTGAACTGTACATTTTCTGAAAATCTAACCCATATAGACAGAGTGGTGATAAAGGTGTTGACGATAAGATTTTTTTGTAATTCTTATCGGCAAGCTTATTGCTAAACCACTGCCAACCCAGTGGCCACACAACTATAAAGTTGAATATTAATGGTAAACCTGAATGGTAAATAAGGCATCAGTTTCACTGAACTACTTTCCATTAAACCATTGGGCTATCAATGCTTCCAATAGGGGAGGGGAGTTGCATAGCCGCCATTTTGAATCTTGATTCGCATGGAATTATGGGACTAATGGTACAGTATAATATCAATAGAAAACATGCCATGTTCAGCATGGGCTATTCATTAGTACTCTAATGTCAATATCCATGTAATATACATGTTTACAAAGCACAGGCCTCCATCTTTCCCATCATGCATTTGGTTCTCATATATCATTTATACAAGCTAAGATATCGGTGAAAACAGTCTTGCAATTTTCGATAAAAATGTTGCAAAATATTACTATGTCAGATTTCATCAGAATCCATCCCAAGATGCATTGTTCAGACATGCACAGTGAGACATGCAATTCCCCTATTAAAGCTTCACTCTCAGCTGAGTGTTTTTGTTCCATTATTTTCCAACCCATCTTGTTTTTAAATGTCTGTGTTTTTATTGTTTATTAATTGCGGTGATGAGAGCTACTGTGAACTTGATGATTTGTATATGGGTCAGATTTTCAGAAAATGTACAATTGGCAGCTGTACACATTTAGTAAATTCTGCTAAATTACGCTGCAATTTGGTCAATACTAGATAAATTCGAGTATATTCGGCATTGCATTGATTCTAGCAATCTGTTTGGTTAGGTTGAACTGTATTTTGAACTTTATTTTCGTCTGAAATTTGGGTTATTTGAGAAGATTGGCGAAGTTGAATTGTAGATTTTTTGAAAATCTGACCCATATGTGTCGAAAACTATATGTGACTATTGAAAGAGTTTGAGTGGGGTTGAAATTATGTATTAATGTCGGGGAGATATTCTATTTGATATAACTTGAATTAGATTTCAATTAGAGCTTGAGTTTTCATTCTATAAATTTAATCAGGATTTGTATAGGGGAATGATAATATCTGCTAAGTTTATATTTGATTTATGATAATTGATGTCTTGATATCTCATATAACTTGATTATTATTGATACTTGTATTTTCATCAATGCATGGCAAATAATGCGTATTTTCTAATTATCCAGCTAAATGTCTGGCAAATAAGAAAATTTAAAAAAACAAAAACATTATTCGGCCACAATCTATATTACTGTATAATTCCAGATTTTGGTGATTATATCTCGGTAATAGATGATAAATAATAAATCATATATCTCTGAGTAAGTGAGGGACTCAATGACAAAGGTCCAGTCGGTTAGTTCTGTTTGCTCAAAGTGTTTTTATTATAGACATAGATTAGTGAGTTTCTCTCTAGTGGCTGGGGGGACCAGTGGCGCCACCTTTACCACGCACTCCAATTATATATTATTTTATATCTGGAGTATGATTTAATAGTAGGGTCAGATTTTCAGAAAATGTACAATTCAACTTTAACAATCCTCGCAAATAAACCGAATTTTAGACAAAAATAAAGTTCAAAATACAGTTCAACCTAACCAAACAGATTGCTAGAATCAATACAATGCCGAATATACTCGAATTTACCTAGCCTAATTTACCCAGCCTAATTTAGCAGAATTTACTAAATGTGTACAGCTGCCAATTGTACATTTTCTGAAAATCTGACCCAGTAATATTTTTGTGTAAATGCAGTCAGGAAGTACACTTTTAGTGCATTTTCTATATTGCATAATTTCCTCATAGTGTTCAAGGTATTATATCATCTTGATCATGGACACATTCAGCTGGCTTGAGCTCTATAAGCATATTTATTTTCCAATACATACACATAGATCTTCTAAAGTCGTTTGGTGTTACACGAGCAAATCTAAGTTCTTTAATTGCTTGCAATTGCTGAAATTCATGGGGCCACACTCTCTGACAGTGATTATACTGGGAGATGTCTTCTCCAGTTGACATAAAATCTTTGAAAAAAAAAAAAAAAAATTATAAACATAACAACAGTAGCTAACAGTGATACATGGATACACAAACCTGAACTGAATTTATCCTTTTTTGACCAATTATACAGTATGTGTCACCCATTTCACTGGAATATCTGTCAAACTTCGTTCCACTGAATATAGAATATTCCCTCTCAAATGGAAATAAATTCCCTGTATGACTTGTTTAGACCTACTCGATGCGACAGGCACTTCAACTTGGAACTACATGTACCTTGTATCTTCTCTTTTCTATCTCTTTTATTATTATTAAAGGAAACAATGGCTCGATGGAAGTCCCTTTGTCCAATACCTAAACAATACAATGTCTAAAGCCTCATCGTAAAGCCAGCATTTTCGTGTCCCTTGTTTGCGTACCACCTTATACGAGGAGAGCGTACGCTACCTTGTATGCTACTCAAACCGAGTGAAGAACGTTCATCCAACATTGACATGCGCACTGCAGACTTCCGGTTCCGGCAGAGGCAGCAATCTAAGGTATTGACATAAAGCCTGAGTCTATACAACCAGTACAAGCCAAACCAGAGTCCAGGCACGGCAAGACATACAACTGCAACGCATACTGTCATGGCTTCTTGTAGATTGTGTTTGAAGTCGAGGATGTCGTAAACCGGATGTCCGGTGGCATACTGATACACTGCGCTGGAGAGGGAATAGAGGAGGCCATAGAAGACAGGGTGGATGACGTGGAGGAGGCGGAGAGGCATAGCTGATATGAACAGGTCTGCCAGGACATAGACTGTGATGACTCCATGGGTGTTGATGGATAACGCTTTAAGTGTCCAACCTGGACAAATAGAAGAAACTTAATAAGCATCAGATTATATCGTAAACAATAGAATACAAGTAACAGTCAAATCCTGCTGTGAGACTCTGGGGAGGGATCACCATACATGTATGCGTCAGATTTTCAGAAAATGCTCAATTGGCAGCTGTATGTATACGTTTAGTAAATTCTGCTAAGTTAGGCTGCAATTTGGTCAATACTAGGTAAATTCCAGTATATTCGGCATTGCATTGATTCTAGCAATCTGTTAAACTGTATTTTGAACTTTATTTTCGTGGTGAAATTTGGGTAATGTGAGAGGATTGGCGAAGTTGAATTGTACATTTCCTGAAAATCTGACCCACACATGGATTGGACTCAGCCTACTTCCCATAATGTAGGCCGAGCTTGCCTAGTATATATATAGTATACAATCTAATCTAAATTATAAATTATAATTGCAATACAGTTGTATTGGGTGGCTAGCTGGTAGATAGACAGGGGAGTCTAGAAGAAGGAGAAGGGACAGGAGGACAGACAAGTTACTCCAAGGATTACGAAATCTAGACTGTTAATTTCTTATACTCATTTGGCACCCCTCACAGGAGAGGCTCACATGCTAATTCCTGGAGGGGGCGGGGCTCTATCTCTGATAGGCCCCATAGAGTGCATGAGTCATGGAGGGAGGGGCAATGGCAACTCCAGCTGTGTAGCATAATAAAGAACATTTATCAGTAAAGAGGAAATCGTGATTTCAATTATTTCCTTAAATTACCCTGTCATTTCGTACCCTTGGATGGGCACTGAATCATATTATATGTATTTTATTTCATATCTTATTAAGGCCTAATTATGCCTTCGAGTTACTTTTAAAAGAAAAAAATAAACATGCGTACATGTATACATAGATATTTGTTTCTACACTATACATATTCAATTCGGGTATGATAACAATAATTCTGATAATAATTCATAATTCAATTTGTAATAACTCTATGAAATAATCACTAGAAAT
The DNA here is from genome assembly GCA_942159475.1 of Sthenelais limicola. NCBI lineage: Eukaryota > Metazoa > Annelida > Polychaeta > Phyllodocida > Sigalionidae > Sthenelais > Sthenelais limicola. The sequence goes on from OW804102.1 coordinate 52,244,493, forward strand.
TAAGAATGCTTTTGTCTAATCTTCTTTTCAATATTTCAGATGATGAAACCCATCACACAAAGTAACACTATGAGCTCAATTATACGATTTATTTTTAATTCTTTTGTCCTCTTTGCGATCTGGATTATTGCGTAAGTCTGGTCCAAAGATCTCAGGAGAAGGGAAAAAAGAATATGCAGGGTATAAAAGGAACCCTGACTCTCCAGATTGTCATTCAGCGGTCGTGCAGGTTAGGTGTAACAAGCTTCGTCTATCAATTATACGATTCACCAAACCACTTAAATCAGACTTACCTTGATATACAATGACCCAGTAGAGAAGGCTGGCAAATAAAGCTGCAGGGATTTGTATGTTGTAGAGCAACCACTGCAGTTTCAGGTACCAGGGTAAGTGAGGCCTAACATGTAAGGTACCTGTAGGGAAAGAAGCTTTTTTTTATTTTTTTTTTATTTTTTTTTAATTTTCTTACTTATTTTTTATTTATTTTTTCATTATTTTATTTTTTTATTTTATTTTTTTTATTTTTCATATGTTTTATTTGTTATTTTATTTTTATTTTTTTATTATATTTATTTTTTAGGGATAGAAGCATTGTTAGGTAGTTGGGATCCAACAGAATATTTGGGGCAAGGGGCTGTTAAAGGGTTAGTGACCGACATTGAGGGACTGCTGCTGGGCACAAACTATAGGTGGGGGAAATTTCAAGAAAAATGTGATGTGTTTCAGGAAAATGAGTCATAAGTCGCAAAATTGATATTTTTTTCACTAGATCACATTGTTGGAATGTTCTGATTTTTGGCCAAACTATCACTTATAGTTATATCAATGAATTATATAACTTTTGCACCTTACTTCAGAGATACAATACACAACTTATACTTTAAACCACCAGCCTTCATTCATTTGTGATGTGTTTCAGGAAAATGTGTCATAAGTCGCAAATTGATATTTTTCAAAGTATTTTTTTCACAAGATCACATTATTGGAATGTTCTGATTTTTTTGGGGGTTCATTACTTATAGCTATATCAATCGATGTCTCAAATTTCGGTACAATCTATGTAATATATCCTTTCGTTTTAAAGGTCCTCATATGGACTACATTTAGTTACTTTACTGTTTATTGACCCCCAGAAATATTGGAAACATTTTTTTCAAAATGAAAATATCAAACTTAAAATCTAGAAATACGTATAAGATTATTAGACTGTTTACTATCATTGGACTCGGCTTGATCCCATCTTTTCAAATATGGGGATATCTCAAAATCTATTTTTTGCGACTTATGATACATTTTCCTGAAATCATCGCGGCATATCAATTCACAATTCTATCATCAAACTAAATACAATCTTTTATATATCTTCACAGTAATATTATTTATTTATAATTCTAAAGATATAAATTGTACAAATACATATTTTACAGCCCCTTTTGGTATCCTATACCCTGTCCAGCCTCTGAAGAACCGAAACCCCAATGCTAGTCTATACTATACCGGTACTCTTTGAAGTCTGGGTTCTACAGAGGCTGGACAGAGTGTATATTGCTAAAGTGTATCATAACTAATACCTGTGCCCTTGATAAAGATGATGTAGGAGTATGTTGCTGTCACTGCCTGTACTACCGCTGTCACAGTTACTGTCAGGAGTGACCAGTTTGTCTGTAGTATAAGCCACCTCACCGCCCCCTCCTCATCCAGCACGGATAATGTTAACCACATGATCCAGTAGGCGGCCCACAGTAGTCGATATAGGATGTACAGCCAGGGCGGCCATTGCCACTGTAAGCACACCAAGTGGCAAAATAACTTAAAGGGGTGATAGCCTTAAAAATAAATAAGAGTTAAATTGAAATACTGATTTTATTCTTTGGGTCAGAAGCTTTCTCCCGCAGCAAAATGTAACATTTTGGCATTTAGCGCAGTTTGAAAAGCACTTCTGCGAATGTGCTAATGCGCCATTTTGTACTACCACGACACCTGTAGTGAAAGCTATAAACTAAAAGGACATGACGTCACTTCTGCCCTGTGAGCATGACACACCGCACAGAAAAAAATGGCGTCGCCGTCGTCGTCGTCGTCGCTGCATTAGATTAGACAACTTTTTATTGGCACATAAAGTGGTGTTAACGAAGGGGAGATCTCTCCAGCTTGGTGGGAGGTTTTCCGCTCCTTCTGTTTGTTACAATCGATGCTGTAGAGTAACAATATCACCTTCTATCGTAGACCGAGGGTGATTCTCTACAAGGTGTACAGTTTATAATTTTTATAATCTATTACAACATGGCATGGTGATATACAGAAATGGATTTGAACAGGCTCTCTGACAATATTTGTAATCTTTTGGTATTCCTATGAATTATACAATTTACAATTCAATGAAATCGTACTAGATGAAACAATTTTCTATAATGGTGTTTAACATATTCTATAGCTTCAGACATCTTTTAAATGAAGAAATTATCATTCCATATATAGAGTGCTCTTGCATTCTCTATGAAGAAACTATTGAGAAACAACATGTGTTACTTGTCAAAATCTGTATTCAGGCATGGTTGACATTTACATCAAAGTCGTATTTACAATTTTAGACACAACCATACTTGTCACTAAAAACATTTGTTTTCATTTATCACTACAATATAATTATATAAGAATTTTTATTCTTATATCTTATAATCTTTATTCGCAATAACGATTAGTCAATCATAAAAGGGGGCTATGTCGATTATACGTAATAATCTATCAAGCACAAGTATGAAATCCATGCGGAAAAATCACTTATTTCTATAAGCTCCAATGGATACCATGAATTTGTAGAAGTTTGATTAAAAATACGAGAAAAAAAATGCCACAATCTCTACTCGTTAAAATTAAGTCACTTATTCTGTCTTGAACTTTATTCTACAATAAGGACAAGGGCTCTCCATAGCCTTTAATTGTATGCTGGTAATTCTCTCAAAACTCGATCCATCAGGTCCTTCTTAAGATTTATCAGGAATTTATTAATGGTTAATATGAACGAGCACGGCGTCTGTAGAAATATAATACATGTATTTTAATCGCCCCTCAAATTCCTGCAAATACAGTGTTAATGAGAATGGGTTCTGTTTTTATATTATATTGTTTCGTTTGCAAATGTGGATCATGTATAACTTGGCTTTAAAATACGAAGATATTAATCTTTCTAAGATAAGGTACTATTAAATTTATATAACAGTAATGATACCAACAGTTGAATGTAACCATCTTGACTTACGTAGAAATTTGTTTGTAATAATTCAGGCTGTCCTGAGAATATTCGTGCTTTATGTATGGAAATGTTCATCGACATGAATAACATATTATTAAATCTAAATCTAAATCGTCTATAGCATGGTGTGTTTATGACATTTCTCTCCCCCCCCCCCCCCCACACACACACACCTCCAATATGTGATGTGTTTTAAGAAAATGAGTCATAAGTCGCAAACATGGATTTTGAGATATCATCATATTTGAACAGATCAGACCAAGCCAATTCCAATGATAAAAAACAGTCTATTAATTTAATAAGTATTTCCAGATTTTAAGTTTGATATTCTTATTTTTAAAAAAATAGAAAATTGCAAAATTTCTCAGGGGCAATAATCGGTAAAGTAACTAAATATATACTCCAAGTGAGGACCTTTAAAACGAATGGATATATTAAATATATTGTCCTGAAATTTGATACATCGATCGATATAACTATAAGTGATAAACTCCCCAACAATCAGAACATTCGAATAAAGTGATCTTGTAGAAAAAACACTTTTTGCGACTTTTGATTCATTTCCCTAAAGCACATTACATATAGGAAGGACTTCGCTATCCGAAATGCAAAGTTAAGAACCTCTATCTCCTCATTGCCCCTCCCCCGAAAAAAAACACAATAAGAACGAACAGTCACATTAGGGTGCTGTAACAATGTGTCTTATCCACAGTTAAGTCTAAAAAGCCCTCATATCGAAGTCATTATATTGTAAAGAAGACTAAGGGTTTTTAGCCCATAGGTTCAGTAAGATGAAGAAGTGAGACAAGAAGTCCGAGGTTGTAGTTCGTCTGGATTCGGCCTAGGCGGTGGTGACTCAGCGAGTAAGTAAGTACCTAGGTCCGAGTAGTCACTTTATTTTATACTCCAAAATCATGAATAATTCATACAATCAAACCCAGGAAATATTCCACTAGCTCTTCCCCTTCCCTCTAATTGGTTGAGGGAGAGAGAATCTTCCTTGCCCACACGCCGACCTCTGCTCCCCAGGCAGAGACCATAAATGGAGTGCATGCAAGTTGGATCCCTCTCCCCAGCCTTCCCCCTCCCACCCCTTACTCAGGATCCCAGGGCTCGTGCTGGCCCTCCCCCCCCCCCTCCCTCTTAGCCCTTCCCCCCTCTTGATAAACCCAGAGCAGTGTATAAGTAATTAGGTCGGGCTGGGGGAGGTGGGGTGAGCCCTGAGTGGCTCATCTCCCCCTCCCTCCTGGCCAGGCCATGTGTGGCGTGCATGCCCCGACCATGATCAGGGCTAAATAGGTCGGATCTTGGATCTAAAGGTTCCAATTCTTTACATTCGTCCCATATTTTATTTTTGTTGAAAGCTTTCTTTCGAACAAAACATTTTAGCCACTGATCAACCCAGTCCAACCAAACAAGAGAAATAGAAATAAGGTTACATAATTTACACACACAAAATCATAAAAAGGGTAAAGTAAAAGTATTATAAATTATTATATCTGTAGACCTAACGGGTCAAGATAGAAAGTTTCCAAAGGGAGTGGCTCTATTAAAAGGAGTGTTCATTTATATCAGAGGCCATCACCCTGCACTAAAAAGTCTTTTAGTCGAATATTATGTAAGAGAAGTCTCTGCGTTTTTAAGTGTGCTTCTGAACACTGTTAAATGTCTTCCTTTGTACGGAGCTAGTACACACAAAGTTCTCAAATACGGTCGTCACCGCCGTCTCCTCTGCCCGGCCGGTCAGCCGAGGCCCCCGCTGGACCTCGTCGCTGACCGACAGGACGCCCGTCTCTTCCTCTCTCCTCCTTTGGCCATGGAGAGTGAGAGCGGTTGGGTAGTCAACACTACAATATTTCCATTTTTAACCTCAAACGCTACAGAACACATGTCGACTTTACTGTAGCATCACGTATAAACCCTTATTACTTGGAAAAATACCTTTTCAAAGCAGAATGGTCGGAGACAAGGTGAGGGCTTCGATTCCATGGTGCTTCCTCTCAGGCTCCTCTGTCTCGACCGATTCTGTTTGTGTAAAAACAACTTCTCACAATGAGAGTTGAAATAAAAATACCTTTTTGGGCTGGATCCTTGTCCACGGATTCCACCATTTCCTCCCGAGGGAGAAAATGGATTTCACCCAGGTATACTACTCTGTGTTCTGTGATCTCCCTCGCACCCGAGAAGAGGACAGAACAAATATTAATAGTAAATATTAAACAAGAGTAAGTTACAGACAAGTTCAAAAAGTGTTTGTTACCCCAGAGAAACCCAATAAACATTGGTAGACTAATTATTTCATCCTGGTCAGTCCGAAATTGGCAGCGTAATATGGTGAGGCGGGGGAGGGGGCAGGGATATGCTCGAGGGAACGAGAGCCAGTCCTAGCGCCTGGAGTGGCCTCTCCCTCCTCTCGATCTAGGTCTTGGAGGGCTAGGGCTACAGGGTGGTGGGTTGGGGGTCCTATTGGGATATTCTCTCGGGGCTTAAGGTTTCTCAGACAACACAAAAGGCTGACTTTGCCTCTTGGGGCGAGCCCCTTTCGGCGGAGGTAGATTATTCCCAGGGTCATGACTCCTAGGAGAGTGGGGATGAGAGTGGCTATACCCCAGATAGAACTTTCAGACCAAGGGGTGGAGGAGATCAGGGGGGAAACGGGTTTAGGAAAATCTGTCAGGGCGAGTAAGGGTATTTCAGCTCTTGGCAGGAAAGTCAATTGCTGATCTAAATGGGGGTAAAGGGATAATTTGCCATAAGTCAGATTAAACCCAGGGAGGGGCATAATCTTGGGGATGGGGAGTGTTATATGGGACTCATGGCGTTGGATGCTACTCACACGCCAATCCTTTCCAACCAGGAGACAACCGCCTTCTAAAATCACCCTGGCATGCCGATGATACGTTTGTATCACTGGTTTTTGCCCAGGGCACCTCAAGATTGTTTCCAGAGGTTCATAAATAGCCAGAATTACAGAAGAAATGGACTCTCCCTCTCTAAACACTTGGTTTGTTAAGTTATTTCTTTTTACAATCTGCGCCTTACAAAGGTCTGGCTTTTTACCTAAAATAATATTTGTTTCGCAGGTCGGGGTTAGATGCTCTATTGCAGCTGAGCAAATCTGGGGTTCAAACCCGATACAATGCTGAGGAAGAAATGACGCGCTGGATATGCTATCTAGGGCCACCTCCTCTTCTCCTACCAACTTTCTCAGGTGGTCAGCACCATATGGGACCGGAAAATACTTTAACCTATAGTGTAAAAATTGAGTGCCTGAAACTGCCGGAATTACTGTCTGGTATATTAGCTCCTGTTCGCCGTCTAATAATAGTCGAACGTTCAGGTGTCTATAATACCAGCGGTTATCTTGTGGGGTGTAATGTTTCCCTTCTTGTAATTTAGACAATATTTCTGATAAGTAGGCCAGTGGTAAAATCTGGTCTGTTAAGAATCCCCTTTCCAGCTGAACGCGCTGGCGATAAAATAATTCGTTTTGACGGTGGTAATTTTCCACCGCCCTACTCACTCGCTGCAATAGAATATCCACTTCCCTTTTCATATGAATCCTGTGAATATCTTTACTGAAACCATTTAACTGTGTTAGAATGTCTGCCACTTGGCGGGAGATGTTACTTGCTGCAGCTTGGAGCTGCGCGATGTCCAAGCGGTTCTCTGTCATGTAGAGCCTTGTCTGATTCAACACCGACACCATCTCTTCCTGACAATGGGCCAATGCGCTCTCGCTAGCCTGTGCTTCTTGTACTGCAGACCTTAATTCGTTCACCTGTCCTACAGTAGCGGTGCCAAACAAGGCACGGCTTAGCGAGCCCACAAAATTGAATAGGCCTCTCTTCCTTCGGGTGTCTTGTTGGACTGGTGTTGGAATCTCTGCCTGGAGGAAACCCATGTGCTCCTCCCAGGCACTGACATCTCCGTCTCCCACAACCTCCGCCTGTCTGAGTTCTCCAATTCGCCTTCTTAGGACGGAGACCCAAGCACTGACAGGAGGGGGTGTGGGGGGGTGTAGAACGATCACTGTTGTCCAAGTCGCGGTCAGGGCTCTGACCTCCCCTTCCTCATACACCAACACCCCTTCCTCCTCAAACAAATCGCCATTAGCCATCATAGCCAGGGTGATTATGAGGAGGGACTGGAAGGTGTAGGTTGAGAGAAGTCCGTCACTGGTGGTGCCCCTGGGTCGAACTCCCATGGTTGGGGCTGTGGTGGGGGTGACGGTGGGGGTGGGGGTGTAGGTGGTGGTGATGGTGGTGGCGATGGTGGGGGTATACAGGGCAGCTTCCTCGGCCTCTGCACGGGTGAAGTGGGCGTGGCTGGGTTTGGTGAGGAGTCAGGCCTTTCCCTCTTAGTAGAGCCTAGAGGGTGGAACACTTTGATCCTCTTTTCAGTGCATTCAGAGGTGGTGGTCAGAGCCTTGGGTTTAGGGCACTTGGTTGGGGTCTCTATCCTCCCTCTTTTTGCCCTTGACCTTGTAACAGGACCTGGTGGTGGTGTGCGTGGGGGAGCAGTCTCCACAGCAACGGCTGGTGGCAGGGGTCGGCGCAATGTAACTGGCTTAGGTGAAGCTAGTACTAGCACCTTCTCCCTCGGCGGTCGCTGCTGGGGTGGGCGTGGCACTTGTTGTGGTTGAGGTGGGCGTGGCACTTGGTCCTCGTCCTCCACATGCATGTGCTCGTCCTCTGGTTGCTCTGCTCTCGCTTGGTCTTCCTGTTCTATCTGAATTGGAGGAGGCATGTTTGGTATGGGTAAATAAACAGTGTCGGGCACTGCCCTAGGCTGGGGTGGGGGAGGTGGTGGAACATGAACTTGTTGAGCTTTTTGGGCTTGTCTCCGAGCCTTATTTCTCTTTCCTTGACCCGCCCTCGGTTGCCTAGTTCTCAGTATATCCCATTCTATTTCCCCAGATACCATTTTTACCCTATCCCTATTTATACGCCTGCGTTCGCCCTGGGGTCCCCTCATAGTTAGGGTGGTACCCCTTATCCCCGTTATTACATAACCATGATCCCACTTGGGATCCAATGGAGCGCTGGTGCCTGAGAGCACCACCACATGATCCCCTATTTTTAGATCCTTTGCATTTGCTCTGGCCCTTAATCTCTCATAATTAGCCAGTCTACTGGCCTCAGTGCGCTCAGCAGCTTCTCTGAACGCATCTGTTAAGGCCTGTAGGCGCTCACTGAGTACGGCATCTTCTGTTCCCTCTGGAGTGGGGAATATTTTAGAAAAGGGATATCTTGGATTGGTGCCAAAAGTTAAAAAATATGGTGTAAAACCAGTTACACAAGAAGTGGAGACTCTATGTGCCCAGAGGGTTGGACCTAAATGGCTCTCCCACTCTGCTGGTCTTGCATTGATGAATTTTCTTAGTATATTTTTAAAAGTTTTGTTAAATCTTTCAATTTTACCATTTGTCTGGGGGTGAAAAGCTGTAGAATGCCTTACTTCAGTGCCTATGGATTTAAGGTACCCTTCCACTTGCTGGTTCATAAATTCGAGTCCCCGGTCGGTGATGAGCACCTCTGGGGGGCCATACCTAGGGACATATTCATTAGCCAGATAATCAGCAATGTTTTTAGCTGCTTTGGAGGGTATGGGTTTGACTTCTACCCAGCCAGTTGCGTGATCTATTACAGTCAAGATGTATCTATTACCTTTATCAGAGACCGGGAAGGGACCACAGAGATCCATTCCCAGTATCTGACCAGGGTATTTTGCTATTGGCATCGCAGTAGGAGGTACACGCGCCCTACCCACTCTGTTTACAGCACACCTAGCGCATCGGATTAAGACATTATAGGTATCTCTTCTCATGGTGGGCCATTTATAAGCCTCTTGGATCCTATCTAGGGTCTTCCTCATGCCCTGGTGGCCTACTTCAGTGTGGGCGCGCCTCACTACTCTATGCCTAGCTGAGGGTGGCAGGACCAGGCGGGGGTAGGCTGGCTTGCCTGGGGGAGGGGTGAGAGTAAAAAGCATGCCATCAATTATGGTGTAATCCCCCGCATCCTCCATCCCCTGTTGAAATTGTTCCAACTCCCTCTGTTCTAAACGTATTTTGTCTTTCTCGAGTTTATCAAATTCCCAAGGAATTTCATCTATCTCCTCCAAGGCACAGACTTCAAGAGAACTGAGAGTCGGCCCTTCCTTCTTGGGGTTTGTTTTTATTCGAGAAAGCATGTCTGCCCGGATATTGTTTGCCCCTTTTCTATATTCAATGGGAGCCCCAAACTCTGCTATTAATACCGCCCATCTTTGAATTTTGGTGTTTTTAACTTCTCCCACAAACAGAGACTTTAAAGGCTTGTGGTCAGTGTAAATTTTGAATTCGCTACCCTGTAGATAAGGTCTGAGCTTGTTTAAGGCATACACGATTGCATAAGCTTCCTTTTCAATCGTAGCCCAATTGAGTTGTGGCCCAGAGAGTTGTTTAGAGATATACTGAACTGGCCTCTCTATGCCTTCACTATCAGACTGGACCAATATGGCCCCTATTGCGTAATCACACGCATCGCTATAGAGACGATAAGGCTTATCCAACTGGGGGTGCGCCATTACTCTATCTGAAGTTAGTAATTCCTTCAGAGTTTCAAATGAGCTTTGCTGCTCTTCCAACCATTCGAACCTGGCATACTTTTTGGTAAGTTTGACCAAAGGATGAGCTACCTTAGCATAATCTGGGATACATTGACGGTAATACCCAGTCATTCCTAGGAAGGAGCGAATTCCGCTCACATCCTCTGGAGGCAGCATATCCCTGATAGCGCTACATTTATCTGGGTGGGAATTAATTCCATCTTTTGAAACTTGGTAGCCGAGGAGATCTACCTTCTCTTGTTTGAAAATACATTTACTCTTTTTGACTGTAATTCCGTATTCTTCTAATTTATCAAACACCAGAGCCAAATGGTGATCATGCTCCTCTTCAGATTTGGAATAGATTACAATATCATCTATGAAAGTCATGCAAAATTTGCCAATAAATTCCGAAAACATTTTGTTCATGGCCCGTTGAAAGACGGCTGGTGCGTTAGTGAGTCCAAAAGGCATCCTACGGAATTGAAATAGGCCCCTATGACACACAAACGCTGTCTTTTCCATGCTATCCGGGTCCATCTCTACTTGCCAGTAGCCGCTTTTTAGGTCGATGGTGGAAAAGACAGTTGATCCTGCTAAACTGTCAAAGATATCTTGAATATTTGGAAGTGGATGAGCATCCTTTTTGCTTACAGAGTTTAGTTTTCTGAAGTCGACACAAGGTCTATTGCTCCCATCTTTCTTTGGGACCAACAATATCGGGCTTCCCCATGCTGAGCTGCTGGGTTCTATCACTCCCAGCTCCAGCATTTCATCTAATTCTTTATCTACAAGTTTTCTCTTGGCCAGGGGCAAACGATAGGGGCGTTGATTAATTGGGCGCGCATTTCCAGTATCTATGTGCATTTTCACATCTTTAAAGGTACCTAATTTTCCCTGCTTTCCTATGCCAAAAACAGCGGGGTATTTTTCTTCCCATGCTTCTGCCTCTGTGTGGATAGAGGCGAATTCTTGATCTGCACTACCCACTTGTTGCCTTCTGTAACTTTTTCCTTCCAAAATTACCTTTCTTTTTCTGAAGCTAATTTGGGCATCTAATATAAATAAGGCATCATCCCCCAGAAGCAGTTCATGGTGAAGTCTTCTTACAATATAAACTGGAAATGAGCTACCCCCCAAGTTAACTATCGCCTGCCCTTCAGTTTTGAGATCATGACCAGAGAGTGATTTAAGAGATTCCCCCTTTGTCAATACGAGAGGCCGATGATGGGTTTTGCAAAAGGCTCTCCATACATCCTCCCGCATTAGACTCCTTGATGCGCCGGTATCAATGAGGGCACGCATCTCCATCCCCGCCACTGAGATGGAGAGGCAGAACCTCTCATTCGGCGTTTCTATTCCCCCTGGTTAACATATTTGGCTGGCTTTTGAGTGGTAGAGGCCATCTGCATGGCCGCCACCACTGCAGCCTGTACATGTGCATAGCGGTGGGAACATTCTCTTGCGAAGTGTCCCTCCTCCCCACACTCATAACAGACATTTTTACCCCTAAGCCTCTTCCCTCCTCCCTGCTTATTTTTTTCCGGTCCTGGATTATCATTTCCCTTCCCCTTCCCTTTCCCTGGGTGGTTTACTACCTGAGAACTGGCAATCGGGGGTGGGGGATAGGACGTGTTGAAATATGGGGGATACATAGGCAACATGGGTGTCTGAAAGGGGTACTGGGGTGCTGCACCTGATTGGGGAACGATCACTGTGGGGTTGGATGGTTTCCCCGTCTCCATCCTCTCTACTAATTTCGTAAGGTAATTCACCTTAGACTCCAAATCAGCTATCAGCTTCCAATCTGAAGCATCTGTAGGATTTGGCCCAGAGGGGGCCATTTTCTTAGGGAGGATAGCCCCAATTTCCATTGGTTCATCCTTCCTATCCCCTCTGGTAGGTTGCCCTGCCAGAGCGAAGGTGTGAGCCGCAGCTGAGGCTTGTCTTATTGCCTCAGCCAGGGTATCAGGGCGAGCAGCAAATACGTCATGACGTATTTGCTCATCCCTGAGTCCCAACACAAAATTCCTGACCAACGTCTCTTGGACTATCTCGTGGTCCAGGTTATCCACGCTGTAAGCCCTCTGAGACGCTAGCTGGAACTTGCGTCCGTATTGCTTTGCATCCTCATATGGGAGCTGATAGAGATCGGTGAGCCTTGCTCGCAGCTGCTGTTCCTCCTCTTCATTCATGAAGAGGCGGAAAATCTCAGCCCTCGCCAGATCCCATGTCCTATTGGCCGGTACCTGTAGGAATCCTGCCACGCACCTCGCTAGAGGCCCGCTGGCAAGAGTTCCCAAAAGCTCTAGAGTGAGCGTATCATTCGCTACACAGTAGGCCTTTGCCCTGCTTATCCCATCTAGCCACTCTCTCAAAGTGTCCTTATTGGACCCATCATTTACTCCTAGCATGGCGCCATGGCGTTCCATGCGCCTTCTGACCTCTTTAATAGCTGCAAACCTGGCCCTCCTTTGACCCTCGTCAAGCATGGCCAAGTCCGCGGCATTGAGATCCCAATTGATGTCCGCCATGTTTTACACTTTGTTGAGAGAGTGAGAGTAAAGAAAAAAAAGAAAACTAGATGGCACAAGGTACAGAGTTATAACCAACAGAACCCAGAACCTAGCAAAGTTTTTACCCCGAACATTGCTCACCCACTCTCCTTGTATTATGAGTGTTTGAGTGTGATCATTCTCCCAACCCTATACAGTGGCCCAGATCCACCCTCCATACATCCCATAAGTATAATTTATAAGCTCAATCAGAGTTTTAGAGTTCCACTCACCTACTCTTCCAGCTCATCCTGCCTCTCCTAGGCTATGTCTCACTTCCAGTCAGAAGATTGGGTTGTTGCTCAACTTAGCAACAAGTCCCAGAAGTGGTTCGCCAGTGTAAAGAAGACTAAGGGTTTTTAGCCCATAGGTTCAGTAAGATGAAGAAGTGAGACAAGAAGTCCGAGGTTGTAGTTCGTCTGGATTCGGCCTAGGCGGTGGTGACTCAGCGAGTAAGTAAGTACCTAGGTCCGAGTAGTCACTTTATTTTATACTCCAAAATCATGAATAATTCATACAATCAAACCCAGGAAATATTCCACTAGCTCTTCCCCTTCCCTCTAATTGGTTGAGGGAGAGAGAATCTTCCTTGCCCACACGCCGACCTCTGCTCCCCAGGCAGAGACCATAAATGGAGTGCATGCAAGTTGGATCCCTCTCCCCAGCCTTCCCCCTCCCACCCCTTACTCAGGATCCCAGGGCTCGTGCTGGCCCTCCCCCCCCCCTCCCTCTTAGCCCTTCCCCCCTCTTGATAAACCCAGAGCAGTGTATAAGTAATTAGGTCGGGCTGGGGGAGGTGGGGTGAGCCCTGAGTGGCTCATCTCCCCCTCCCTCCTGGCCAGGCCATGTGTGGCGTGCATGCCCCGACCATGATCAGGGCTAAATAGGTCGGATCTTGGATCTAAAGATTCCAATTCTTTACAATATATTTGAAATGTGTATTTTTCTTTATTAAAATTCTTTTTTGTATCATAAATGTATAATATAATGCCATGCCTCAAGCAATCAGGCAACCTCTGAGAACATCAACGCTCGTTGCTGAAATGTATTTTTGTTGTCCTGAATAAACATAATTAAAAATAAAAAAATCTGTTTAAAACCAAAACTGAGGTTCAAGATATTTTTCAACATATGGGAACATATCTTTTGAACCAGCACAATGCAAAATAGTAATCATATTATATAGTTAGTATTTTTTCATTTTTAAGACAGTAGAATTGATTAAATATGTGGCGATGATGCCCATTATCGTAGCATGTTCTAATCACATAGAGAGAATGGGACGAGCCGGCAATAATCGAAAGTTTATTGGACGAGATTCGTCTGCATAAGCATGATGCCGTAGGCAGAGGGCTTATGTGGACGAATCAAGTCCAATAAATTTTCGATTATTGCCAGCGAGTTCCATTCTATATTTATTATATGTGCATCAAATTTGATCATATGTCATTAGATATCACTGAAAAAATATTAAAGAAGTCTCAGAGAGCCCCAATGCCCCGCTGACAGCCCCTTTAGCCTACAACGACGGGGCCCACTGTGTGATCATGCAGTATTTAGGCCTACTGATATTGTTGAATTAAAACGTTCATATCGAGGCCATTTCTTGAGCTAGATTAATAAAACTTATATCATTCGATAGAGAATTTAATGCTCTATTTAATTATGTGGTTTTTATAATGTATTTCTATAATTATAGTACCAGAATCACGGGTGGATTACCAATCGTGGGGATTTGTTTACATACTTCGCAGAGGGCCCAAACTATATTTTTATAGGACGCGTCCTATATGAATATTTTTATATCACCCCACTTATAGCACCTCTCATATAGCATGCGCATATAATAAATTCCTGGCACAGTGTATAGTATATAAATCCTCCTACCTGTGTTGTGGTGAAGAGAAGGGGAGAGTCATGGCTGAGGGACAGGTGCCATAATGTACACTCCCCACAGCAACCTCTGGCCGCCATACTCGCTGCAAGAAATATTGCATTAAGTGGGTCAGATTTTCAGAAAATGTACAATTCAACTTCGCCAATCTTAAAAAATAACCCAAATTTCAGAAAATAAAGTTCAAAATACAGTTTAACCTAACCAAACAGAATGCTATAATCAATGCACTACCGAATATACTCGGATTTACCTAATATTGACCAAATTGCAGCAGAATTTAGCAGAATTTACTAATTGTGTACAGCTGCCAATTGTACATTTTCTGAAAATCTGACCCAAGTCACGACTCATGCAGGAAATGTGTGCAATAACAACATATTAAGTTTGTGTACAACCTTTAGCAGTAATGATATAGACCCACTTCATTAATATACTAAATCGAGTTATTTTCATGGTTAACACGTGTATACATGTATATAAACGAAACGATTTTCTGCTCCGTCATAATGTATCTATGTCGGTATGATATATGGGTCAGATTTTCAGAAAATGTACAATTCGCCTTCACCAATCCTCTCAAATAACCCGAATTTCAGACGAGAATGAAGTTCAAAATACAATTCAACCTAACAAAACAGATTGCTAGAATCTATGCAATGCCGAATATTCTCGAATTTACCTAGTATTGACCAAATTGCAGCCTTATTTAGCAGAATTTACTAAACGTGTACAGCTGCCAATTGTACATTTTCTGAAAATCTGACCCATATACTGATGTTATGTGCGTCGTCGATAACCATTAATTTTGTCAATCTTTGTGTATTTTAATAGCAATGTTTTCTACGTGGTTAGCTAAATAATTTGATATAGTAGAGATGTCGGGATCATTTGAGAAAAGCAGTGTAATGTTGTAATTTTGATAAATTGTTATGCGATAATGTTTCTTTGTTTAACCATGGGATTCAAAGGAACAGTTATTTACTTTCATATCCTTACTTTCAACATTTATCTAAGGAAGTTTGCCTCCTGACCTTAAATGTAATTAATTTGGTGTTATTGACGCAAGACTGGTTGTAACCTTTGACAATTTACTCTACGAATAAATCCTTCTGGTTTCTCTGAAATTTATACGTATATGATATAAGAAAACTATTGAAGGATCATGTATATATAATATGAAAGAAAAACCTTAATTTCGCGACAGTATTATTTGGAGGTTGCTTCAGTTCAAGTTTCCATCTGTGATATTTGCATTCATGAGTGAACAAACATGTGGGATGGACTGATGCCAATATGGGTCAGATTTTCAGAAAATGTACAATTGGCAGCTCTTCACATTTGGTAAATTCTGCTAAATTCTGCCGCAATTTGGTCAATACTAGGTAAATTCGGGTATATTCGGCATTGAATTGATTCTAGCAATCTGTTTGGTTAGGTTGAACTGAGTTTTGAGCTTTATTTTCGTCTGAAATGTGGGTTATTTGAGAAGATTGGTGAAGGTGAATTGTACATTTTCTGAAAATCTGACCCATGTGTTCACCACTAGCCCCCATACAAACATCTCATTCAAGTCCAATAAATAGATACTGGCTATATTGTATATATGGGTCAGATTTTCAGAAAATGTATGATTCACCTTCACCAATCTTCTCAAATAACCAATATTTCAGACGAAAATAAAGTTCAAAATACAGTTCAACCTAACCAAACAGATTGCTGGAATCAATGTAATACGAAATATACTTGAATATACCTAATATTGGCGACATTGCAGTCTAATTCAGCAGAATTTACTAAATGTGTAGAGCTGCCAATTGTACATTTTCTGAAAATTTGACCCATATATGCATTGGTCTGAGAGCAACGTATGTTGAGTGAGCTGTGCACTGAGCGTATGTCACTATAGTGAGTTACGTCTGGTAGCCTTGGCAACCAATTGATGCGTTTTTACCAAGTTTACAGTCGAATTCAACTCAATATAGTTTCTATTTACATTATTCAAAGAATATAATAAAAAAAGGTGACTAACTCGTTAGTTCCAGTCACTTAGACTTATATTCTTTGTATTTTCTTTATTTTGTATTTTTCTCTCTCAGTAAAAGATTTTCTCTTTAAAATCCATTCATCTTTAATTGGGACTAGAGTAAATGGGTCAGATTTTCAGAAAATGTACAATTCACCTTCACCAATTGTACAATTTCTGAAAATCTGACCCATAGAAGAAACATAAACCTATAGGCATAAAGGTATAATAAAAACATAATCTCCTTGCTATACATACCCTATACACCAATATGCCCTTTTCATCAATCACTTTTACCACTCCATGTTTCTACATTTCTCTCCATAATCTTCGACCTGAAACGAGGAAGAAATACAAAATACTGTCAATTCTACCATCTTCCTTCCACCTGCTATTATAAAGTATTCAATCTAACAGAAATGTATAATTCACAAAATCTACATTATTTTCGGCCCTGGATATGACCATAAAGTGCCTTTCTGTCTCTTTTCTCTGTCTCTCTCCATTCTTCTCTATCTCTATTTCCTGGGTATGATCATAAACTGCCTCCCTCTCAGCTCTCCCGCCCTTGATATAACCATATTAAATGTGTTGATAAGGGCGTAAAGCAACCAATCTCACTCACTCTACATTATTACCTCAGACACTACAAAGTCTTGTTTCCACACATTAATTAATTTATGGGTCAGATTTTCCGAAAGTGTACAATTGGCAGTTGTACACATTTAGTAAATTCTGCTAAATTTGGCTCTAATTTGGTCAATACTAGGAAAATTCAAGTATATTCGGCATTGCATTGATTCTAGCAATCTGTTTGGTTAGGTTGAGCTGTATTTTGAACTTTATTTTCGTCTGAAATTTGGGTAATTTGAGAAGATTGGCGAAGTTGAATTGTGCATTTTCTGAAAATCTGACCCACATGAGTCTGTAGTATAACGATTAGAGCGTTCCCCTCATGTGCATTATAATGTCCGGAGTTTGAATCCAAGGAGGGCAAATCTGCAAATCTAACCTTTATGTGGAATGTATAAGTGGCGGAGGAAGCTGTCTCTCTCTTATTAATGGTTAATATGAATGAGCACGGCGTCTGTAGAAATATAATACATGTATTTTAATCGCCCTTCAAATTCCTGCAAATGCAGCGTTAATTGAGAATGGGTTCTGTTTTGATATTATATTGTTTCCTTTGCAAATATGGATCATGTATAACTTGGCTTTAAAATACGAAGATATTAATCTTTCTAAGATATGGTACTATTAAATGTATATAACAGTAATGATACCAACAGTTGTATGTAACCATCTTGACTTACGTAGAAATTTCTTTGTAATAATTCAGGCTGTTCTGAGAATATTCGTGCTATCTATGGAAATGTTCAACGACCTGAATGAAATATTATTAAATCTAAATCTCTCTTCTCATTAGAAAACCGCCTCAGTCGTGTCAGAAAATAATACACTACCAATAACAAGGATCTTCATTCTGAGGAAAGATGTACCTTGATTCACCAACCTCAAGGAATTCGTGGGAGTATCCACTTTTGTAGAGAAGAAACTTAATTAACACACACAAGAATATGCAACGCCCAGAAGAGACTCGGCATCATAAATGCTACTGTATGTAAAAACTGTAATTGATATGAGGGTCAGATTTTCAGAAAATGTACAATTCACCTTCGCCAATCTTCTCAAATAACCCACATTTCAGACGAAAATAAAGTTCAAAATACAGTTCAACCTAACCAACCAGATTGCTATAATCAAAGCAATGCCGAATATACTCGAATTTACCATTGACCAAATTGCAGCCTAATTTACCTAGTATTGACCAAATTGCAGCCTAATTTAGCAGAATTTACCAAATGTGTAGAGCTGCCAATTGTACATTTTCTGAAAATCTGACCCACTTGTTTGATATTGGGCTGATTGATATGATCTGTTCTGTTGAAAACCATTTTGAACCTTACTTTTGTTTTAATTTGTGTTATTTGGAAGGATTATTGAAGGTAAATTGTACATTTCCTGATGCTTAGACCCATCTCCACCGTTTGCAACACATTAAGGCTTCATCATATGGGTCAGATTTTCAGAAAATGTACAATTCACCTTCACCAATCCTCTCCAATAACCCTCATTTAAGACAAAATGAGCTTCAAAATGCAGTTTAACATAACAGAAGTGATACTTTAAATCAATGCGATACCAAATATACTCAGATATACCCGGTATTCTTCATTTTTCAGCCTAATTTAGTACACTTTCCTAAATGTGTAGAGCTGCCAATTGTACATTTTCTGAAAATCTGACCCATATAGGACTCGTTATATTATTTCCCGGGATAAACAGAGACGCCCAGGACTCATAATTAGCAATTAGACTAATGGGACAGCTTTATCTATTATATCAGCATAATCCTTTCAATAAATAATAGTTAAATTGCGGAATATGTAAATGACTGCTTTCTTGTTGAAGAAGTCCGAAAGTACTTCAGTAGGTCATCTGATATTTTCAAAACTAATTCTCTGGAATCAAGCTGAGCATCCCATAGTTGACAATCCTAGGCAATATTATTTAGTATTCCTACGGAACATAGAATACTTACAAGGGTCAGATTTTCAGAAAATGTACAATTGGCAGCTCTACACATTTAGGAAATTCTGCTAAATATGGCAGGAAAATTATGAATACCTGGTATATCTGAGTATAATTGTTATCGCATTGATTTAAAGTATCAGTTCTGATATGTTAAACTGCATTTTGAAGCTCATTTTTGTCTTAAATGAGGGTTATTGGAGAGGATTGGTGAAGGTGAATTGTACATTTTCTGGAAATCTAGCCCACATATTTTCGCCTTCACCAGTCCTCTCAAATATGCCAAATAATTATAAGACAAAGGTGATGTTGAAAATACAATGGGATTCAGATAGTATTTATCATTGTTCAGCTTAATTTAGTAGAATTAACTAATTAGCCGTGTGTTGCATTGTAATTATTCTCACGGATATGAACTAAAACACACAAAAGTACTGCTTAAAGCATTATCTAAAACCTGTATCTTTCAATACTAACTTTAAAAAAAAGAGTCCTTGACATGATGTATATTAAGGTAAAGAATACAGGTAGTGAATCATAATTTTCTTCCTCTCACAAAAACTATATCATCAAAGGAATGAGAAAGGGTACGATGTAAGAATATGTGTTATCGACCCGGAGAAAGCACGTTTTGTTGACATATTGAATAAAGTTGTTTTAAAAAAAAGGAATCTGTTTATTTTGAATAATAAACAAACACATCTTTATATCCAGCCCGTCGATACATAGATGCATAGATCTACATTCATGTAACATAGTTTCCGTTATGATAGCATAAGGGTCAGATTTTCAGAAAACGTACATTTGGTAGCTGTACACCTTTAGTGAATTCTGCTAAATTAGGCTTCAATGTGGCCAATATTAGGTAAATTCGAGTATATTCAGCATTGTATTGATTCTAGCAATCTGTTTGGTTAGGTTGAACTGAATTTTCAACGTTATTTTCACCTGAAATTTGGGTTATTTGAAAAGATTGACAAAGGTGAATTGTACATTTTCTGAAAATCTGACCCATATAATATAATATATACACAAAAGCAAAAGGTTGTGTAAACAATACACACACCTGTACACAAATACAATCATAATAATGTGTGTGAGAGTTGCAGGTATACAAGAGACACAAACACAAACACATACTGTATGATATAAGTAATATAAGGTTCAGATTTTCAGAAAATGTACAATTGGCAGCTGTACACATTCAGTAAATTCTCCTAAAGGCTGAAATTTGGTCAATACTAGGTAAATTGGAGAATATTTGGCATTGCATTGATTTTAGCAATCTGTTTGGTTAGGTTGAACTGTATTTTCAACTTATTTTCGTCTAAAATTTTGATTATTTGAGAAGATTGTGGAAGTTGAATTGTACATTTTCTGAAAATCTGACCCATAAGAAGAATTTTTTTAAAACCAAATCACGCCGCGCCCGATGAAGGCCTTTTAGGCACTGATATCCGAAAGTAGACATTAATTATTTAATTGCATTTTAATGACGATTCCAAACGCCCCAAAATAATGATAATTTAGATACTGTAATTAGTATAATTATTGCAACTATGTGTCAATAATAGTTGCAATGAATGAAATTATGAAATGCCTCAGGTTGTGATGAACACAGCACGTTGTGTAACTCCTATCCTGAGTAAAGAACTTTTTAATTCAATTAATATCCGAATAAAATTGATGGCGAATAACCCTTCCTCAACAACAACGTATGCTCAACTCCTGATGGCTCTTTATCTTTCCGATTTCAAGTACACAATTTCAAGTACCTTAGCAGGTCTGCCATCTTGCCTGCCATCTTGGCTATACAATGCTAAAAACAATCAAAGACAGTGGGAATAGGACAATTGTGAATCATGCGTTCGCGAAAACATGAAGAAAGTTTAATGCATAAGGAGTGATACCAATTAGGAGCGATTTGTTCATCTTGACGTGTGTAATTAGCCCCTTACTCCTTGAGAATTATTCTTTCATGGTGGCTGTTAATTCTTGAATGTCGCCAAGGACTCTTCTCCAAATTATTTTAACCTCATCGTATGCCAATTTGAAATTAAGAGAATATAACATTACCCTACATCTCATTCTCAATTCATAGAGTACCAACAACATGTCAATATTACCGTTTTCGAACAATTTCTGTCTGTACATGAATGCTTTTGTTTGTAAAATTATCCAGTTGATGACCTTAGAACACAAGTTTGAGTGTTCCACCCCAAATACGATATCCTTGGGTTTAATCATGATTCAACCGTTTCTCCTCACAATTATTGGTTCGCTTCCCGCATTTTTATTAAGATAACCAGATGAGTAAATCCAATTAAAAAGCTGTTGCCAAAGAAGTCTATTAATTATACACATATTACTGCAGTAAAATAGCCTACGCCTATGTATGTACATTGCGTAGGAAGAACCTATTCAACCTGTCCCCCTCTGACTACATTTTACCTTTATTTTGAATTCAGGATCTAACCAAATCAATATGCTATAGTTTACCTTGTAGGGATGAGCTTGATCGCCACTCCTCTCCACCACTCAACAACAACAAACATTCTTATGAATATAGATATTATATAGGAAGTTACCAAAAGGTGTACTCACGTATATAGAGTGGTGATGTTTATGTATTTAATGAGCATCGGCAAACGCCCCTCAATGTACTGCAAGAGCGCTTTTACCCTACATAGACTAAAACATAAATGGGTCGAGTCGGCGGAAAATGTACAATTCGCTTTATTTTTATCATTTTTATTCAGGAAATTTCTGGCCATTTCTGCTGGACAGGTCTTCCAGCCAGTCCATAAACACGTTAAGAATGAATAATGATAACAATATAAATGATAACATCCCGATTACATTGTGTGCGTGCTCCCAAATTCCAGTCATATTTCAATCGCTCATTTTTTAATTTTTTTTTGAACATATCTTTATTCAGGGAATATAAGCTGGCATATGCCATAGCTGTTAATGTATAAGGATCGGGCAAGCCCGGTATTCCTCCTTAGACTGAATTTTCGCTAATTCATATGATTAGAACATATTAAATTTAGACTCAGACTCTCACAAATTCCCTTAAATAATCCAAAGTGACAATATTGAAGTTAAAAATACAGTTAAAAAAAGACAAAGATGCGTTACAATACCAACATTGCTCTCACATTTACCTAGGTTTCCTGATTTACAGCCTAATTTAGCAGAATTTAATAAATGTGTAGCTATAGAGCTGCCAATTGTACATTTTGAGGCGATCCAACCCATGATATAGCGCACGTAGACCTATGCGGCATGGTGTCTTGCACTGATAAGTTTTGTGGAGGTTGCCTCTGGTGGTGTCATGCGTGTATTGGCAGTTTCAAACGAAGAGGTCAGTCATCCCTGGTCACCCAGTCTATTTATTATGTACTCTAAATTTGCCCCTGCAGTATTGTACTTGTATTTGAGAAATACATGGTAATCCTATCGTTATGTGTTAATTTAAAAATGTTTTTTCGGTGTGAAATCAGGCCTTACTGGGGACATCGTTTTAAACCCTTGTGCTGTATCAGCACAAGGGTGTCATGAAAGGTACTCTACTGTCCTTATATTGATTATGAAAAATTGGAATATAAATTGTTGTTTTTATTATTCGTGTAGCTTTTTGCGCAGAGGCAAAAACAAAAAAACAAAAACAATTCAAACTCAAATGTATAAAACAAAATGTATTTCTGTTCTTTCGACAGCAACTTAAATTGTTTTCCCTTGTTATTTCGATGTCAAACTAAATCGTTAAATAATAAAAATGTTCATATAACAAGTTTTTTTTCCAACTGGGTTCCATGAGATCACCATTATACCGCACAAAGGAAATGGACTCAATAAAATTTCTTTAAAAAAACCGAAATGTATGCATCCTGAATAAGCACAAATCTAAATCTAAATCTAAAAATGTTGTCTGTTATTAAAGTATAGGGCACCCATACCTGAATTGACAAGAAATATGTTTTCTAATTCTTTATTTATTGGATAAATACATGCATATATACATACATAAATGCATGACAGAAAAGAAGATGTGAATACATAAAATGAAGAAAATTTGTCATTTCATTGAATTCCTTAATTGTTTGTCATGAATTCATTTTCCCCGAATCTTTTTGATGTTTTGGGCATGAGGAGACTAACATAGAAAACTTTATTATTGGACGGAAATTGGTTGTAATGCAGCTTTAGGAGTATAATATGATATCTAACATGAATAGGCCAATGGTATGTATTTGTATTTAAATATGTTCATTCAGCAAAAAACATTATGTAACGAGTACAATTTATCTCAGTAGTAACTGACTCTTACAGAATTCAATATTTTATCACAGAGAATTAGAGAATACATATAGTAATCCTTATAATGAATATACGGTATGAAATAAGTTAAAATACAGATAAAACCAACACCGACGCATCGTTCAAATCATGAGAGTCAGTGAAAGGTTTACAGCTTGTTTGTTTGTTTGTTTTACTTTTATTGGCAGATGCCATAATTATCAGCGAATCAGATGCTCCCTGGTAGTGGGAGGTTTTCGGATTCTGCTGGACACAATGGCGGTTTAACAATAATAAACAAAGAAACAATCTACCAACAAGTCAACGCCTTGTTGGTAGTCCTCATTTGTATATTCGGTGAAGTTAATTTACTTTCTTGAGATAAAATATGGCGAAAGAAATGAAGTAAATATTACAATACAATTAAATTATTTCGTTAATTCACATAACATTAATTTAATATACGTATGTAGATATAT
Organism: Sthenelais limicola; assembly: GCA_942159475.1. Taxonomy (NCBI): domain Eukaryota; kingdom Metazoa; phylum Annelida; class Polychaeta; order Phyllodocida; family Sigalionidae; genus Sthenelais; species Sthenelais limicola. The sequence continues at coordinate 52,268,185 of OW804102.1, forward strand.
TTGTATGTAGATATACAGGGAATTTTCTCAGAGGTTCTTTGAGCGGATGGTTACATAGGTAACCAGTTATCCAAACATATCAATACAATAATTTATTGTCCAACCATATACAGTTGTTTCTGGCTTGTGACATACAATCACTGGGTTTGATAATATGATGGTAAAGAGTGGGTAAGCCATTCCAGTAAAATGGGATCTTATAGTATATTGAGTTACAGATTAATTCCGATCTTGGATTAGGACACACCATGACAATTCTATCTGGGTGATGCTGTCGAGTTCTAACCTCCCTTAGGTCTAAAGGACAAATTTCAATAATATTCCATAATGGGTATCCACACAAGCAAGCAGACCTTGGCCTATATATATAATAAAATGTGTTTCAGGAAAATGAGTCATAAGTCGTAAAATTGATATTTTTTAAAGTGTTTTTTTCACAAGATCACATTATTGGAATGTTTTAATTTTTGGAGGATTTACCACTTCTAGTTATATCAATTGCTGTATCAAATTTCAGTACAATCTATGTAATATATTCTTTAGTTTTAAAGGTCCTCAAATGGACTACATTCAGTTATTTTACTGTTTATTGACCTCCGAAAATATTGGAAACTTTTATTTCAAAAACGAAAATATCAAACTTAAAATCTAAAAATACTTATATGATTATTAAACTGTTTACTATAATTGGAATCAGCTTGATCTAATCTTTTCAAATATAATGGTATCTCAAAATCTATTTTTTGCGACTTATGACTCATTTTCCTAAAACACATACAGTTAAAACCTATGCTAAAGTTTCGTCCAAAGGGAATCGATAATTAACATTCATTTAAAGATGCACTAAAACACTAAAGATGGTCCGTTTTGGTCCGTTCTTTTCCAACTCATCTAAATTTGACCAAAATTCTGGAGGATCTTGCCAGGTTATTTGTGTTACAGGACTTCATATAGGTCCACATTTGGAGACCTGCAAAATTTCAATGGCTTCACTTATTATCGCCCAGCGAAAGAAAAGCACACTATGTACAAGCAAACTAATAGCCGACCTTTAAGGAAACTTTATAGCCCATAGCCCAAGAAAGCTTACACTGAGATTTTCATTATGAAAGAAAAGCAAGAATAAAATATAACCCTAGGCTCAGGAGGGGCTGAACATGTTAAAATAATAATTGGGTCCATTTCGCGAAAATTATATCTCACAAGAACAAAACCAGACAACTTTATTCCATTTGTCAGATCTTAACCAGATCAGATCTCATGAGAACTCGAAGTATTCTGCCCTTGACCAATGTTTCATGGGATTGGAAATACTCTAAAATATTAAACTACTAGTATATTTAACTATTTCTTTTCGGACAAGACTTTTATTCAGAAGGTAATGTACATTTTAACCAAAACAATTTCGTTGCGAACAACGGTTTTCCTCATGCCCCGATTCTTGTTGCTCTAAGACTTGCCGATTTTTTTAGGTGGGTGAAAAGTGATATTATAATACAATTTCAATGGGTTGTTCCCTTATATATTATCTAAATTTGATATAGATTCGGCATTCAAACTAGTCCTATTACAATAGGGCAACCTTATTACCACTGTGTAAGATGTTGATGAGAATTAAACTAATACGCAATGAATAATAATGGTGATGAAATGAGTGAAAGAAAGAATATTATGATAGGATGTAACGAGGTTGGTTTCTGACTTACTGTATACGTTGCCCACAAGTTATTTTCGACTAGGGATGTCACGAGAAGCTCGCTTCTCTCCAATGATCCGCCATATTGATTTGCTTTATGCCAAATCACTAAACAAACGTATAACTGATTGGCTAATCAATTACATTTAGGCTAAAAGAGGGTAATATTTTCACGCGTGGATCCATTCAACAAAACACAATAGCATGTATCCACTCATTTGCAGTGTGTACAACCCCCGCTCGTGGTATGAAGTCTAATCTTAATATCATGGTGGCTATAGGTGGTGGGTGAGTGGGTGGTATCAACATTTCAAAATTGAAGAACTATGTACAACTTTGTAACACAACCCTCATGTCCGTTCTGTTGGCATACCCCAATAGGGGAGTTGCATGTCTCACTGCGCATGTCTACTGCAGTGCATGCTGGGATGGATTTTGATGAAATCTGACTTATAAATATTTGGTAATATTTTATCGAAATTTGCAAGAATGTTTTCACCAATATCATAGCTTGTATAAATGATCTATGAAAACCAAATGCATGATGGGAAAGATGAAGGCGTGTGTCATGGAAACTTGTATAACACATGGATATTGACATTAGAACATTGATAAATATTCCATGCTGAACATGGCATGTTTTCTATAGATTTTAGACTGTACCATTAGTCCCATAATTCCATGCGAATCAAGATTCAAAATGGCGGCTATGCAAATCCCCAATTGGTTACCAAGTCATACAGGTCATAGCTGTGAGACACAAGCAATAGTTTCCGTCTCATATGGTTTGGATATGTCAATGACAATGTCAGGTTCTATTTGTTTATTTTTGGTTCGATTTTTCCAGCCCACCATCATCTTGAGCGGGCATGCGAGGGACAGCACAAGTGAGACCACCATCACTGTATTAACCTGTAAAAATAATAAAAAAAAATGCAAAGAAGATTTTCCAAAGAAAACATAACATTTTGACATGATCGTAAAATATAATAAAATTCAGAAAAGAATGCGGATTTAACTAATCGCTGTACATTTCATTTTGCAAAATTGCATGTACCCCTAACCCTAATTCCTTAGGGAACGGTATCAGTATCAGTGTCTTCATGATTTATCATTATGCCCCTCTACCCCATCATTATGCCCATCTACCCCATCCTATAAGGAATGCATTATAATTTATATCTAAATGTGTTTGAATGTAAGCTGTAGGCTGATAAGTAAGCTGAGTTCGAAGAATATGACTGTATATTGTAAGGTAGATGTAATGTATTTGATATATTGTTCTTGGTAGATAGAGATTAAAAAGGAATATATCCACATCGTGGGTACGCGTATTTGATAACAATGTATTGTGAATGTGTGGCCGTATTTGTAATAAAACAAAAAAAATCCCTGTCCCTCGTTTTCTGTCTCTATCTCTGTCCCTCTCGATGTCTATCCCTCTCACTCTCTCTCACACATCTCTCACTCTTATCCCTGTCCCCCCCCCCTCTTTCTGCCCCTCCTTTCTCCAAACTTCCATGTTTTCAACAGAAATTCTTCTTTTCACCAGAAGTTCTTGACGGAACCCCTGATGGTACCAAAGCACCCTTTTCGATGTCGAAGAACCCTTAGGTTCTTTGGAGAACCACCAGGTTCTTCAAAGAACCCAAAAGAACCATTTCTTTTTAGAGTGTACTCTCCCACCCCTCACCACCAACTCCTGACATTCCATCCCCTCCTCTATCCATCTCCTCATCCTACTCTCCCTGTATTTCGAAGTCTCCTTTCCTACCCCTCTTGGCCCTCTCATTTAAATGTCTCTCCTTTCGCAAGGCCCCTCCCCCTCTCCCCTCCCCTCCCCTCCCTCTCCCTAAAGAGAGAGAGTTTGATTTGATTTGATTTGATTTGATTTGAAAATACTTTATTTGCCAAGTTATTACATTTATGGAGGAGGATTGACAAATGGGTCGACATGCTTCTGGACTATTTTCTAGGTCTTCCAGCAGTTACCAAGTTAAATTACACTCTAGGTCCAAACCATCAGATCAGATAAGAATGGTATGTCAGCCTAATTTGCTTATCGGTCTCCTCGCCTAAGAGTCGGCGTTTTAATGGGAATATAATGACATTGTGTGGTCTTAATGTTATTATAATGGCTCTTTGTGGTTTGAGGCGAGATGCTTTCCCTTCGTTTGAAGGGACCCTCCCATCTTTGGGCCTAGAATGATTAGGACAATGTCCTACCTGAAGGAACGATCCAGTGTGCTCCACCCACAGTAGATATGGATACATCATAGCAGCTGCTACTCCTATAGACACTCTAGCAATACCAGTCGCCAGGCCAAACAGGCGAACAGGCACTCTAAAGATAAGATAAGATAAGATACTACTTTATTTATCGAACTCACACGATACATGAATGAAAATAATGGACATAGACAAAAAGACAAATTGGTATACAGTCATCTAGATTAAATCCAGTTCTCCCAGACGTTACCATCTCGCACAAGGCAGAGTGGGGATTTTGTAGTGAATTATAATTAACAAATAACAGTTTAAAGTAAAGTAAAAATAAAATGAGAATAAGAATAAGAATACAATCAATATTACATGAGATATATTGATCCTTAATAGGATCGGAGTTGTCTTGGTTAGAGATGGTACCGTTTGGCAATAATACAATTATAAAATAATAAATAATATTAGTAAAATAATAATAAAAAGTAATATAGATTCACCATCTTATCAGAATATATATGGGTGGAATCGCCAGAAAATGTACAATCCGACTTCCTCAATCCTCTCAAATAAGCCAAATTTATGACAAAAATCAGGTTTAAAAAACAGTCCAACATAACCAGACAGACTGTTTGAATCAAAGCAATATATACAAATATATCTAGTGTTGACGATTTGTTTAGTCTGATTTAGCAGAATTTACTGAATGTGTTGATCTGCCAATTGTACATTTTCAGAAAGTCTGACCCATATATCTCCAAATTATCATACTATACAATGACATACTTTGTAGTATTGGTTCAAAAGATTGAATATAGAATTAACAAGGTTTTTATTAATATATTCCTATTGAAAATTTGACTGCATATAGCATTACTATTAAATTTTACTTTAGATTTCGAAAAGGCATGGCGACATCTCAAAAATAAGAATTAGGCACTGGTAGAAATAGGATATATTGATAATGAGTGGGTAGAAATATAGTGGTGACAAAATGTGATGTGTTTCAGGAAAATGAGTCATAAGTCGATAAAATAGATTTTGAGATTCCATTATATTTGAAAAGATGAGATCAAGCCGATTCCAATGATAGTCTAATCAGTCTAATTAGTCTAACAGTCTAATCAAATAATAAGTATTTCTAGATTTCAAGTTTGATATTTGCGTTTTTGAAAAAAAAGTTTACAATATTTCTTTGGGTCAATAAACAATAAAGAAACTAAATGTAGTCCATATAAGGACCTTTGAAACGAAAGGATATATTAAGTACATTGTCCTGAAATTTGATACATCGATTGATATAGCTATAAGTGATAACCCTCCAAGAATTACAACATTCTAATAATGTGATCTTGTGAAAAAAAAACTTCGAAAAATATCAATTTTGCGACTTATGACCTTATGACTTATTTTCCTTAAAGGGTCAGTAAACCGGTTCATAGTCACTCTTAGGACAACAAACTTCATGCCGCCATAAATACAACATCCAAGTATCAATTTTTTTACCTCCATTTATGTCTAACTTATAGTCTCTTACAGGCCCGAATTGAGAAAGCTTACTTGAAAAGGTCTGTTTAGCACAAGAGGGCACTGAGAGTGCTGTGTGACGTCATAGAGGCGCACCAGAAATGTACATAATATCCCTACCTTCCCCCTCAATCTCACAGCAATTGAAGCAGTTATGCAAAACAGCTAATACCTATTCAAGAACCAGTCATGAGAGGTCAATAATTGGGTTGGTACACCCTCCTTCTTTCTAGCAGCAATTATGAGAGTTGTTTATTATGTTCATTGCATGTACATTTCAAGATTGGTGCACCTTTATGACGTAGGCAAACAGTGGCTCCTTGAATGGAGTGTTAAACTGTGTAACTACTTTTTCACTCCTTTAAATGGGTAAAACTCACTAAATAATAAGTTGAATTAAGTAAAACTGGGGTGGTTACATTTCAATAATAGCAGGGAAATGGATTTGCTCATAATATTTGGGGGTTTACTGACACTTTAAACACATCACATATAGTGGTGACAAAATATTGGTTAATACAAAAACCGTCAGAAAAGTTATGGTTAACTGCTTTGAAAGAAACAGATCTATGTTACTTACATTATTCCTAGGTAGGCATTCGCTGTGGAATAAGTGAATATTCTGCCAATGCTGAATATGGCTATAGCAGTATAAATGGATGTTTCTGACTTAATGAAGAGCGGGACAGACATGGCTAACAGTAGACAGGAAGTGATGAGGATGGGAAGCATCATGGAGGTCAGCGTCCCTGCATCCTTGTCTATTGCACCTGTAAACAACAATTTTTTAATTTTTTTTTACACGAACTTTATTCAGGAAATAAAACATGGCATATGCCAGTGTCAGATTTTTTGTTACGGTTAGGGATTTCCCTGTATTCCACCGCATCCTGAAATTCTTAAAGAAACATTTGTATAATAATCAAGGTGTTACATAAAAATCATTGGGTAGATGATACTTGAGCTTATTTAATCATTTCTTTAGTAATTTTGCAAATGAAATATTTTACCCGGTTGTTTCTAGTTAAGCTTTTACAGCTTCTTGGGACACGAGGTGAAGTGTTTCCAGATATTATTTAAAGAGATGTGGTTTAAGTGGTCAGGCCACTGGGTTGGCCATGAAAAGTCAATACAATTGTCAATAAGAAGTTGGTGACCTGAACAGGTGATAACATCTAACGTGTTTGCTATATGGGTCAGATTTTTTTTTTAAAGATTTTATTTACACTTGGTTACCGACTGCCCTTTTCGGGGTTAGTTCTGTCGGGCCAAGCTATACAACTTCTGTTACATAGTTTTCAATTTAGTTAGTTTGATATCTCATAAAATGTACAATTCGCCTTCACCAATCCTCTCAAACAACCCACATTTAAGACAAAAATGAGCTTCAAAATGCAGTTTAACATAACAGAACTGATACTTTAAATCAATGCGATACCAAATATGCTCAGATATACCGATATTCAACATTGTTCAGCTAAATTTAACCGAATTTCCTAAATATGTAGAGCTGCCAATTGTACATTTTCTGAGAATCTGATTTTATACCGATGAGATGGTCCATTGGTGGCATTAATGGTTTAAAGATGAGATCTGTGCAGTGGCTGGATTCTATTGATGCAGTGCACCGATGCAATTACATCGGTCATTGATCTAGCCAACCAGCGCTATGTTCAGAATGGGACACAAGGTGAGGTGTTTCCAGATATGCACATGCATGGTAAAAAAGAATAACCTACTTAACCCCATTATTATCACCTTAAACTTCATTATGTATATTCCTAATATGCATAGGAAAGTATAACAAATATGTGAGTGTTAACAGCCATATCCACTAAGCCGATTCTCATGCGATTTTGTGCAGAGGACTCTTTTCCACTAGATTCTGTGAGAATCGGCTTGGTGGACAAGGCCCTTTAGTCCACAAAGGGAAAGAGAGAGACAATCCCTTGTTGTACAACCAGGGTGGTAACTGGTAATGGTAGGTGCTGTAATCATCAGTCATCGTGTCAAACGCACTAACTCAGAAATTGGAGGGGCCAAAATACCAAGTTAGGACGTAATTAGGACCACCCTTCAGGACCGAATACCACTCCACCGCACCCACGCTACTCCACTGCCAAATGTGGATTCCACCGACAACGTATAACTCTATACTAGCGAAATCAGTCTATCCAACACCAACCAATCTCACTTGACTCTTCACGACTACCGCTTTTGTAAAAAGACGTCATCAGCTAGTTCCTAAAAAATAGAGCTGTCATACTGGTTATCACAGTCCGGTGCCTATAGTAGGAGAAACGAGAATTACTGCCGTCTTTGCTGACACAATCATACTCCTCCGCGTACTTTACTTGCAATGATGACAATCTAAAGACGTTTTCCTCGCAATTTTGGCCAGAATCGATACTGCGGTTATACTCTGGACTCCTATAAAACCGGGAGCAGACAGGACCAGTTTGGGTGCCCCCTTCCAGAGGTCTATGGGAGGTCTTGGGTGATCCATGTGGTCCTACGTCCTGGTTCTGGCTCTGGTCCTGTGCATAATGGATCAGCGTTCCCTTCCAGATCTTGGCCTTTGGAGGAGCACAGTGGTGCCGCCTGGCAGCAACCATGTGAATTAGGGTCTCCTCCAGATCGTGGGTGCGCAGGCATTGCTGCTATGTGGGTCAGATTTTCAGAAAATGTACAATTCGCCTTCACCAATCCTCTCAAATAACCCACATTTAAGATAAAATTAAGCTTCAAAATGCAGTTAAACATAACAGAGGGCTGTTGCACAACGAAATTCAACGAACGAACAGGATAACCTCCTCGTAGGGTCTAAGAACGGCCACAATTAGCACTCTGTTGCACAATGCCTGCTTCTAAACTATACTCGTTGTAGGTTTGCACGTACGTGGGTGTACTCTACTGTAGAAGGTGTGGACCCAGTCAAAAGGTTGGTTATTCCATAAAATGATGTCATACATAGGGGATATTCCGACCTAACTGACCTGTTTGTTTGTTTTGAATGTCTAAGGGTCCGCCTTGAGGGCCTATAATTGGTCCTATACAGTTCTTCTATATTAGGATGAATGCACCCTTCTATATTTATATGCAGTTAGTAAAGGACACTGAACAGTAGTTTGATTGACAGGCCACACACACATAGACTCATGCAGATCACCAAATCCACCACGAGCAAGCCTCATAGCTACGAGTATCAAAAACATAGAAAAATAAATAATAAATGTGGAGAACATTCAATACATAATTTTTTACACATTATGCTGTGATATATATCAATGAACACATTTTGGAGACCTTCAAATTAGGTACGAGCAGACATAACCCTAGAGGTCGTCCTAACTTTTCATTGTGCAACAGAATTTTTGCCTTAAAATTTGTCTAAGTCCCCACGAACTAGCAGAAATGTACATAATTAACCCACTGTTGCACATTTCATATTGCTGCACGTTCGTTGAAATACATGCTCATTCATAGGTGTGCCCTATTAGAAGGTGTGGACCCAGTTAAAACACGGGTAACTCCATTATATTGACGTCATGCATAGGGGGTATTCCAACCTTAGATCAACGAAAAAGCAATGAGCAGGCCTCATGATCTTAAAATATGGTTCTACTTACATAACTTTTTCCTGCCAACATCCATGATAATGCCAGGAAGTAGAGAAGACAACATGCCCAATAAAATGTTACCATAAGCCATGTAATCTGTAAAATGGCTAACTGAAATATAATTAAAGAAGACAGCACATTTTAATTAATCTGATCTCATTATACTTTTTTTTAAAATTAAGTTTGTATTCCACACCCATGTCTACATACTGTAGATATTCTCATTTCTGAGCCAAACAATACTACACACAATTAAAAAATGATAACACTATAAGATCTTGTATTAGATATAACAGTATGATAAGCTATGTATTTAATGTGTTACTGAAAACTTTAACTATTCTGGACCTCAATAACATACAGGTTCCCAACACTATGGATGGTAGTGCCCCCAAGTGGATTGAACACACACTAACCATTAGCGTGTTCTTACTAGTGATATTACTACTGGACTAGATGACATGCAAGATTAATCAATTCCTTTCACCATAGTTGTACAACATGGAATAGATCTATCAAGGTAGTACAGAAGAATTAATGAAATAACAAAATGGGTCAGATTTTCATAAAATGTACAATTCAACTTCGCAAATCTTCTCAAATAACCCAGATTTTAGACGATAAAGTTCAAAATACAGTCCAACCTAGCCAAACAGATTGCCAGAATCAATGCAATGCCAAATGTACTCAAATTTACCTAGTATTGACCAAATTGTAGCCTAATTTTGCAGAATTTACTGAATGTGTACAGCTGCCAATTGTACATTTTCTGAAAATCTGACCCAAATGCTATGTTACAAAACAATGAGTGAGAAGTTGAATTAAAAATGAATTTTGTGATACCATCATATCTGAAAAAGATGATATTAAGTGGATTCCAATGATGTTACGTTTAGGAAATAATATTTTCTTTCAATATGTTTGAAAATAACTTTTGAAAATCATTTGGGTGAACATTTACTAGCTAAATATCACAAATTCCATCAGTTTCAAAGACTATTTCATATTTAAATTTGTGATGTGTTTCAGGAAAATGAGTCATAAGTTGCAAAAAATAGATTTTGAGATATCCCCATATTTGAAAAGATGGGATCAAGCCGATTCCGATGATAGTAAACAGTCTAATAATCTTATAGGTATTTCTAGATTTTAAGTTTGATATTTTCGTTTAAAAAAAAGTTTCCAATATTTCTAGGGGTCAATAAACAGTAAAGTAACTAAATTTAGTCCATATGAGGACCTTTAAAACGAAAGGATATATTACATAGATTGTACTGAAGTTTGATACATCGATTGATATAACTATAAGTGATAAACCCAAAAAAATCAGAACATTCCAATAATGTAATCTTGTGAAAAAAATACTTGGAAAAATATCAATTTTGCGACTTATGACTCATTTTCCTGAAACACATCACATTTACGATTGTCCACCTTTATCCTGGTCCTCATCCACTGTATCTGTTATCCAGGCATCATATCCATTCACCATCATAGTTATCCTGACATGAACGCAGCAGAACCAGAATAAGAAGAGAATAAAGGAGGGGGAGAGTGCTAATGTCCTCAGCTCTCTTAAGCTACCAACTTCCAGCTTGTCTCCTGTATGAAGGAAATGTTAAGGTGTAAGAATGAACACTGAGGCTTCAAATTTTTTTGAGATGTTTGGTTTCTGAAATAGAGCGGGTTGTTCGCCAGTGTTAAGGTGTAAGAATGAACACTGAGAGACGTGTAGTCTTCGTGAGAAGAACCAGGCAACTGTTTAATATATCTGTGTAACGGTACAGGCTCCTCCAGGGTTTGGATATGTAAATAGGTGGGCGTAGGCCTTACGTAATACCCATGGCATATCATGTATAAGTTGACTTGCACAGTCCTAGCTAGTTAAGTATAAATAGCGATTTTAAGTAATGAGTATAATAAATAGGTGATAATTAATAATTAATAGAAATATAATGAAGTTACACAATGTTACGTAATGTTACATAACACTAATATTTCATGAACCTATTATAGCTGCAAGTTGTGCACTGATTACAATACAATTTTAAAATATAAAAGATGAATTAAGAATCATGTATGCATTATGTATATCAACTTTTATTTCATGCTCTTTTGTCTCATCGATTGATATTATATCAATGATTAAATTACTGACGTGTACTGGAAGACCTCACAATGTCCTACCAATTTATTTTGAAAAGTTGATAATAAAAAATTACATAATTATAATATTGGCTATAATCTAATGAACATTGGAGGATACCCTACAAAGCTTTATATCAAGGATGTTTCTCCTCCAATTTAAACTTAAAGAATATGGGTAAGATTTTCAGAAAATGTACAATCAGCAGCTCTACACATTTAGTAAATCCTGCTAGATTACGCTGCAATTTGGTCAATACTAGGTAAATTTGTGTATATTCGGCAATGCATTGATTCTGGCAATCTATTTGGTTAGGTTGAACTATATTTTGAACTTTATTTTCGTCTGAAATTTGGGTTATTTGAGAGGATTGGCAAACTTGAATTGTACATTTTCTGAAAATCTGACCCATATGGTTTATAATGATTGACAAATGTATATTTCTCTGGGGTGTTTGTCTCACTCTGCCTATAATAAAACAGATGTGATTTTATTTCTCTCTCAGGTATTTTGTCTTGCTTATTTCGGTTTTCGGATATTCTCAGAAACTCCTTGTTTCATTCCACCTAATCAATTTTCAAGGAGATTAAGACAATAAACAAAGATTAAAATATTTATTCCAATGTCTAAAATCTTGAATTCATTGTTTATATAATGTGTCATATATTTTAGTGAGTTGCACTCTGCCTAGCCACAGTTGTGACACAATTGATGCGTTACTTAAGGATTATGGTGTATTTTTTTCACAAGATCACATTATTGGAATGTTCTGATTTTTTGGGGGTTCATCACTTACAGTTATATCAATCGATGTATCAAATTTCAGTACAATCTATGGAATATTTCCTTTCGTTTTTAAGGTCCTCATATGGACTTCATTTAGTTACTTTACTGTTTATAATATAGAAATATTGGAAACTTTTATTTTAAACGAAAATATCAAACTTAAAATCTAGAAATAACTATAAGATTATTAGACTGTTTACTATCATTGGAATCGGCTTGATCCCATCTTTTCAAATATGGGGATATCTCAAAATCCATTTTTTGCAACTTATGACTCATTTTCCTGAAACACATTAGATATAATGTGACCTTATCCCAAATTGTTGGAAAATAATGTTTAGATAGTTAATTCAGTTCCCTAATAACAAGTCAGGACAAATGTATGGCCTAGTACAGGCACATCAAAGGATACCCCTGACCTGGCCATAGTGGACTGAGTATAATTCAGATCTATTTTAACTTTGCCTTACCTTTGGTATTGACATCTTTACCACTGTTTGCTAACAGTTTACCATGGTTCTCTATCTCTGCCACCTTGTACCTGGGCAGCAGTACAAAGGTGGTGAATAGATGCAGCACCCAGCCTCCACATGCCACAAGCATGATGTCCCTCCTTGAGTACCCAGCATTATGCACCAACTGAAGCAATAGTTAAATATAAAGGAAGTATTCCCTGCAGAATCAGCTAAACATTAATTTAAGAAGCCCAATACACAGTAAACTACCTCAGGGTCGCCAAATAACATGGTTTGTTACAGTTGAGTTGCCTCCAATTTAATTAACTTATAGTTTATTTTTTTAAATTACATCACTATTTGATCCATCATAGGGCGACTCCACTGTAGGTAAAAAGCGGCGCCGACAGGCAAAATTCGTCGCCGACATGACTAAAAATTCACTAAAAAACTAAAATTCAAAAATCACTAGTGGAAGGGGGGTAAAATAGGTTGTCGGCAACACATTTATTTGTTGCCAACAATTGCAAACTATCTAACTTGATTAGATATTTCGTCGCAAAAAATTCGTCGCAAAAAATTTTTGCTGTTTTTCCCATAGTGGAGTCCCTGCATAAAACCTCTTTATTGGATTCTTAGTTTTAGCTTTAGGTGCTAGTAATATTCTTACCTACCTTGAATGCCTGGAATGTAAAGGAGGTATTGATGGCGCCCATATAGAGTGATATTATTGTAGAGGCCCTTTTACCAGCCATCAGCGCAGCCTACAACAGAACACAAGCTGCAGGTATTATATGGGTCAGATTTTCAGAAAATGTACAATTGGCAGCTCTACAGATTTGGTAAATTTTGCTAAAATAGGCTGCAATTTGGTCAATACTAGGTAAATTCGAGTATATTTGGCATTGCATTGCAATCTGTTTGGTTAGATTGGATTGTATTTTAAACTTTATTTTCGTCTGAAATTTGGGTTATTTGAGAAGATTGGCGAAGTTGAATTGTACATTTTCTGAAAATCTGACCCATATATGATAGAACCATACCAGAGGCTGTTATGAATATGTTTTCCTCTTAGGTGTGAGAAAACTGTGCCTTCAACACTTAAATCAATAGCGAGTGTGTTGAGAAGGCAATATGTTGAGTACATATGAGGACAACATGCTCATATACCAGCTCTGAGTTGTGGTTCTACATTTACTACCCAGCTGCTACCAAAATAAAGGAATAATAATAGAAAAATCTGAACTTTTTCTGGCAAAATCCACTGTAATGTATGCCTATGTATTTGCTGCAACTTTTTGGCCATCTTTGACCAGCTTAAATAATAGAAATTAATCTTAACGGATCTAAACAATATACACAACTTATAGATTCCACTCTCCACTTTCAAAATCTAAAATTATTTTATAAATGTAGTTAGTAAAAGCTGAGTAATAAGTGAAAACTATCTTCCCTCTCTCTAGTGAAAGAGTAGCAGCAGTAACAATTGGACTGAAATGCAATGTCATGTGAATTTACCTGAGCAGAAAGACAAAATGTATAGCAAGACTATTGTGTATCCACATCTTGAGTAACCACTTTACAAATTAAAAATTACTAGCAAATACCCGTGCTATGCATGGGATTTGCTAGTGGGACCCACATCCTCATCTTTCCTTGTTCCCTCTCCCACTATCTTTCTCTTTCAAGTTGTCCCTATAACTTAGTATCTTCATACCACAAATGGAACCCTGTTTAGATGCTTTTTTTGGTCACTGTTCAGTGTTGTGCTGTTGTTGTCTTACCTGTCCCTGTCCCTGTCCCAATCCCGCTCCCGCTCCCTCTCCCGTTCCATCTTTTATTGTGAGGTTATTAGTGGGCGGGTTCCCCCCGCTCGACTTCAAAAACCATCACAAACAATAGTTTATGAACTGATTCAACTCTGATGATGCTCCTTTCGGTGGAAATATATCAACTTCTGTCCCATAGTGAAGCAATGATGTGCCCGTCCATGACGTCATGCTTTGGGTGACCCAGAAACCTAGTGATGGGGCACTAATAGGTTTTTTTTCAGGCAGTGCAGGGGGCCCTGGATGGGGGTACTCAATGTAAACCCATTTCTAACCCCTTTCCAATCCTAATTTGTTAATGAAACATAGTGGAATGGTTCGGCACCATTTTTGGCAATGTGCATGTGAAATATGATGGAGATCTGGCCAGCAGTTTCAGAGAAGATAGGGGTTTAAGGCTCCAAACCCTTATTTTATTAATATATAGATGAGTGTGGGACCCAATGGCACAGGCAAACTATAATCATTCTTTGCTTACATGAGTAGATGACATGAGTGTGATGGTTGCAGTGAGTCCCAAGCAAAAGGCAGCTGTCATTACAAGCCACTCAGAACCTACAACAAATCAGAAGCATTAAACACCAACATGATATTGTTATGTCAAGCATTGTGGTCTGAGGGCTATGGGATTACATAACAATGCATAAGCATTGACATCCCCACCCCACAATGTGGGCAGAGCTCTGAAATTACTTTTGAACCGGAACGCTAACTCTCCACATGTGTTTCTTAGTACCTCCACTATCAATATTCAATACATATCCCAGCAGATGCCTGGTGGAGAACATTAATGTAATAAATTATGGTAATAAAGAATATTACGTTATTGAATTGGAAAATATCAGGACAGTATCATGATAATGATCTACCATCTACCAAGTCCAGGTTTTCAAACGGTTCTGAAAGGTTCTGATTAATTAACCGAAAATTCTGGAAACTGAATTCAGGTTAGGTGGAACACAATGTATTTGGTATTTTATCAAACCTGAAAGATACAGATACTATTTTCGGTTAGACCAGGTTTGGTCAGATTCTGGGGTGTATTTTTTCACAATAGACCATGGCAATCACTTCCGGCAACTTCCGGGGGTTATAGACCTCGAAAGAACTGGTAAATAAAAGGTCTAGAGGTCGGTGAATCTTTTTTTCTTAATAGCCCTCAGTCGAATCTGACCAAATCGGGTCTAAAAGCACTAATACCCTCGGTTTTGGATGGTCTGGGTGGTCTATTGCCTGGTGGAAATTCTCGGGGCTAACGCCCCTCGAATTGTCCACCAGGCTATAGACCACCCAGACCATCCAAAACCGAGGGTATTATTGCTATATTGGAGTCAAGCCTATAGATCCCTCCAAATGGCCTACCAGGGCTTCAATCTCCGAAAGTACTGTACTATAACTTGCTTGAGCAGCTGTTTGGTTTGATTGTTGGGAATAGATTACCAGAGTATGGGAGCTGTTGACCTCCTTATTAGACTAGCAATAAGGAAATAATGTTACAGGTCCTCAACAGCAAAATCACTTTGCCCTTGGTAGTAAAACGAATTGCACATTCTGATGGTTGACATACAGTATAGAATAAATGAATTTGCCTTAGGTCCTTTTTGCAATATAGATCACCTAGAGATCTACAGAGATCACATTGCATTGTTCATAGGCCCCTGTGCACATAGAGTTATCATATAAGATATGATTATACTATGCTTTATGAATTTGAGAACTGCCATGAACCCTACCTTCTTCTGCAAAAGCAAGCTGAAGATATGATGCAAGGCCAGATAATCTGTGGAGATATAACACATAGGAATCATATCTGGGAGAAACATCACCTCAACTCTGAGGTTAACAGAAATAGCTAAGTTGACCTTGAAGTAAAATGGCCTCTTGACTGTTAATATGGAGGCACCCAGGGTAGGGCTTAGGGAGAGCGGGAAAGAAATTACTTGATTCATTCTGATGAATGACGCATGTGCATTCTGTGACGGCCATCAGTGACGCATTGTTAGACGGAACGTCACAATGTAAACAAAGTTGCACCGTAACTTCCCTCTCTCCCTGTATGTGCATATAATGTGTATTCCATCTGCACAAAGCCTGTGGGATGCATTCATTACCGACAATGGGCATATTAAAAGTATTTTATAGACGTTTATATAGGTTTAAACAGATACAATAAACAGATATACACAAGGTCCCTGCCGCAGGAGGATTACATCAATTTTTGTGACGTTGTGTCCCAGCATCATGCCTCAATAGGGGACTTGCATAGCCGCCATTTTGAATCTTGGTTCCCAGGGAATTATGGGACTAATGGTACAGTTTAAGATCTATAGAAAACATGCCATATTCAGCATAGACTATTTAGCCATGATCTAATGTCAATATCCATGTGTTATACATGTTTCCATAATGCAAGTCCCCAATTATTCCCAGGATGCCTTTGGTTTTCATAGATCATGTATACAAGCTATGATATTGGTAAAAACATTGTTGCAATTTTCAATAAAAATGTTGCCATATATTTTATGTCCGATTTCACCAGAATCCATCCCAGCGTGCACTGCAGTAGACATGCGCAGTGAGACATGCAGACATTCCCTATTGTTGCAGTCTCAAAATGAAACCATGTCATGCCTTTACCATGCTCATCTCGCATCGCCTATTCATTATTAAAAGCAATCCAGGACAGATGGAAACATTTTGAAACAAATTTGAGAACACCTGAAATGCTTTTAATCAAAATCTTGGTATGCTTTACACAAATGCCGAACTTTATTCTCAGTGATTTTAGTCACTTTAATGTTCGTTTTTATCTTATAACAACAGATATGTGATATCTTTCAGGAAAATGAGTCATAAGTCGCAAAATTGATATTTTTCAAAGTATTTTTTCACAAGATCACATTATTGGAATGTTCTGATTTGTTGGGGGTTTATCACTTATAGTTATATCAATCGATGTATCAAATTTCAGTACAATCTATGTAATACATCCTTTCGTTTTAAAGGTCCTTATATGGACTACATTTAGTTACTTTACTGTTTATTGACCCCCAGAAATATTGGAAACTTTTTTTTAAAAACGAAAATATCAAACTTAAAATCTAGAAATACCTATAAGATTATTAGACTGTTTACTATCATTGGAATCGGCTTGATCCCATCTTTTCAAATATGGGGATATCTCAAAAAAAAAATTTTGCGACTTATGACATTTTCCTGAAACATAACACATAATATTATAATGAAATGGGTAAATAAGGTTCACTTACCCTCCAATAGTCCTTGTCACACGGAGACCAAACCTATCAAAGATCATGCCTACAGGCAGACCTCCAACCCCAAGCACAACCATGGCTATGGTGAATCCTACTGATAACTGGACCTGAGGGAATAGTTAAAGATACCCTCTAACATATATATAGAACTGTCTAAAAGGTAGGGTATAGTGAACAAGTAACAGAGTGAGAAAAATTACTGCATTGATTAGTTCATTGGAAGTTTGTATTCATTTGAGACTTGGACATTGCATTTGTTACATGTATACTTATTTAGATTTTTCTCAGTATTCTTTGATGTTCTTATTGATACATTAATACATTGATGACGTTTTTAAGTCAAGCTTTGCAAAAGGTGCCAGGTAGACAACATATAATGCCTTTAACCACTGAAATTGCATCATTTAGGTGAATCAACTTACTTTCTGAGCTATGCACTTGTCATTGTTTAGGATAGGTATGGTATTGTTCTCCTGCTCTCTGATGACGTCAGCAAAACCTGAGTTGTTAAGGTCAACTTTATCGAGGCCATTTTGGCAGAGGTACGAGTAGATTCCATCACTCTTAAATATAAATATGAATTTAAATGTGAAATTTGCAAATTGAAGTTATCAGATCAATCTAACTTTTAGCATAATTGATATGATTAAATGTAAGCCTTAAATCAAGTAGTTTGGTGGTGTCAGTCCATGACTTGCTGCTTATAGAAATTCGATTTACATATTTTATCCGTTTTAGGGGAATGAGTCATAAGTCGGAAAATATTGATTTTGAGATATCATTATATTTGAAAAGGGGAAGTCAAACTGATTCCAATGATAGTAAACACTAGGATCCCTAAAGGATTTCTATATTTTAAGTTCGATATTTTTATTTTTGAAAAAAGAAACGTTTGTAATATTTCTGGATGGGTAATTACCATTAAAGTAGCTAAATATACTCCATACGAATGTCTTCAAAACGCATGGATATATTTGATACAGTGTCCCGAAATTTGTTACCTGGATTCATATGACAATAAGTGCTAAGCCGTCTATAAATCAGAAGATTTCAATAAAGAGATCTTGTAAAAAAACACTTTGAAAAATATCAATTTTGCGACTTATGACTCATTTTCTTGAAACGCATCACATATGTTAATGGTATCACATTAGAATAATGTGCCCAATTCTTTGCACACTTTGCATAACAGATCCACTATTTAAAAATGTTTATATTCCAGCGATTTACAAACGGAAATATGCACGTCAAGTGGCTTGAAAATGTACTGCTTGGCTTTGTTGAACTGTATTTCAAAACACATTTTTATTTCAAATTTGTGCGATTTGCAATGGTCAGAGAAGGCAAACTGAACATTTTCAGTCAATTTCACCATATTGTTGTAATGAGAATTATCTTTGGTATTTGTATATAAATATATATGATTTATTTGTATCGTTGATCTTATAGCTCATGGTGAGGATTTCTAGAGTCAGGGGAAGGAAATGTTAAGGTGTAAGAATGGACACTGAGGCTTCAAAATTTTGTGAGATGTTCGGTTTCCGAAATAGAGCGGGTTGTCCGCCAGTGTTAAGGTGTAAGAATGAACTCGGAGAGATGTGTAGTCTTCGTGAGAAGAACCAAGCAACTGTTTAATGAATCAGAGTAACGGTACAAGCTCCTCCAGGGTTTGGATATGTAAATAGGTGGGCGTTGCCCTTACGTAATACCCATGGCATAGCATGTATAAGTAGACTTGCACAGTCCTAGCTAGTTAAGTATAATTAGCGATTTTAAGTAATGAGATAATAGGTGATAATTAATAATTAATATAAATATAATAAGGTTACACAATGTTACGTAATGTTACATAACAGAAAACACAACCAGGTCCTTCGGCAGTCAGGATAGCACTATGTATTCTGGGGATGCATGCCCCTTTGTGTATCTGTTGTACTAAGCTCAGAGGTGGAGCTTTTACATTGGACTTGCTTAGTCTTTGATATTTTTTTGTTTTTCTAAAAACAAAAGTTTAATCAAAATCACAATTAAATTGAGTCACTTCCCCCTTGACTGAGGAATAGACTTGCTTAGTCTTTGATATATATTTTTTTTTTTTAAAAACAAAAGGTTAATTTAAATCACAATTAAATTGAGTCACTACCCCCTCGACTGAGGAATACCAAAGTTAAGACAGTCCACTCCCCGTTCCTAGACTTGCACTAGGGCTCTATAAACAACTGCAGTCTTAGCAGACGAGGGCTAGTCTACTTTTACATTAATACTGAGATATGCATAGACCCAGCCATTTATTAATAGCCTTTGTCATCAGCCCCAAACACCTACACTGTGTATTGGTCAATCTGGACCATCACAGTTTGCTTGGAAATATTATAAGTCTGTCAGAAGTGAGGATATCAAATTATTGGGCATTCCCAATCATGTGATGTGTTTATAAGGAAAATGAGTCATAAGTTGCAAAAAATAGATTTTGAGATATCATTATATTTTAAACACGTTTGAAAAGATGAGATCAAGCCGATTCCAATGATAGTAAACAGTCTAATAGTCTAATAAGTATTTCTAGATTTTAAGTTTGATATTTTCGTTTTTGACAAAAAAATGTTTCCAATATTTCTGGGGGTCAATAAACAGTAAACTAACTAAATGTAGTCCATATGAGGACCTTAAAAACGAAAGGATATATTACATACATTGTACTGAAATTTGATACATCGATTGATATAACTATAAGTGATGAACCCTCCCTCCAAAAATCAAAACATTCCAATATGCTCTTCCTACTGAGCTATCTAGGCTGCTGTATTTGAGTGAGTCATAACCAGATCCTACAAACCACAACACAACAAATATTTATTAGCAATTAGATAACCATTGAGATGGTAATCACAGCAATAATTATTTCGGGTAAATTCAAACTGAGATTAATTGCCAGTGAATACATGATGAGTTATGGATGTCCTTGACGTAAATTAATATTGGTGAGACCTCATTAAGTCTAATGATACCACAGCACACCAAAGTCACCGAGTACATTTTGTGTGGTGTATTAAAGCTGTACTCTCAGTTGATATTGTCCCAAAACCAAAGATTTTCTTTTTTTTTAAAGAATTTTATTTCCCCATTTAGAAAAATTGCAGACAAACACTTCACCCAAAAGCTAATTCAGGTGATTTTCAAGGCATCTGCCATGATCTATGTAGACAGAAAGTACCATATAATATGAAAATGACATACATATTTAAGAACAAATTCAAGTGACCTAGTGGGAAGATTTCGAATTAGATTACATATGTTCTAGTATATAAATTGTCCACATATGGATGAAAAAATATGAAAAGAAAAAATAAACAATGATGAAAGATGAAAAAGACGGACGGACAGAGAGAGAGAGGCCGAGCAATCAGATTATTGGTTTTTATCTAGGTAGAACTTTTTTATTTCCTTTTTAAATTGATCATAATGTTTCCTTCCCATTTAAATTTCCCCAAAAGTTAGGAGTATTTTGTCAGATTATTCTTGCTGCAGAGCGTCATCAACGTCCCCATGTTTCAGAGACTTGCTGAAAACCCATTTATACATATTATATTATCATATGGCATAATATGATTAAACTTGGTGAGATTATTTTGTCATAATAGCAAAGAATGCAACTTTAAGGCGTCCACAAAGGACCTGGGGCCCATTTCATAACTAATAGCGGAGCGGAGCGGAGTCCAAAAATAGCGGAATTCCACTATTCCATTTCATAACTAATAGCGAAACGGAATTCCGCTATTTTTCCGCTAAGTCTCCGCATTTTTTGCGGAATTCAAAAAGGTCTCCGCAACTTTTTTTGTCTCAATTTTACAGGAAATAAATACCAAATAAACACTTTTTATCCTTTCTTTAGCTCTTCATTGCTAGTTATTATATGTTTTAAGGTGAGAAAGAAATATTATTTTAACAATTTTCGACCAGGGTATTCTTGTCATAGTGAAAAGGAAAATAACACATTATACATGTACCAAATATGGGGGAAAGTTTTGCAAATTTCGTCTGAATTAGTTTTCTTTCCATATTGTAGAAATTGTAAGAAATTCAATGCCTTTTTGTCAACATGGCAATTTTTTAGTTTTTAGTTTTAAAGTTTAATAATCATCAAAAAATGATGATGAATAATCAATAATTTTGTACTGAACATCAAGGTTTCTTTTAAATAATATCACGAAAAGCTCTTCAATTATATCATATACCGCTCATAGTTATTGATACATTACTTGTATCAACTTTATTAATTTCACATCGTGATATGTTTGATTTGCAAATCCAACCACTATAAAAACGTTAACTATTATGAATAATTATATCGAGACTCCATATGTGATGTGTCACAGGAAAATGAGTCACAAGATGCTAAAACATTAATTTTGAGATATATATTAATCTATTATGATCACATATAAAATGAGTTTTGAGAGTTTGGTTGTCAGGTTTTGATGTGATAACTCTAAAATTAATTATGTAAACCTCTATGGATGCCAACAAATTTGTATAAAATATGCATAGATTGTATATATGCATGGATTGTATATGCATAGATAGTATATGCATAGATTGTATATGCATACATTTTATATGCATAGATTGTATGTGCATATATTATATATGCATAGATTGTATATGCATACATTGTATATATATATGCATATATTGTATATATGCATACATTGTATGCATACATACACAGGCACTTAATTATGTGTTCATATACGTATACATGCATATATACATGTATATGTATACATACATACATGTATACATATCTATGTATACAAAATATATGGTATACAACATTGTTTACACATACATTGTCATTGTATACATATATACATATGTATACATACACATAGATGTATGTGTACATATGTATACATAGATTAGGCATGTGTATGGATGTATTATATATACAAATGTGTACATATATATACATCTATGTATGTATGCAAGTATACATACATGCATATGTATACATGCATATATATTATATACATACACATGTATGTATGCATGTGTATGAGAGAGGGAGAGAAGAGAGGGTGAGGGGAGAGATTGAAGAGAAAGAGATGAGCGAGGGGACAGAAGAGGGGGAGAGTGATGAGAGGGAGAGAGAGAGAGAGTGAGTGAGCAAGAAGTGTGAGGGAGACGAGATGAGATGGTGAGGGAGACGGAAGAGAGAGTGAGGGAACAGGAAGAAATAAACTGGGAGAAAATATAACAATGCACAGGAAACCATTCTGCCGTATACTATTTATATATATCAAAGATTTCTCCCAAAATTAAAGTAAACTTGTGAAAATCTGGTTCATTAACAATATATGCCGACTCTTGCTAAGGAATAAAGAGATGACAATTGACTAGGTTTGGCCAGAACAGCCAGAAGCTGTTTAAATAATCAAATATCCCAATCGATATCCACAATTACATAACATATTAACAAATATTACAGAAGTAATAGTTCAAGAATAAGGTAGGTAAACAGACAATATCAGACATTGTGAACAAACACAGCAGTAAAGTTTAAAATGTCCGCGCTGATCGAGCTTGATAGGCGAGAACAGCAAGAGTGGCCCGTATCGAACCAGTAAGGAAGGTGTGTCGTGTTAAGGCTAGACAGTGATTGGCTGGCGCAGTGATGACGACATAGAGATATCCTTTGAGGCGACAGGGGCGTGGTCGCTCATGATTAGCTGACTATGACGTCATACGGGATCCCTTAGCAAGGGGGCATGGCAATATAACACACTGTTGTTGCAGTTCCACTAATTAATATGCAAATGAGGTGTAAATATTCATGATACATGAAAAATGATATTGCCATTTTTGTTCCCATACCCGAAACCCAACTGGTACCAAATATCATGAATGTATATCAAATATTTAATAAATAGCAGTTAGATATGTTCTAAAACCCTCATATGAAGGTTCATTAGTTTTTAACTTGAGTTTGAAATAAAAAGAATAGATTTCTTGCCAACATTACAAGTAATATCTTAAAATAGTTCATTAGTGTAATTTATTTTTTTAATTTTAAAACAGGTAATAATCAAAACACCCCATATAACTGTATACCTAAATGCTATGGGTGCTATGAGTGCACTATAACTGTTGTACAAGTGCACACACACTAATATCACCTACAGGTAGCTAGACCTGCTGTCTCGGTGAATTGGAAAGAGATGAACATGATTTTAAATAATTGATGTATTAACGTGGGAATTAATTATGAGCAATTTCGAATGATATTATTCTACAAAAAAACAATACCACAAGGTGAAAATTGTGCATGAAATATCCCGCCCAAATGCCATGAGAATTCGCTAACTATTGCACCAATATTGCGTTATACCCTTAGCATGACCATCTCGCAATCATTGTGCAATAATTATTGCGTGAAAAGCGTCCACTCTCATCATACAACTATGGCGAGATGATTGCGCATTTAAAATTGCGTAGAATCGCGCTCATTTGCCCGTCGGGAAGCAACGTCATCCCAAATAATACATTATTATATCCATTTATAACATCTCCTTCATCTAATATAAACTAAGCAGTCATTGGGAATATAACCAACGATTTATGTGCGGAAATGCCAATACAATTATGTGTTGAACATATAACGGAGCATAGTGGGACATAGCGGAAGCCTTAGCGGCACATAACGGAGCATAACGAACGGTAACGGACCATAACGGATGGTAGCGGACCTTAGCGGAGAAAATAATAACGGACTGGCTTATGAAACGGGTTAGCGGAAATCTCCCAAATTATCCGCTAAAAAATGTTCCGCTATGGTCCGCTATGGTCCGCTCCGCTATTAGTAATGAAACGGGCCCCTGGTAAACTTCGGGTTATACCTGAAACTTAATTATATGTATCAGGAATAATAAGACATTGAAATATGCATCATGGATGACTTCATCTTTAAATCATCTCTGATAAATCTGAATCAGGCATGTATGACTTGAATACAGTATATGGGTCAGATTCTCAGAAAATGTACAATTGGAAGCTCTACACATTTAGGAAATTCTGCTAAATTTAGCTGAAAAATGATGAATGCTGGGTATATCTGAGTATATTTGGTATCGAATTGATTTAAAGTATCAGTTCTGTTATGTTAAACTGCATTTTGAAGCTCATTTTTGTCTTAAATGTGGGTTGTTGGAGAGGATTGGTGAAGGCGAATTGTACATTTTATGAAAATCTGACCCGTATGAAGTATAGATATAGAGCTAGAAAAAGAATTTTTATTATTAAATGAAAGTAACTATAAAGTTACTATACACAATATTGATGTGTAGAAGGAGGAAAGATGTAGACTATTAATGGACAAACGATGTCAATGTAGGTGGGTCAGATTTTCAGAAAATGTACAATTCACTTCCACCAATCTTCTCAAATAACCCACATTTAAGACAAAAATGAGCTTCAAAATGCAGTTAAACATAACAGAACTGATACTATAAATCAATGCCATACCAAATATACACAGATATACCCAGCATTCATCATTTTTCAGCCTAATTTAGCAGAATTTCCTAAATGTGTAGAGCTGCCAATTGTGCATTTTTAGAAAACCTGACCCAGATATTAAACATGTTGATGTTAGGGTTAGAATGTACCACGGTACTTTACTTTAATAATTAATTAAATAAGCGTCGGTTTTTTAAAGAAAAAACAAGAAAAGATCTCGATATTAAAATGAAAAACATTCAGATAAGCATCTAAAATTAGATGTCTTAAGGGAAGTAAAAAAAGATCATGTCGAGGCACTCTTGGAAGAACTATGTTCGCGAAGAAAGAGAGGACTTTTTTCTATGTGAATGTAATGCAAATCGGAAATAAAAGCACCTAAACATATATAAGGCGTCATGCTTGGCAAACCTGGGAACCGGTAAGAGATGGGACAGAAGTTGACCAAGATTGAAAGTTGTCCTAAATTAAGATTAATGATTTAATTGGCAATACAGAAATATATCAACATTCTCAGGAGACACTAGAAACATGAGTCCTAAATCTAACAAGTGTCAGAGACGGTCTAGGGTTAGATGGAAGAACTAATCTTAGCTTGCTAATTTTAGATTTTGTGTCCGCTTCTTGTACCTGACTAAAACTTGAATAAAAATTCTATATATAATATATATATATATAAATACCAGAAATGGATTTTGAGATATCTCCATACAGAATCAAGCAGATCCCGACAATAATAATCTTTAAAAACACCCTGATAAATATAAGGTTTGATATTAGCTGAAGGGGTCATAGGTTATGAGTTGGGGGTTGCGATGAGCATGAGGAGGGGTCAGGCTGATACATATAATCAAACTATTTGCTAGGGAGTGAGTTATGTTCACCATAGTCATATATGGGTCAGATTTTCAGAAAAAGTACAATTGGCATATCTACAAATTTCAGGGGCGTCGCTGGCAATTTCCAAGTGGGGGGGACATTATTTTGGTATCTTGGACCTTTTTCCCATATTCACGTATGAAGTGTACAACAACATGAATCACTTTTCAAGTCTAAAAATTAGTTCAAAGATTTATCTTATGTAAAAACTGATGAATTACAATAGTGTCAGTTCATTTTCTTTGATTAATCATTTCAAGACATTCATGTATATTGTTACAAATCATTAACTAGAATCAGAAAGAGGAACAACATTCATTAGATATACATCATAAAAGTATGAGAAAATCTCAAAACATATCTAACCTATGATATAAGAAATTTTATTAATGCAAGGAAAGGTACATAATAGTAGGGTTGAAAACAGGCTCTCGCAATTGTTTCAGTTTTTTTTTCAAGTGAGCTATTTTCCGATTTGTGGGGCTTGGGTAATGGTCAAAGCAAAGTTAAATAACAATTATATTACACTGGCTCTGTTAATTCAGGAAAGCTATATTCAAACAAACTCTGACCTGATGTTGGGTCCTTCCCGGCCCATTGAAATGAGCTCCCCTAAATTCTCATGTATAATAACGTTCTTTCTAATGTTTAATAGCAGTTCAATTTTATTGACCAAACTGTATTGGTCTTGTATTGTATATTTTTTTAAGGAATTTTATAACTTCTATTACAAATAACTTCACAGAGTTGATATGCATAAAATCTGTATGCCCCTCCTGATTTCTATGACTAGGATTCTATGGGAAAAGGAGAATTTTTCATTTAATCTTTCCATGAATATAATCTGATATAAAAATCTTATATAAAAAAAATGGAATTTGACTTTTTATAATCACATTGCTTCACAAGCAAAAAAACGAGGGTGTTTGGGGTTACCAGCTTTTTTTAAAAAAACACCATTGGCTGAATTTTCATTATGATGAACTAAAAACCGGAGTATTGATAATTTTGTTTTAACAATTTTCAAGGGTAAACAATATTTTTCAAAATATATTAATAACCTGGTCGTTCATGCATGAGGGCAAACTGATAGCTATGAAGGCTATGTTTTGAAGAATTTTCAAAAGACATGGGATTTATCATATGAAATCTTGGAAAAAGTAAAAAAGTATCCATTTTCTTTACAGTAGTTCAATAGTTACCATCGGTGGTCCCTATGAGATGAAATAGAAAATTATGTTGAAAACCATTTTTTTTGCTTTTTGTTATCACCCACTCATGTTCTTTTTCAAGACAAAGTTTGAAACAAATATTGTGAATTCTAACTGTCCATGCATGAAAACATTTTCATATCAAACATTCACATGTCTAAATGTTATAGATCCATTTAAAACAATAATAAAAGATAATTTTCTAAGGATCAATAATCTATATAACACAACAACACAACATACTTTGATAGAGTACAATAACACTTATTTTTCTACCTTTTAAATGGGACCTGGATATGGGAATTATTATTTACCGGCAATATGGATAAAAATTAAATGTCCTATGTCAGTCAAATCCATAAAGTATATAATGTACATCTATAGTTGTTTCTTACATACAGGGTTTGTCAATTGGGGCCTAAGTTTTGTGTCATATGAGCTGTTTTTTAAAGAGGTTCAGATTTTTCTATTAGATCATAGTTATGGTCGATTCTCATAAAATGGGGTCAATTGGGGCTATTTGGGGGTAAAATTTTAAATTCATTGAAACTACTATTCCTTCACATCATCAACTGTACACATGTTTTAAAGTCCACATCGTAACTTAGAAACACTAATATTAAAATCCTTCCTGGAGCAGACAAAATAAAGAAGCATAGATTGCCTTGTGTTGCATTCCATTACCCTTGGATATAATATTGAAAGTGAGATGAATAAAAGTTGTAAATTTCTGTTTAATATTGTACCATCAAAAATAGCTGCTAAACTAAGTATATGGATGACAATTCTGTGTAAGAATGATGTTTACTCCATATTTTATTGATATATACATTTCATGTTTTGTTAGGGTTTTTCTTAGTGTTAATATGTCATCATTGTTTTTTGGCATTTCCGTGTTCTTTCTAAAAACTTCTACGACCAGGACATGTCAATTAAGGGTAAATTACCACCAATATCTGTCAATTACATGTTCTGAATCGAATAGTCCTAGCACTGCAACCATCTTGCAGAGGGCTTTGGAACGCAACAGGGCATTGGAACACAATGTTGGCACTTTATTTCTGTCTAAATGAGTATGACCTTTTGACTGGTCATAATAGTTTTCAGAAAATTGGGCCTGTTTCATGAGAACTGACCACAGTGTGACACACATATTATGAAATCACAGCTAATCCAGGGGCGTCGCTGGCAATTTCCAAGTGGGGGGGACATTATTTTGGTATCTTGGACCTTTTTCCCATATTCACGTATGAAGTGTACAACAACATGAATCACTTTTCAAGTCTAAAAATTAGTTCAAAGATTTATCTTATGTAAAAACTGATGAATTACAATAGTGTCAGTTCATTTTCTTTGATTAATCATTTCAAGACATTCATGTATATTGTTACAAATCATTAACTAGAATCAGAAAGAGGAACAACATTCATTAGATATACATCATAAAAGTATGAGAAAATCTCAAAACATATCTAACCTATGATATAAGAAATTTTATTAATGCAAGGAAAGGTACATAATAGTAGGGTTGAAAACAGGCTCTCGCAATTGTTTCAGTTTTTTTTTCAAGTGAGCTATTTTCCGATTTGTGGGGCTTGGGTAATGGTCAAAGCAAAGTTAAATAACAATTATATTACACTGGCTCTGTTAATTCAGGAAAGCTATATTCAAACAAACTCTGACCTGATGTTGGGTCCTTCCCGGCCCATTGAAATGAGCTCCCCTAAATTCTCATGTATAATAACGTTCTTTCTAATGTTTAATAGCAGTTCAATTTTATTGACCAAACTGTATTGGTCTTGTATTGTATATTTTTTTAAGGAATTTTATAACTTCTATTACAAATAACTTCACAGAGTTGATATGCATAAAATCTGTATGCCCCTCCTGATTTCTATGACTAGGATTCTATGGGAAAAGGAGAATTTTTCATTTAATCTTTCCATGAATATAATCTGATATAAAAATCTTATATAAAAAAAATGGAATTTGACTTTTTATAATCACATTGCTTCACAAGCAAAAAAACGAGGGTGTTTGGGGTTACCAGCTTTTTTTAAAAAAACACCATTGGCTGAATTTTCATTATGATGAACTAAAAACCGGAGTATTGATAATTTTGTTTTAACAATTTTCAAGGGTAAACAATATTTTTCAAAATATATTAATAACCTGGTCGTTCATGCATGAGGGCAAACTGATAGCTATGAAGGCTATGTTTTGAAGAATTTTCAAAAGACATGGGATTTATCATATGAAATCTTGGAAAAAGTAAAAAAGTATCCATTTTCTTTACAGTAGTTCAATAGTTACCATCGGTGGTCCCTATGAGATGAAATAGAAAATTATGTTGAAAACCATTTTTTTTGCTTTTTGTTATCACCCACTCATGTTCTTTTTCAAGACAAAGTTTGAAACAAATATTGTGAATTCTAACTGTCCATGCATGAAAACATTTTCATATCAAACATTCACATGTCTAAATGTTATAGATCCATTTAAAACAATAATAAAAGATAATTTTCTAAGGATCAATAATCTATATAACACAACAACACAACATACTTTGATAGAGTACAATAACACTTATTTTTCTACCTTTTAAATGGGACCTGGATATGGGAATTATTATTTACCGGCAATATGGATAAAAATTAAATGTCCTATGTCAGTCAAATCCATAAAGTATATAATGTACATCTATAGTTGTTTCTTACATACAGGGTTTGTCAATTGGGGCCTAAGTTTTGTGTCATATGAGCTGTTTTTTAAAGAGGTTCAGATTTTTCTATTAGATCATAGTTATGGTCGATTCTCATAAAATGGGGTCAATTGGGGCTATTTGGGGGTAAAATTTTAAATTCATTGAAACTACTATTCCTTCACATCATCAACTGTACACATGTTTTAAAGTCCACATCGTAACTTAGAAACACTAATATTAAAATCCTTCCTGGAGCAGACAAAATAAAGAAGCATAGATTGCCTTGTGTTGCATTCCATTACCCTTGGATATAATATTGAAAGTGAGATGAATAAAAGTTGTAAATTTCTGTTTAATATTGTACCATCAAAAATAGCTGCTAAACTAAGTATATGGATGACAATTCTGTGTAAGAATGATGTTTACTCCATATTTTATTGATATATACATTTCATGTTTTGTTAGGGTTTTTCTTAGTGTTAATATGTCATCATTGTTTTTTGGCATTTCCGTGTTCTTTCTAAAAACTTCTACGACCAGGACATGTCAATTAAGGGTAAATTACCACCAATATCTGTCAATTACATGTTCTGAATCGAATAGTCCTAGCACTGCAACCATCTTGCAGAGGGCTTTGGAACGCAACAGGGCATTGGAACACAATGTTGGCACTTTATTTCTGTCTAAATGAGTATGACCTTTTGACTGGTCATAATAGTTTTCAGAAAATTGGGCCTGTTTCATGAGAACTGACCACAGTGTGACACACATATTATGAAATCACAGCTGATCATATATACAGACATTAGTGGGAGATCAATGAGATGAGTATTATAAATATTCAATTATGAGTTGTTTTACATCAGCATCTTGATTGAGGACTGGACTAGTGCCAGATCAAGTGGTTCTGACCAGTGCCTCTCAATTCAAATTTGAGAAAATCCCTATTTTCAAGACTCCTCATGGTATCTAATTTAATTTATTGTTTATTTCATTTAAGGCCTAATACATTTAAAGCTATAAGTATATATGGGAAAATAAGAAAAGAAAAGACGCATTATACCCTACACAGGTGTCTTTGTGTGTTGCCTGGGTAATAGGGTAATTTGTTTTAGAAACTCTAAAGCATCCTTAAAATGCATATTTGTAATGAGGTTTTCTGATGCAAATGAAGCACACACCTTTTAGATTAAAATAAAAATCTACAGCCTTGGACCTTTTGTACTTTGTACTATATTAGAAGGCTATAGAATGAAAACTATTCAGAGAGCATTGGACCTTATTTTGGGAGGAATTTTTTTAGAGCCTCTGGCTTGGACCTTTTTAAGCTCCCACAAAAAGTGGGGGGGACATGTCCCCCCCGTCCCCCCCGGCAGCGACGCCCCTGTAATCATATATACAGACATTAGTGGGAGATCAATGAGATGAGTATTATAAATATTCAATTATGAGTTGTTTTACATCAGCATCTTGATTGAGGACTGGACTAGTGCCAGATCAAGTGGTTCTGACCAGTGCCTCTCAATTCAAATTTGAGAAAATCCCTATTTTCAAGACTCCTCATGGTATCTAATTTAATTTATTGTTTATTTCATTTAAGGCCTAATACATTTAAAGCTATAAGTATATATGGGAAAATAAGAAAAGAAAAGACGCATTATACCCTACACAGGTGTCTTTGTGTGTTGCCTGGGTAATAGGGTAATTTGTTTTAGAAACTCTAAAGCATCCTTAAAATGCATATTTGTAATGAGGTTTTCTGATGCAAATGAAGCACACACCTTTTAGATTAAAATAAAAATCTACAGCCTTGGACCTTTTGTACTTTGTACTATATTAGAAGGCTATAGAATGAAAACTATTCAGAGAGCATTGGACCTTATTTTGGGAGGAATTTTTTTAGAGCCTCTGGCTTGGACCTTTTTAAGCTCCCACAAAAAGTGGGGGGGACATGTCCCCCCCGTCCCCCCCGGCAGCGACGCCCCTGCAAATTTAGGAAATTCTGCTAAATGAGGCTGAAAAATGATGAATAGCGGGTATATATTAGTAAATTGGGTACCACATTGATTTAAAGTATCAGTTCTGTTATGTCAAACAGCATTTTGAAGCTCATTTTTGTTTTAAATATGGGTTATTTGAGAGGATTAGTGAAGGCCAATTCTACATTTTCTGAAAATACGACCCATATATATGTGCAATATGTGATTTGACGTTTAATTGGAAAGATTTATGATTAAAATTCATGTTATTATGTAGGACGTTCAACATTTATCACCATTAAATATAAACACTTCTAATTATCTAATTATACACCTCTCATATGGGTCAAATTTTCAGAAAATGTACAATTCACCTTCACCAATCCTCTCAAATAACCCACATTTCAGACGAAAAAAAAGTTCAAAATACAGTTCAACCTAACCAAACAGATTGCTAGAATCAATGCAATGCCAAATATACTTGAATTTACCTAGTATTGGCCAAACCGCAGCCTAATTTAGCAGAATTTACTTAATGTGTGTACAGCTGCCAATTGTACATTTTGACCCATATAGGTAAACAGTCTGACCCATGAAGGTAAACATTTGAGGAATGAATCATTTAATGCATGAGGGACCTAAGATGTATACATGTACGTAAAACACGAAAATATGGTGAAAACCAAGAAATCGTTTTCAAATAAAAAAAAAATCGTTTTCAAATAAAAACATGACATATATTATGTATTTATTTATTCAGTTTTATTTCGGAAAGATATTATAATGAGAGATTGCTATTCTCAATTGGACCTTAAATTTATCGAAGGTGATCATATGTAGGTATGTACATATACCCGAGGTACCCCAAAATTGTCTCCAAAATCCATAGTAATCTGTGACCAGCCAAGCAGAAACAGGACTCCAGAGTCAAATTGTCGAATTTGGGTGTTGGGGGACAAATGTACAAAAAATAAATATTAATTTTTTTTTTGAAATGATACTCAAAAAATTAGTGAAGTTACAGACTTTCAAAGTTACCTGCCACTCAGAATTACTAATATAAACATTTGTGACAGTGATGTCATAAATATGATGTGACTCCTAGCAGGAATACCAGGAACTATAACTCCCGCGCGGAGCCTCCTTTCTGATTGGCGGGTCACACTGTCCTATTGTTACTCAGGGTGGGTAATATAACCTACCTGTAGAATATATAGGTAGAACTAACCACAGTGCTGTCTCTGTGATGGTTCTTCACCGACTTGGAGGCGGGGGAAACCCGAGGGGTCGGAGCGTAGCGTAGACCTGAGGGTTTCCCCTCGCCGGAAACAAGGCTGTGCAGAAACTGCACTAAGGTTAGTTCGAGATTTATTTGACCTCTCTCAAACGATTTTAAACATACTATATTGTTTTTAATTATGGTAACTTGATGCGAGAGAAACACGGCAAGGGAGTGGCATCGTTCCAGTGGCGCTTCAGTTTATGACGGCCGTCGACGGCCGTCGTGACGTTGACAATGCCATGACAACCCTGCCCTACTTTCAGAATAGCCAATGAAAACGCAGAAGGATAAACTGGATCATCTGTTTCTTCCCTAGGGAGGAATGAAACATATTTCTTCCCGCTCACTAGCATAAAGCGAGTCTATACAAAGTCTATGGACACTCCATTCCCGAGGTGAAATAAAGATCATGGAGGCCCAGCCGTATATGGAGCCAGACACTACTTATATCCACTATTATATAACCTACCTGTAGTATATAGACCATGGAGGCCCAGCCGTATATGGAGCCAGACACTACTTATATCCACTATTATATAACCTACCTGTAGTATATAGACCATGGAGGCCCAGCCGTATATGGAGCCAGACACTACTTATATCCACTATTATATAACCTACCTGTAGTATATAGACCATGGAGGCCCAGCCGTATATGGAGCCAGACACTACTTATATCCACTATTATATAACCTACCTGTAGTATATAGACCATGGAGGCCCAGCCATATATGGAGCCAGACACTACTTATATCCACTATTATATAACCTACCTGTAGTATATAGACCATGGAGGCCCAGCCGTATATGGAGCCTGACACTACTTATATCCACTATTATATAACCTACCTGTAGTATATAGACCATGGAGGCCCAGCCGTATATGGAGCCAGACACTACTTATATCCACTATTATATAACCTACCTGTAGTATATAGACCATGGAGGCCCAGCCGTATATGGAGCCAGACACTACTTATATCCACTATTATATAACCTACCTGTAGTATATAGACCATGGAGGCCCAGCCGTATATGGAGCCAGACACTACTTATATCCACTATTATATAACCTACCTGTAGTATATAGACCATGGAGGCCCAGCCGTATATGGAGCCTGACACTACTTATATCCACTATTATATAATCTACCTGTAGTATATAGACCATGGAGGCCCAGCCGTATATGGAGCCAGACACTACTTATATCCACTATTATATAACCTACCTGTAGTATATAGACCATGGAGGCCCAGCCGTATATGGAGCCAGACACTACTTATATCCCCTATTATATAACCTACCTGTAGAATATAGACCATGGAGGCCCAGCCGTATATGGAGCCAGACACTACTTATATCCACTATTATATAACCTACCTGTAGTATATAGACCATGGAGGCCCAGCCGTATATGGAGCATGACACTACTTATATCCCCTATTATATAACCTACCTGTAGTATATAGACCATGGAGGCCCAGCCATATATGGAGCCAGACACTACTTATATCCACTATTATATAACCTACCTGTAGTATATAGACCATGGTTGCCCAGCCGTATATGGAGCCTGACACTACTTATATCCCCTATTATATAACCTACCTGTAGTATATAGACCATGGAGGCCCAGCCATATATGGAGCCAGACACTACTTATATCCACTATTATATAACCTACCTGTAGTATATAGACCATGGAGGCCCAGCCGTATATGGAGCCAGACACTACTTATATCCACTATTATATAACCTACCTGTAGTATATAGACCATGGAGGCCCAGCCATATATGGAGCCAGACACTACTTATATCCCCTATTATATAACCTACCTGTAGAATATAGACCATGGAGGCCCAGCCGTATATGGAGCCTCACTACTTATATCCACTATTATATAACCTACCTGTAGTATATAGACCATGGAGGCCCAGCCGTATATGGAGCCAGACACTACTTATATCCACTATTATATAACCTACCTGTAGTATATAGACCATGGAGGCCCAGCCGTATATGGAGCCAGACACTACTTATATCCACTATTATATAACCTACCTGTAGTATATAGACCATGGAGGCCCAGCCGTATATGGAGCCTGACACTACTTATATCCCTATTATATAACCTACCTGTAGTATATAGACCATGGAGGCCCAGCCATATATGGAGCCAGACACTACTTATATCCCCTATTATATAACCTACCTGTAGTATATAGACCATGGAGGCCCAGCCATATATGGAGCCAGACACTACTTATATCCACTATTATATAACCTACCTGTAGTATATAGACCATGGAGGCCCAGCCATATATGGAGCCAGACACTACTTATATCCACTATTATATAACCTACCTGTAGTATATAGACCATGGAGGCCCAGCCGTATATGGAGCCAGACACTACTTATATCCACTATTATATAACCTACCTGTAGTATATAGACCATGGAGGCCCAGCCGTATATGGAGCCAGACACTACTTATATCCACTATTATATAACCTACCTGTAGTATATAGACCATGGAGGCCCAGCCGTATATGGAGCCAGACACTACTTATATCCACTATTATATAACCTACCTGTAGTATATAGACCATGGAGGCCCAGCCGTATATGGAGCCAGGCACTACTTATATCCCCTATTATATAACCTACCTGTAGTATATAGACCATGGAGGCCCAGCCGTATATGGAGCCATACACTACTTATATCTACTATTATATAACCTACCTGTAGTATATAGACCATGGAGGCCCAGCCGTATATGGAGCCAGGCACTACTTATATCCCCTATTATATAACCTACCTGTAGTATATAGACCATGGAGGCCCAGCCGTATATGGAGCCAGGCACTACTTATATCCCCTATTATATAACCTACCTGTAGAATATAGACCATGGAGGCCCAGCCGTATATGGAGCCAGACACTACTTATATCCACTATTATATAACCTACCTGTAGTATATAGACCATGGAGGCCCAGCCGTATATGGAGCCAGGCACTACTTATATCCCCTATTATATAACCTACCTGTAGAATATAGACCATGGAGGCCCAGCCGTATATGGAGCCAGACACTACTTATATCCCCTATTATATAACCTACCTGTAGTATATAGACCATGGAGGCCCAGCCGTATATGGAGCCAGACACTACTTATATCCACTATTATATAACCTACCTGTAGTATATAGACCATGGAGGCCCAGCCGTATATGGAGCCAGACACTACTTATATCCACTATTATATAACCTACCTGTAGTATATAGACCATGGAGGCCCAGCCATATATGGAGCCTGACACTACTTATATCCACTATTATATAACCTACCTGTAGTATATAGACCATGGAGGCCCAGCCGTATATGGAGCCAGACACTACTTATATCCACTATTATATAACCTACCTGTAGTATATAGACCATGGAGGCCCAGCCATATATGGAGCCAGACACTACTTATATCCACTATTATATAACCTACCTGTAGTATATAGACCATGGAGGCCCAGCCATATATGGAGCCTGACACTACTTATATCCACTATTATATAACCTACCTGTAGTATATAGACCATGGAGGCCCAGCCATATATGGAGCCAGACACTACTTATATCCACTATTATATAACCTACCTGTAGTATATAGACCATGGAGGCCCAGCCATATATGGAGCCTGACACTACTTATATCCACTATTATATAACCTACCTGTAGTATATAGACCATGGAGGCCCAGCCATATATGGAGCCTGACACTACTTATATCCACTATTATATAACCTACCTGTAGTATATAGACCATGGAGGCCCAGCCGTATATGGAGCCAGACACTACTTATATCCACTATTATATAACCTACCTGTAGTATATAGACCATGGAGGCCCAGCCGTATATGGAGCCAGACACTACTTATATCCACTATTATATAACCTACCTGTAGTATATAGACCATGGAGGCCCAGCCGTATATAGAGCCTCACTACTTATATCCACTATTATATAACCTACCTGTAGTATATAGACCATGGAGGCCCAGCCGTATATGGAGCCAGACACTACTTATATCCACTATTATATAACCTACCTGTAGTATATAGACCATGGAGGCCCAGCCGTATATGGAGCCAGACACTACTTATATCCACTATTATATAACCTACCTGTAGTATATAGACCATGGAGGCCCAGCCGTATATGGAGCCAGACACTACTTATATCCACTATTATATAACCTACCTGTAGTATATAGACCATGGAGGCCCAGCCGTATATGGAGCCAGACACTACTTATATCCACTATTATATAACCTACCTGTAGTATATAGACCATGGAGGCCCAGCCGTATATAGAGCCTCACTACTTATATCCACTATTATATAACCTACCTGTAGTATATAGACCATGGAGGCCCAGCCGTATATGGAGCCAGACACTACTTATATCCACTATTATATAACCTACCTGTAGTATATAGACCATGGAGGCCCAGCCGTATATGGAGCCAGACACCAGGACATTGTCAATGAACACCAGAATAAGGGCTGCAGTGTCCTTCACCTTCCCCATACTCCTCGTTGGATCTAGGAACAAGCAAAATAATAACTTATATTTTCAATGAATAACCAAGGAAAGTTGGACACAATCTCTTTTGAATAAGGTAAAGGGGTGTCTCCACTGGCTGCAGTAAGCTCTGCGTTTGGTTTGCATTTGGTCTGCATTTCAAACTCTATTAATATTATACTGCAGCCGCAGACCAAACGCAGGGGTTACCGCAGTGTCATTAAATGGTCTCATGGTTGCTATCTTGTCTGCTATCTAGAATGTATGGTTTCATATTCAAGATATATGATAAAATCATTTTCAAAAGTACATCTATCTAAAGAAAGATGAAATATTCATTGGAAAATGATGGAATGTGAACCGCAGTTTAAACGCCGAAGAGCC
This sequence comes from Sthenelais limicola, assembly GCA_942159475.1. Classification (NCBI taxonomy): domain Eukaryota; kingdom Metazoa; phylum Annelida; class Polychaeta; order Phyllodocida; family Sigalionidae; genus Sthenelais; species Sthenelais limicola. Next base: position 52,306,282 of record OW804102.1, read on the forward strand.
TCCATTGCGAATTTCAATTGCAATCCTTGCAGTTGAGTCATAATCACATCGCAGGGGTGTTTCAATCGCAGAAAATATTCAACATGCTTAATAATTTCTGTGACAGTCACAGCACATGAAATCCCCATTTTCAGCCGCAATTCAACCGCAATCCAACCGCAGATACAACCGCAGAACAGATCTCCACTGCTACGGTTGGTCTGCACATGAACTGCGCTTGAAGATAATTTCCTGTTTTTGTATCGCAATGCTTACCGCAGAGCTTACCACAGCCAGTGGAGACCCCACTTAAGGATGCAGTTTGGAGGGATGGGAAAAAAAATACTTGATACCCACTACATGTGTGAGGCCATTCTTCCTTTGCCACCTACAATGGGTAATTATTTCTTCTTTTTATTGTTTCTCCTCAAGCTTTTACATCTAAATGTACATTTTTTGCTCCACTCATCTGTGTGTCCACCATGATTTTGACCTTAAAAACTGTTATGCAGTTACATATGGCATCTTCTTAATAGGGCACGTAAGTAGTCCATGGCAGCGATTTCTTGAGTCGTGCTACTGTAGGAGTTTCATGACGTCATGTGGTTGTGCAAAAGTCCCATAGCCCCAATGTTACCGCGATATTAAATCTCTGTTCTTTCAACGATCATACAGTTTTAGGACTTCTAACTCACATATATATATATCCATCTTTAGAGGCAAATAATTTCAACTATAGCCTTCATAACCGTCAAACTGTTACTGGGGCATTGTATAGAGTGATTATTTATCGCCCCAATGCTAACTCTATGGGGATTCCGGTCCACACATCAGTACAACTACGCGACTAATTTTCATTAATTCGCGCTCCGCCGCCATGACACTTACGCACTCTATTTGCTCTATTTGTTATATAATTGCTCTATTAACTGATGGTTTTATTGTTCTTTGGTACTTTCACTATAAGCCAAAAGTATTTTGAATTTTTATTCTGATTATAAAACAGTTACAGAAATGGACATAGTCTCTACAAGGTAGGTCTTCCGACGAGTCCAGAGATCAAGTAAATAATAGAGTACATAATATATTTATCCACGATACTATAGTATACCTTTAACAATCAATAAGAGTTTCAACAAAATTAAATGTATCGCAAATGTGAAATTTTGTCAATAAAAGTATTTTTAAAAATATCAAAAAGAAAGTTATATTAATTAATGATGTTATTATTGGTGAAAGTGAAAGTGAAAGTGAAAGTGGAGATTGGGTAGAGCTGGTTAGGTAAGTTATATAATTAGTAACAATTGGATGGTATGAATAGAGACATATTTTTTTTTTTTTAAGGATTTTATTTAAACTTGGGTACCGACTCCCCTTTTCAGGGCTAGTTCTGCCAGGCCAAGATGAAGCTGTACTTAATACAATTCATGAGAGTGTACATGAAATTCACTTTGCCACTTTTGTTTGTATATAGTGTTAGTGATTATTTCTGAGTTTGTTTCTTATTAACAAAAAATGACATATATAACAGATTTATTGATCACTTTGCCACTTTCAATTAGTGTTAGTGATATATAGTATAGTATTAGAATAATTAAATTCACTTTGCCACTTTCATTGTACATAGTGTTAGTGAAATAGTTTCTGTGCTTGATAAAAAGGACATGTATGTCAGATTGATAAAATCACTTTGCCACTTTTTGTAAGTGTTAGTGATAATTGCAAAAGGACCTAATAAGACAAATTAATTAAAAGGGACGATAGTTCATTCCAGTTGATTTTACTATGCACTTTGCCACTTCTTCTTCTAGAGAGTGTTAGTGATCATTTGTTTTATTCCTGTATTGCTACTTGTGGTGATTTCTGTCTCTCTATGCGTCGCGTCTATTGTTTTTGCCTCTTATTTTGGGAATGTTATTAGTGTATATTGATATTTATTTATGTGTAGAGTGTGTTTATCCATTCTTTTTGATTAGATTTAAATGCCTCTATATTGCCTATGTTTCTCTGTCTGGGTGTCAGTTCATTCCATGCGATGGCACATTTAACCTGCACCTGTTTTCTCACCCAATTTTGTTCTATATCTAGGCATATTTAGGGTTGGTCCATCAGCTTGTCTGGTTTCCCTATTTGGTTTATTTGTGTAATTTGTGTCAGTTCTCCTTTTAAATGCAAGATGTCTTAGGTGAGTTGTCCTTCTATTGTGTAGCAGTGGGATTTTTGCTGTGTTGTGTAATTAACCTCTCCACGAGCATCGAAGGTCCACCCCCTTATGTAACCGATAGCCAGTCAGCGCGCTTGAAACCATAAACAGATGTGGCCCACATGGGTTGTTTTGCGCGCACTGCATGTTTACAAGTCCAACCTCAGACACAGACGTCAACACGGCCTATACTTTAACATAGAAACGTACCATGTTTTGCCCCAAATATAGCATTTTTCATTGGATTTGAAGTGTTTTGGACTATTATATTCATGGTATGGACCCACCAATACCCCCTACCGTCACCAGGGCGGCTTGTTTTAAGAAACATAAAGGAAATCACCAAAATAACAGATCAAACTTGTGGAAAAATATAGATCCCTTCTAAAAAAATCTCCTTATGCAGGAGACAAATGAGACGTGCTCCATCAAAATGAGTCCCATGTCGGCCAAATCGATTTTGGAGTTAGCTATTGGATGGGTAAGCAGCAGGAAAGAGCTTTCCAATGATGTATAGAGCTTAATTTTAGGCCTATTGGGTATAATTCTATGGTTGCGGTGAGTATTTAAGGGACGCGGTTACTGGAGGAGCCGGAAACTGAGATACAGCCTGTTTAAGTTCGGCGAGTGACCTTCGGCGCGCCATCCTTGGTTACGGGCATTTGTTATCAAGCGATTTCTATGAAATTTGGGACACACTTTACTAACTGCCATAGCCATAACATATACCAAATTCAGTTCATTTACTTAGTAACTTATCATTTTATCGCGCGATGAAAATTGGGTGAAATTTGGGCAAAATACATTTCTAGGAGACTTTTGTGGGATTTATGTCGGACGCGTCGTCATGCAAAATGACCAGTTCATATGATTGGATTTTTCTCAGATTTGGGGCAGGTATTATAGACTAGTAGGGCCACAATATATAAAAAAATCAGTGCATTTCATTTAATATTTTTTATTTTATTACCCTGTTAACACGAGTATAATAATTCTGTACAAAATTCTTTGGTGCAGTGCTTGCAATATATACATGATAACACACCTATTCATTCTAACAAAACAAAATGTACAACAGTATTCACCAGTAATAAAATCAGTAATAAAATCAGTAATAAAATCAATAAAATAGCAGTCAGCCCCTACCCCTACCCCTACCCCTACCCCTCCCTGGCCGGCGTTGCTCAACATTTCCCCTCCCCCTCCCCCTACCTCTCTTTGCTGGAGGAGGTGCAACCTCCCCATCCGAAGAAGATTCTGAAGATTCCCTTACCCTGCCCCTTCCCCTTACTGTTCCTCTACCCCTACCCCTACCCCTACCCCTACCCCTACCCCTAGCTTGAGGTTCCTCTTGAGGTTCCTCCTCCTCCTCCTCCTCAGAAGATTCATCACCACCTAATTCTAATGATTCATCAGAAGAAGATTCCCTCTCCCTTCCCCTTCCCCTTCCCCTTCCTCTACCCCTCCCTCTTCCTCTAGCCCTTCCACTTCCCCTCCCTCTACCTCTTACTGGGGCGACTGCAGGAGCCTGTACAATGTAGCCATCCCCCCCCCTCCCTGGCCCTTCTTCAGGTACAGTTGGTTTGGGGCACATAATGTCTTTGGTTTCTTCGGTACAAAAATCACGAATAGAATTAAAAAGATACCACTGTCTGTATGCAGACAGTCCAGGAGAAGGTACAATGGGTGGGTTGTCCTGAGGGACATCACCCACATCAACAGTAAGCATTTTAAAAGTACCACTATCTTCAGGGCCTACAAATGGCCTGAAAGAAATAACACCAGGTTTGTCACTAGAAAATTCAAAATGATGATACCCTTTGATACCTGGAAAAGATTTGGAGAAAGGTGACAGGAATGCCTGCCAGTCGTACAATGGAACAAAAACAGTACCCCTTTCATCACCTACAAGTTGGGCCTGGTTGACCCCCCCTGGCATACTGCGCTGCACACTGGCTTTTAATTGCTGAAGAGAAGAAACGTTGTCCCGACGAAATTGTTTTTTCAAGAGACCAAAGCACCAGTCGGGGGCAAACTTAGTGTGCCCAGTAATCAAAAAGTTAAGTGTAATAGACCTGTGCCTTCCAGTAAGGACACGCCACATCAAATAGGCCAAAACATACCGGTTCTTGTTCTGGCCACTACAATTGTCACAGTTAAGATCTAAATCTTTCTCCCCCAGACCATAGTTTTCAAAGTAATGATTCAGATAAGAAATAACTGCATTTGACCCCTTACTGGTGCAATGGCTCTCATCTATAAGGTAGTTAACTTGTCTAGGCATTCCTTCCATGCAAATACCGAACAGGCCTACCTTCCTCGGGGTGAGAAAATAAAGGGGACCTGGTTGCATCGGGTAAGAAGGTAAATGCACTTGTTGTGCAAAGTCAAAACTGAGATGTACTCGAATGTCACATGAGCAAGGGGCATGTTTGCCAAGGGGGGGTTCACCATTGTCTCTGTACGCTTCTTTTGCATCAGCACAAAATTTCTGATAAAGAGTTCTTTCGGCGGTTACACTGTCTAAATGTTTCTGCTGTTTCTTTAACTTGGCAGCTTTCACAACATCAGGTAAATTACTACTACAGGAAATGTCTCTGTTATTACGCTGGCACTCCCAGCAGAGGTCTGTCATGGGACGACTTGTGACTATTTTAGGAAGATACTTGCGCCATAAATGACCAAAAGTGGAGTAGGCAACAGCCCTATTGCCAGTCTCTTGCATGGCTTGTGTGTAAAGACGATGAACTTCAGCTTTTGTAGAACGGCAGGGGAGAATTAAGATGTCGTCTCTGTGGTGAGAAGATACTCTGCCTGGCAAGACAAGAGCATGTGTTTCGGCATAAGATGTGATGAAGTTGATAGTGTTCTTCAGGTCATCTATTGGCAAAGACCTCACAGCACGGTGACCACCACCCTGACGTGAACGAGTGACCAGACCATCCTCAGCGAAGGATTTTAGCAAAACTGTCAGCAAGTTTTGGCTAATCCTAGAAGTGAAGGGAGAGAAAAGAAATAGAAAAAATAATTAATAATAATTTAATCGTTGACAAAGGAAGAAATTGAACATAATGCAGGATCTTAAAATGACAATACCAAAATATTGATTCTTAGCAAATAATCATGTTATTATGAATAGCTATCTAATGTTCAGTATTAATGGGCACCACAAGATTCATGATAACACTCACTTGTAAAGGAATTTAAAGGTAGCTTTGCAAATAGGCTTGTTATGCATCCTGTAGTGGCTCTTTGGGTGTTTTCTCTCTCCCTTCCACTGGCGCCCCTTCTTGGTTGGACTGCATCGATCACTGTTGTCAGTAACAGTATTGAAAACGCCAAAGAGTGCCATGTCGAGCTCATCTGAAACGACAGTATAACAATAATGTAAAAATGAATTTGTGACTGACTAATATCACCGACACCAATCTTAGTCTGAGTCCCTACAGTTATCCTACGTAATTAGTTATCCTATGTAATTGGGTAGGACGTGTCCTCATTATTTAACAAGCTACAGCTTAAAATACTGATTAAAATACTGAATGAGTATTATACAGGCATGTATGGGCAATGAGGCAATAGAGAAAAACATTATTTTGAAATTACCTCGATGGATTTGGTCATGTTCCGACCGATGAGAGATGCGCTGTTCCACAGTGAACTGGTCTATGCATGGCCCGCCGTTAAACAATCGGCAGTTACATCTGAAATGGACAAAATCCTAGATTTTAATTTGCCCATAATGACACAAACAAACAATGTATTTTTAACCCTACATTCCACACGAGACGAGTAAGGAATCTCAGACGTCCCAAGTAAATAGCTACTCCCCAGATCTCGAGGGCCTTAAACTCCCCACGCACGAACAACACCATGCGACTTAAAACATACACCAATTAAATTTTAGAACCTCTAAATATACCCACAAGGTATCTAGCACATATAACAGCATTGGATTATAGATTTGGAATGATTTCCAGGGATGTACATAGCATAGTTTTCAGATCGCGTCCCCCAGCATGTCAACACACACGATAGAAAAGATGGCTGCAGAGCACCAACACTTACCGAAACGTGGAGCACTTTTCCCGTTCCTTGTCCACGACTGCCTGCATGTGATCAATAATAAGAATAGGTTCTGATGCTTCCTCAACTTCTTCTTCGTTCGTCTCCGGAGTTTCAGGCTGATCAGGGACGTCTGGTTCTCCATCTGAGTCAGATTCCACCGTCTCTGTTTCCTCGTTGAACACAAAATACTCTTCGATGAGGTTACGCCATTCGGCGTTGTCGACAACACCTCCCAAATTGGCTCGAGCGATGCCATTAAGAGCTTCTGCGACGGTGGCCTCAGCTTCCATGTTTAAATAATAAACCTTGGTCCATTTAAAACTTTGTTGGAGAGTAAAACACGTCTTGTATCGTCTGGAATCGAGGAATAACTGGTCGCTTCGATTCAAATCCAAGACCACGCTAGAAGATGGCGTCAGCCGGAAGTTGATCTTTCGGAGCGGCTGGACCAATCACAGGGCTGTATCGACCCCTCGTGGGCTCCCTTGACGACCCTAGCAACCATTGTTTACGCCGAATGCACTTGGAGAGAGCTCTGTGATTGGTTTACTTACGCGGCGATTCAAAAGGGAAGAATCCCATTGGCTAGAGGAGATTCGCGGCTTTCCGAGGATACCAAATGTGCTGGGGTACCCTACGATCAAATGTCCACGGCGTACGAGTGAATTTAGTGAAAAATAGCCTTCGGCTCCTTTGTTTAAACCCATCCAACCATGTTAGGAAAATGTTTACCGGCCGTTATGAAGCGTAAATAATTGTTTTTGGTACAAAATATTTTCCAGTCTAAAAAAAAACATAATAAAGATTAATATTACGGGAAAAAAAGTTTTCGACCGAAAAAGTCCTATACCACCTTTGGAGCCCTATATCTCAAAATGAAAGTTGCCGACATGGGACTCTTTTTGATGAATCGCCTCACAAATGTAGGTAACTAAGATCTTACATAAGCAATACTCTCGCTCCATCTCCCTAAATCCCTCTTTTGAAAATTTCAACTATTGATGGTTTAAACATGCCATTAGATATATTTATACCTGCTGCTAAATATGGTGTTATTCCTCATGGAATATTACTATTTTATTTCAATTAAGGACAAACATTCAAACAATTAATATTGTTACATTAAAGTTAAACAGTTCTTTTTTATGAGTTGCCAATCTTCTAGTAATCAATATAGAAATAGCCTAACGATTTATCTGAAAACATTTAACATTAATCAAAATCTTATGCAAAATAATAATAATAATACAATATACTAGAATACTGACTCACTCAACCTCCACAATGGATGTTAATTTCAATTTTTAATAAGCCATAATCATGCTGTTACTGATCTTTGTTATCTTGCTGCCTAAACTAATCTCATACCTTCATCTCCAAGGTGAAGGTAAAACTTTTGTCTCTTTCTCTATATCTTATGCTATCAAACATATTTTACGTTGCCATTGAGACTTGATATATAATCATATCCTTAGTGTAGATGTCTATATGTTGTATGATGAGAAAATATCAGAGAAATCAGAGTATCTGGGTCCAAATTAAGATCAAAACACACCTCTATATAGGCAGTTTTAATGCTATACAGTGGCCGTCGAGGGTTTGTTTGTCTGAGGTGGCACCGCGTGGACTCCCGGGAGACGGTGGGCGGAGCATAGCCCCGCTCGTGGAGAGGTTAATTGGTTGATGTGGGTATCATAAGGCATATTTAATATTAAGCGAAGTGCCCTATTTTGAAGTTTCTGAAGTTTGTCTACTAGTGGTTTGTGTGTATTGTGGATAATTACACCTCCATAATCAAAAAAAGGGAGTACTTTTGTTTTGTATATTTTCTTTGCTGTGTCTGTATCTATGTATTTTCTTATCTTATGTAATTGATAGATTTTGTGTGATATTGTTTTTATTGAGTGTTGTAGTTGTGCTTGGTAATTTAGTTTGTTGTCTATTGTAAAGCCTAGATATTTATATGTGCTAGTGTGTTGTAGTGGGTTTCCTAGGTAATTTATATTCTTGTTTTTTAAATTAGATATATTGTTTTTTGATCTGGATAGAAACATGATATTTGATTTATTAACATTCACTAAAAATAAATTGATTTTGCACCATTTTTGCAGATTGTCTATTGCTGTTTGCATTTCTGAAAATATTTGATCTATGTTTTTGCCATGCAGGTACAATATGGTGTCATCCGCGTAGAGAGACAGTTTACAGTTTGATACATGTGATTTGAGGTCATTAATAAAAACAATAAACATAAGTGGGCCCAGTATTGAGCCCTGAGGTACAGCAGTTTTTGTGGACAATTCTTGTGAAGTTAGATTATTTACAGTTACTTTCTGCCTCCTTTCCTCTAGATATGATTTACACCAGCACAATAGATTTCCATTTATTCCAATATGTTTCAATTTATCTAGTAGTATTCTATGATTAACCAAATCGAAAGCTTTTCGAAAGTCTATGAAAGATATTAACGTATCAAAATTATTATCAAGCTGCCATGCAATATCATCAGTCACTTTGGTTAGAGCCTCGATTGTGGACTTATCAGCTCTAAAGCCATATTGTTCAATATTTAGTATTTTATGTAGTTCTAGGTGTTCATAGATTCGCTTGTGGACTATTTTTTCAATTATTTTACTGGGGGTAGGGAGGAGTGATATTGGTCTATAGTTATTTATTAGATTTTTGTTTCCTCCTTTAAATAAGGGAATTACATTTGCTATTTTCCATTTTTCAGGACAGTGATTTGTGCTAAAAGAAAGGTTTATGCAGTGGGTAAATTCTTTGTAGAGTGTTATTAGGGCTATTTTTAGTATTTTGGTTGGGATATTTTCTATTGAGGAGGCTTTGTTTTGATTTATATCTTTAAGTAGTTTTAAAACTTCTTTCTCATTTGTTCTTATATTACATAATGAGTTTTGTGCTGGGGGGGGGGTTGTTGGTTCCCATTTCGGTATCATGTTTTTTGTTAGATCTGTTGCAATATTGATAAAGTAGTCATTTATGTAACCTGGCAGATTTTCATTTTCTATTGCTTGGTTTCCTGAGTCTGTTAGGTGTATTGTTGTATTTTTGTTCTTAGTAGGGGACAGAGTATTAACAACTTCCCAGAATTTTTTCTGATCGTGCAAATATTCATTCAATTCATGTAAAATAAATTCTCTTTTAGCATTTTTTAAGGCATAGTTTGCCTCTTTTCTAGCCTTTTTTGCTTCATCCCAGTCCTTTTGGTTTTTGGATTTTGAGGCTTTTTTCCTGAGGTTGTTTTTTCTTTGAATTATGCTGATTATTTCCTGTGATATCCAGGGATCATTTGATATCTTAACCTTGATCTGTTTCAGAGGGACCATTGAGTCTAAGATTATATTGATTCTCTCGATTATTTTATCCCATGCCTCTCTACATGATGTAATGGTGTAACAAAGGGTCCAATTAAAGCTGTTTTGTAGAGCTCTTTTGAACTTTTCAATATCTAGGTTTTTGATTGATCTGCCTTTTTTGAGTATAGTTTTGGGTTTCATGGAGCATTTCTTTCTTATAATATATATATTAGTTCGTGATCACTTAAGGATACCTCAATTACCCCAGCTTTCATTATAATTTCACAGTTTGTATAAATATGATCAATAAGTGTACCTGTTAATATTTTATTTTCATTTAAGTGGAAACGAGTAGGTTCTTTAATGAATTGGGACATGTTCGTATTGGCCTCAAAGTCTTTTAAATCTTTTCTATTCTTGTTTTTACTATCCAGGATATTTATGTTAAAATCACCTAAAAGGAAAATTTCATGCTTTTTATTTGTAGTTATTTTTTCTAGTGTCGTATTAAGGTATTGCATGAATATTTCATGATCTGCTTTAGGTGGTTTGTAGAGGCATCCGACATAAATGGGTTTTGTATAATTGATATTTAATCCAATCCAAATGCATTCACAGTTTTTTGAGCTTATATTTAGTTGGGATTGGTTAGTGTAGCTTAAGTTTGAATCTATGTATATGGCTACTCCTCCTCCTCTTTTCGGTTTATTGCTCTCTGTTTCGTTCCATTCTCTATCTAACCTTTCAAGATTATACTTTGGTAGTTCTATTTCATGATTGTTTATATTACTGTGCAGCCATGATTCCGATATGCCTATTATTTTTGGTGCTAATTTCAGGATTTCTGTTTTAAATAGATCAAATTTGCCAGGGAGGCTTTGTGTATTAAGATGTGTGATAGATAGTCCTTTATTATTATGGTAAATAAGGCAATGAAATATCAGGTCAGTGAGCTTATAATTATTTAATCTATATTTAAGTGGTTTATGGAGACCATAGGTTTATAATAGCCGCAATCTACATTCCCAGTCTTCTCCTATTACCAACAGGACGATCTACATTTGTAAACATCACTCTAGAAATCAGTCAGAAATCAGTCTAGAAATATCAATATTTAGGTCAGATTTTCAGAAAATGTACAATTGGCACCTGTACACATTTAGTCAATTCTGCTAAATTAGGTTGCAATTTGGCCAATACTAGATCAATTCGAGGATATTCGGCATTGCATTGATTCTAGCAATCTGTTTGGTTAGGTTAAACTGTATTTTGAACTTTATTTTCGTCTGAAATTTTGATTATTTGAGAAGATTGGCGAAGTTATATATTTTCTGAAAATCTGACCCATTTAGGTATAATAATACAACAACCGTTCTACCTTGTTTTGAATTAAATCGAAAATCATCGACAAGCTACGCAGATGCTTACTGTTATGAACATAATGACTCAAACATTTCTTAATGCAGTTATATAGTGTTATGACCAATACAAATTTCAGTTCAATTTAACGTCTCCTTTCTCACTGGAGGAATTGTAAACTAGTGATTTACAGTGAGAAGCTCCCCATTGGCTACACCGTTCGCTGTTGAGCAGTTCCTTTTTTTTGGAAACGTTTTTATTCAATGGGTGGCCAGACCCCTCTCACAGAAGAGTGATTTTCGTAGGCGTCATGACCGTGCAACTTTACAGAGTGTAGGGTGCATACAGTACATTGGTTCCTTTTAATTAATTATAGGAAATATGAAAACATGGACATCTAATCATTATCAACATAATCACGAAAAGATCTAGTGGAGTTGTTTCAAACTCACACGATATGGGTCAGATTTTCAGAAAATGTACAATTGGCAGCTGTACACATTTAGTAAATTCTGCAAAATTAGGCAGCAATTTGGTCAATACTATGTAAATTCGAGTATATTCGGCATTGCCTTGATTCTAACAATCTGTTTGGTTAGGATGAACTGTATTTTGAACTTTATTTTTGTCTGAAATTTGGGTTATTTGAGATGTTTGGTGAAGTTGAATTGTACATTGTCTGACGATCTGACCCATATGATAAATAATGAGATGAAATGAGGGTGAATGGAGATGATTAGCCTAGTGAAATATACGTGCTATAGCCATGGTGAGTGAGATGGTAGTGATACATTTCTTTGTTATACAATTGGTTTCTCGAATATTTACAATAACTAATTGATTTCAGGGTGACAAGTGACAGTGTTTTATTTACCTCTGTACCTGTTACCAACCACTAAAAGCCATAAAACATAATTCCCTCAAAAGTTAAAAAGAGTGAATTATGAAATATAACTTCACGATAAATAATTTAATTGCAAATGCCTCATATCCGGCAATACCTCATTTCTGAGAATTTGTCCTCATTTCCGTGAAGTTGTTACCAATAATTGATATATAATTGCATGAAAATCACCTAAAAGTGCGCTATAATTGAAAGTAAGCACCATGTGTTAACATAAGTGTAAGATTTTCAGAAAATGTACAATTCGCCTTCACCAATCCTCTGAAATAACTCACATTTAAAACAAAAATGAGCTTCAAAATGCAGTTTAACATTACAGAACTGATACTTTAAATCAATACGATACCAAATATACTCAGATATACCAGGTATTCTTCATTTTTCAGCCTAATTTAGCAGAATTTCCTAAATGTGTAGAGCTGCCAATTGTACATTTTCTGAAAATCTGACCCATAAGTGAAATAACATCACATGCCCTTGTATTCTGTTGGAATCGTTTAAATGCATGACCTTGAAATGTATGGAGACTCTTACAGAGGTGTGTGAGAGGGGGTGTAAATAGGTTATAATGAAATTGTTCGATTATAGTTGATGACATAAAATGTACCTTCAAGTATCAACTATACCTAAAATACAAACTATTTCATGAAGCCTTAATGTAGAGATAGCTGCACCGACTTTCTGATCTTTATTACCTTATACAACTTAAATAATTCTCAGACGCAGGCCAATGTAAGTTCAGAGAGTTACCAAATATTACTTTAATTGATCGAAGTAAACTTTGCTTTAAAATGTGCTTTTTGAGATGTTGATGTTTTTGTGACATTTTCCACAAAACAGCTTGGTGTCTATGGGAAAACGCAACTGGCTCTGGCCATTATTGGGTACCATAGTAAACAAGTATGTATGGAGATACGTATCAAAAACCATGCTAATGACAGTGAGATAAATGACCGAGTTTCTTATAATTCTAAACCTACTAACTTCTATTTGGGGCTTCCCATTAGCTTTAAAACGATGCCATAATTATCCCCAGCGTTATGGGTGAGCGAAATCAGGTGTTATTTATTTTATAGGGTCAGATTTTCTGAAAATGTACAATTGGCAGCTGTACACATTTAGTAAATTCTGCTAAATTAGGCAACAATATGGCCAATACTAGGTAAATTCGAGTATATTTGGCATTGCATTGTTTCTAGCAATCTGTTTGGTTAGGTTGAACTGTGTTTTAAACTTTATTTTCGCCTAAAACTCGGGTTATTTGAGAAGATTGGTGAAGGTGAATTGTACATTTTCTGAAAATCTGACCCATAACATGTGTGACACACGTGTGACACAAGTGTCACACTTAGTGGATTCACACAAGTCCCATATTTCGCTCAGAGAAATGCTACTACAATATAAATATTAAATTTGAGTTGAATGTTATCTATAGTTTACTTAACAACATAATGGTTTGGTCAATTTTACCACTGGGGAGAATGTATGTGTATGTATGTAATACTTTATTTCCGTTAATATAGTTAAATTTATATACTCTATTCTTTATTATATGAAATAAATGACTACTTGGGTGAAATCGCCAGAAATGTACAATTCGCCTTTACCAATCTCCCAAATAACCCAAATTTAATGCATACATTCAGTTCAAAATTCAGTTCAACATAACCAAACAGATTGTTTGAATCAAGGTAATATCAAATATACGTGGTATTAGCCATTTTACAGTCTATTTTAGCAGAATTTACTTAATGTGTAGATCTGCCAATTGAACATCTTCTAAAGATCTGACGCACTTTAATTATTATCAAGAAGATTACGCGCTATCCTAGATAACGCTCTCGATATTAAATAGAGGTAGATATGAATTAAATAGCCGCATTCTCCCGAATCTGAGTTGCATTTTGATAGTAATCCCTTCATATGTAAATGATTTGGAAGGGAGATACTTAACATTTTAGGAATAAGAATTCTTAGAGCATTTGGGATATATTAATTTTTGTATAAACAATGCTGGAATAATTCATCTCACATGTCTTCTTATTCCAGGCAAAGTCTAGCATCTACTACCCAGACCACGTTCGGGTAAATTTAAAAAATCATTGTTGTATAACATATGTACCACCTGGAATGACCTACCTAGAGACCGCAGACTTGTAGATGACTTTATGGAATTCAAGAAGATTGTCAAACTCCAATTCTTGATGAACAACTGAGGTTTTTAAGTAACCAGATATCCTAGAACCGTGTGATTTTGTTATATGGGTCAGATTTTCAGCAAATGTACAATTGGCAGCTTTACACATTTAGAAAATTCTGCTAAATTAGGCTGAAAAATGATGAATAACGGGTATATCTGAGTACATTTGGTACCACATTGATTTAAAGTATCAGTTCTGTTATGTCAAACTGCATTTTGAAGCTCATTTTTGTCTTAAATATGGGTTATTTGAGAGGATTGGTGAAGGCCAATTGTACATTTTCTGAAAATACGACCCATATTCCTCTCTGACTATCAAGCTCTAGCCACTCAATATTTGCTCGTGTATACAATTACTCTTGTCTAAACAGTGGCAAAATAAGTGTGTGTATTTGGGTCAGATTTTCAGAAAATGTACAATTCGTCTTCACCAATCTTCTAAAATAACCCAAATTTCAGACGAAAATAAAGTTCAAAATACAGTTCAAACTAACCAAACAGATTGCTAGGATCAATGCAATGCCAAAAATACTGGAATTTACCTAATATTGACCAAATTGCAGCCAAATTTAGCAGAATATATAAATGTATACAGCTGCCAATTGTACATTTTCTGAAAATCTTACCCATTTCTGTGCTGATTATAATGGCATGTTGTTGAGTATATTTCTCCGATTGTTCAGAGTCAAATCCTCATCACGACTGCTAAATTGTATAACCCACTAGACAGTATGTAACCATCATATCACCCCATTACATCTCATCTCATTAATTTAACCTTGTTATCAGCCAATGTACAGATATATGTCATAGACGTATAGTCAAGTGTAAAACTTATACTTTTTGTGAAATAATGAAAGATAACCAGTGTAATACTGCACCGATGTATATAACTGTATGTAGCAATGCCTAGCTCGCTACGAAAATCACCTTCGGAGTGAGAGCAGCCGGGCACCACTGAATAAAAGCTTTGAAAAAAAACTCAGGCAATGGCGGTATATCACCGGATGGTGAGTCGTGCTTATACTACTATTAATCGATATTTGTTTAAAATGACTTATGTAAAGTTTGTAACCGTGCCTGAATAAAGACCAGTACCAAAAAAAATATATTCTGCTATGGTCTTTTCCCTGATAGTCTACAGGGCCTGGTCCACTAAGCCGATTCTCAATCGATTCTCACAGAATTGAGTACAAAAGAGCCCCCTCTGCGGCACAAAATCGCATGAGAATCGGCTTGGTGGACTAGGCCCTTATTACATACATGATAGAACATGCTGCGTTACTTTCTGACATGCTATGAATATGTTTCATAAATTATACACAAGTCAGCACATCGGTCAGATTTTCAGAATATGTACAATTGGCAGTTCTAGACATTTAGTAAATTCTGCTGCAATTTGGTCAATACTAGGTAAATTAGAGTATATTCGGCATTGCATTGATTCTAGCAATCTGTTTGGTTAGGTTGAACTGTATTTTGAACTTTATTTTCGTCTGAAATGTGGGTTATTTGAGAAGATTGGCGAAGTTGAATTGTGCATTTTCTGAAAATCTGACCCACATGAGTCTGTAGTATAATGGGTAGAGCGTTTCCCTCATGTGCATTATAATGTCCGGAGTTTGAATCCAGGGAGGGCGGCGGACAAGTATAGGCGCCTTGTGAATGTAATTCAGATATGTTTGTAGCGCTGTTTGTAGCATGAATGAATGTGTTTTTTAACCTAAAAACTGCTTTCTTCATGCATAACAAAAATACTGAAATACATAATTATTACATGCTTTAATGTTTACCATTATTGGAGTCTGCTTGATCTCATCTTTTCAAATACGATATCTCAAAATACATTTGGGTCAGATTTTCAGAAAATGTACAATTAGCCGTCACCAATCTTCTCAAATAACACACATTTCAGACGAAAATAAAGCTCAGTTCAACCTAACCAAACAGATTGCTAGAATCAATGCAATGCCGAATATACTCAAATTTACCTAGTATTGACCAAATTGCAGCCTAATTTAGCAGAATTTACGAAATGTGTAGAGCTGCCAATTGTACATTTTCTGAAAATCTGACCCATTTGTTAGTAACACATCACATATAACCAAGCACCTCTAGTGGACCTCATTTATGATGGACTCTCCTAGTGTCCCAACACAAACCTATCGATGCATATGACATTATGCAACATTGTATTGTATAGAATTTTGTTTTGTGTATTCGCAGATAAGATAAGATATGGTAAAAATAATAACAACTATCTACTCAGAAAATGGGTAGCCCTTATATTTTTGGTAATCAGAAATTATCCAGAGTATCCCTACTATAGGAAAAAGATAAAATTGAATAAAGTACCGTCTATCATGAGATAGCTCAGGGAATTTCCATACCTCCTTGATAGTTTTAACTCATAAATTCGAATGGTTTAACCCACTCTTAATGAAATTAACCTGCAATGATAGTTACATACATCAATATTGGGTACATAAAGGTTTAAATGAAACCATATCATAGGAATATTGTAAATGTACTTCAAAGAATCATATAATATGACAGAGATTTACAGATCAAAGGACCTTTACCAGCACACTCATTACAATGATAGGCTGATTTAGCAACCACAATGCTAACGCTAACACTAAAGCTAACATATGTTTTATGAGCACTACATCATTACTAGGTGTGCTATTCTTAGCATGCCTACCTGAGATACGGACGTCAATTACGCTAAGAGGTGGGTCAATACGTTCCCAACGTATGTCTATTTCATGCTAAAATGATGGTCAATTGTGATTTCATTTTTATGTACAAATGAGTGTAGGTGTTTTTCTTTGTATTCAGGTGTAACACACTACTCACCTTCAGGAAATTGTTTTTTTGCCCTCTGAAAACACCTCTCCTCCTCTAAAACTGATTGATTCTTGCCATTACATATGGCCCACCCTATCGTGAGAAACTAGCGTTTGCGTTAGCGTTTTGCTGTTGCGTTGTGGTTGCTAAATCTTCCTAATGTGTTACGGCCAGTCTTTAACATAAACTCATGTAATGAGGGATGTGCATGTCCGCCATCTTGAATCTTAATTCGCATGTAATTAGGGGACACATAGTACAATGTGTAATTGATCCTCCCATGTAAATATCCATGCGTTATCAAATCAATTCCACATGTTTATAACATATGATCGCCTCAAAAGAACCAATATATTCTTGTCTAAATCCCTCTACTAAAGTTTGTTCAAACAAGAATTAGTTAACATTGATCAGTTTACATTTAATTATTTATTTCGGGTTCATGCAGAAGATTGCGTTTCCAAGGCAAACGAAGATTGATGTCGGTTAAATGTAAAGTTTGAGAGGGAGGGATAGTAGGATGGAGAGGAAGGGGAGACAGAAAACATGAAATCCCTATCCCATATATGACTGGTCACTCCATGTAATTCTGTTAGTCCCTTTAACACCTTTGCATATGAGGCATCTTACTTCTCAACTTGCCACTTTAATTCACACATGGTCTATCCTTAAATTCACACCTAAATGCCATCCCCTCCCCCTCCAAGCCATTACGAGCATGATTCTGATCCCATCCGCTGATATCAGAATCAACAGATTCTTCACACTAATATCCAGGATGGGAGGAGCCAAGATGCTATCAATGATTGACAGACATTACCCCAATCCATTTCCATTGATGTTATCTCATCAATCTAAAAAGGATTTGACACATGCAAAACGGGCTTCTTTAAGAAGCGGGAGAAGTGGGGGGGGGGACCTTAGACTTCTATTTATGTTAATGTCCTGTCAACCTAATAGCCAACGAATCGCTCTTTGCAATAGGGGAGTTGCATGTCTCACTGCGCATGCCTACTGCAGTGCATGCTGGGATGGATTCTGATGAAATCTGACATACAAATATTTGGCAACATTTTTATCGAAAATTGCAAGAATGTTTTCACCAATATCAGAGCTTTTATAAATGATCTATGAAAACTAAATGCATGATGGGAAAGATGGAGTCTTGTCTTATGGAAAATGCATAACGCATGGATATTGAAATTTGAGCATTGATAAATATCCCATGCTGAACATGGCATGTTTTCTCTAGATTTTAGACTGTACCATTACTCCCATAATTCCATGCGAATCAAGATTCAAAATGGCGGCTATGCAACTCCCCTATTAACTATGATGAAATATGTAGCTGTACTGTATAGCACTCTTTTGGTTTTCTTTACGGTAGGTGGAAAAAGTATGTAATTAGTTTTTTTAACAAGATTGATTGCAAAGAGTAGGGCCAATGTTTGACACTCACTCATACATAATGTACTGTGACTCAACTTCATATATGGGTCAGATTTTCAGAAAATGTACAATTCATCTTCACCAATCCTCTCCAATAACCCAGATTTAAGACAGAAATGAGCTTCAAAATGCCGTTTGACATAACAGAACTGATACTATAAATCAATTTGACACCAAATATACTCAGATATACCCGGTATTCTTCATTGTTCAGCCTAATTTAGGAGAATTTCCTAAATGTATAGAGCTGTCAATTGTACATTTTCTGAAAATCTGACTCATATCTTTTTGTACACATATGTTACAATCTGTATCACATATTGCGCCTATCAAATGGAATGCGCATATAATGAAATATAAAATGTATCATACTTCGACTGAATGGGTTATTCACTTCGAGCGGGAAGAATACACCCGTTTACTAGTTTGTTCATTTCTGTCTGGGTTGTATAAAGAGATAGAATAGGGGATTTGCATAGCCCCCATTTTGAATCTTGATTCGCTATGAATTATAGGACTAATGGTACAGTCTGAAATCTATAGAAAACATGTCATGTTTAGCTTGGACTATTTACTAATGCTTTAATGTCAGCATCCAAGTGTGTTATATGTTTTCATGACATAGGTCCCCGTCCTTCCCATCATGCATTTGGTTTTCATAGATCATTTATATAAGCTGTGATATTGGTGAAAACATTCTTGCGATTTTCGATAGGAAGTCCCCTATTACTGCAATGTAAGCACATCTGTGGTTGGTCTATATCCCCATCATTGACGACGTCGACCAATCAGAGATGAGCTTACTCAGCAGCGAGGCACATTAAGAAAAACATGGCCGTCTAAACTGCTTCTGAATGAATGATGATTTTCTATTATTTCCAAGACATTGAAGAAATGCGGGCCATTCTTCGTAATAATTCAGGGTCAGTAGTTGGGCTAGAAATTAATCAACGCAACACACAGAGATGTATGCTTCACAATTTATGCTTGTCAATTTTACAACATAGTCTATAGGAATAACTGTACTCGAGGTTAGGAACTACTCGTGTGATTCAATTGCTCGAGTTAAAACTTTATTTTGTATCCAACAAGAAGCCGAATGTCGCGCGTTGGATGCAAAATAAAGTTTTAACTTGTAGTTCTAACCTCATGTACAGTACTATATAATATGATCTAAGGATATCCAGCTTCTAAGTGTTGCAACCACAAGTTGTAACGACGCCTACCCCACCCCAGCCAAAAAACCCCACAACATGCACACCTGCATACATATTAAAGTCTTATATACATATAAAAGTCTTATGCCTTCTTTAAGATTTTCTATTAACACATTACCGTTTTTGCTGCCTACAATGTAAGGAGAGAGCGATCTAGAGAGATATCTGTCTCCCAATTCTCTTCCTTTACATCCCATAAGTGTATTATAGCTCTATAATACGATGGAAAGTTTAAAGTTATTGCAACTGACAAATACTGACTTCTAAAAACTAATATGGGAAACTGAGATTATGACAAACAGAGGTACTTACAGCCACTTGCCTTGATCTAGATAGTGCGTGCTTGTGTGTAGTGTATTCCTGATACTAAACCTAAAGAGGTCTGAACTATAGCCTTCCCCGGCAGTAAACAGATCACATAGAGTGTTGGATGGTGAGTGTCAGTAAAGGCTGGGTTCCACTGGCCGCCTACTCCTCCTGCTACTCCTCCTGCTACTACTCCTGCTACTCCTCCTGCTACTACTCCTGCTACTCCTCCTGCTACTACTCCTGCTACACCTCCTGCTACTCCTCCTGCTACTCCTCCTGCTGCTCCTCCTGCTACTACTCCTGCTACTCCTCCTGCTACTCCTCCTGCTACTCCTCCTGCTACTCCTCCTGCTACTACTCCTCCTACTACTCCTCCTACTACTCCTGCTACTCCTCCTGCTACTCCTCCTGCTACTCCTCCTGCTACTCCTCCTGCTACTCCTCCTGCTACTCCTCCTTCCTGCTACTACTCCTGCTACTCCTCCTGCTACTCCTTCCTGCTAGTACTCCTGCTAGTACTCCTGCTACTACTCCTGCTACTACTCCTGCTACTACTCCTGCTACTCCTTCCTGCTAGTACTCCTGCTACTACTCCTGCTACTCCTCCTGCTACTCCTCCTGCTACTACTCCTGCTACTACTCCTGCTACTACTCCTGCTACTCCTCCTGCTACTCCTCCTGCTACTCCTCCTGCTACTCCTCCTGCTACTCCTCCTGCTACTCCTTCTACTACTCCTCCTGCTACTCCTCCTGCTACTCCTCCTGCTACTCCTTCTACTACTCCTCCTGCTACTACTCCTGCTACTCCTCCTGCTACTCCTCCTGCTACTCCTTCTGCTACTATTGCTCCCGCTTCTTTAGAAGTGGGAGCAATAGACTGAAGGTAACCGGAATGGGTGCTATTGGGACATTACTTCCACCGCTACTTCTACCGCTACTTCTACCACTTACAGCAGCAGCATCATAAATGGGTCAGATTTTCAGAAAATGTACAATTCAACTTCGCCAATCTTCTCAAATAACCCAAATTTCAGACGAAACTAAAGTTGAAAATACAGTTCAACCTAGCCAAACAGATTGCTAGAATCAATGCAATGCCGAATATAATCGAATTTACCTAGTATTGACCAAATGTTAGCCTAATTGAGCAGATTTTACTAAATATGTACAGCTGCCAACTGAAAATCTGTCCCATATGCTGTAGGTATGGCAAAGAATCTATAGATCTATGTCAGATAAGAGTGCTTCATTACAGTTAGTTCTTCGGTCTGAATTTGTTATTAGATGTTTGTTGATAACAGAGAGGTAGACCTAAAAGCGGCACTCTTGCATTAACATACTATGTACAGTGCCTCTACTGTTTGTTCCATTCTTTCCCTACACATCCAAAAGTAACATTATTACTTAAGTATTAATTAAGTATTAATTTAAATTGCGTGTATGGTTATATATTACCTGTTGTCACAGGATCCATTATATCAATGACACCTTTATTAAAACATTCTATATAACTTTTTCTAATTTCTAAGGTTTACAATTAAAACTTAAATGTAATCTGGCTGCTTACGAAAAGATTCCTCTGCTTTCTATAAATAGACTGACTAAGTCAGGACATGATGAAAATGACAATTATAGCAATATTTTTGTGAAGATTGTAACTGTTTGTTTACCTGAAAAAATTTTGTCCAAAAAAAACATGACCAACATTTTGGAGGGGTTTCCCGGTTGTTTCTGCTGCAGGGCTTCATAAAGGTTCATACAATACAGAAAATATATAATTGAGTAAATATGTAGTGAGTCATCAACCCATCAACATCATTGCGTCTGAGAATAATTATAGATTTGAGATACGTCTCCCATTTTTGTTAATTTAATTAGATCAGAGATCTAGTTCTTTCTTAAAATTTTGATTTGATATTTTCATTTAGGATGTTTCTACAGACAGGTCAAAATAAGCATTTTTGAGTATTTTGGTTTTTGGTCGAGGTAGTGGGAGGTTTGTGTGACTGTGTTTGTTTTGGGTTTGGCTTGTTGTGCACGTGAGCATTTGTATATGGGTCAGATCTGCAGAAAATGTACAATTCAACTTCGCCAATCTTCTCAAATAACCCAAATTTCAGTCGAAAATAAAGTTCAAAATACAGTTCAACTTAACCAAACAGATTGATAGAATCAATACAATGCCGAATATACTCGAATTTACCTAGTATTGACCAAATTGCAGCCTAATTCAGCAGAATTTACTAAATGTGTACAGCTGCCAATTGTACACTTTCTGAAAATCTGACCCCTATGAGGCAGAGGAGGTCTCTGTTTCTTCTGTCTTTGAGTGTGTCTAGTCCTAATGTACGTTTGGAATGTTTGCCATAAAACGCTGTAAATACATATAAATAGTAAATGTGGCGTGAGGAAGAAAGACAGCATAATATGTTTATGATATGAATTATTTTAATTTGTAAGGTCAGTATGTCAAAGTCGTTATGTTTAATCACATTGAAGTTCGCAGAAATATCTGCCCGTTCTATGAATAAAAATGTTGTTAACTCGTGAAGTGAAGAAGTCAAGGCTTGGTTGGTAGAATAATCGACCTTTAATTCTTGGACACATTTCGGCCAAAATGTTCTGTTTCACAAAAGAACCTTAGAACCACCCAATGGTTGTCCGACGTTGAAGGGCCCTACAATATATGTATGTACTATTTTTATTTCCGTAAATAGACTTACAATTCTCGGAAAAGGGAATAAAGTTATACAATATATGTGTATAAACAAAACTTTCAAGATATCTAGGTCTTCCAAGTCTTCCTATTGCATGAGTGGTATATAGTTATCAATGTTCATCTTGATTTTACCAAGTGTAAGGTGTTGTTCTTTAAATACTTAGAAGATTTAATGAGGGCACATGACATAAACTATATGGAAACTGATCATAAGGCAGTTCAATAAGAAACAATATTAGCTTTGGCTAACAACAAATATTACAAAGATGTACATACATAATATTTTCATTGAATTATTCCATGTCAATTACTTATTATGTTTGAGAGATAAATTACAATCTCTCTATAATACTTTCATAGGAGCTAAACTAAACTTACAATTTACTACACTCTACCATTTTATACATATTTGAATAAGTATTTTTAAAATGACAATATAGTAATGTACAGCAAGTTTTAGTATAATAATTCAGTTATAATATAGTTATTCATACACGGATGAATGTCCTAGGCGAGTGAATGGTACTTAGTTAAGATGGTACTGGTTTATTAATAGATTTCTCTTCCTGACCAAGATTCACTTGGTTGAGCATGTGGCACCCCCTGGTATCATACATACCAACATACCAGGGAACGGTAGGAAGACCTAGGTGTAAATCCTATAAGGTACCTAGAAACCTGTAGATCTGTTCATCGAAAATTAATGTAAGATCTCAGTGATGAATAAAAGATATTTCTATTCTATTCTATTCTACCATGTATTTAAGCGACATTGAGAGGCTGCTAGAGGTCATTAATCCTTTAATGCATGAGCTTTCCCTCATCTAAATACTCCATTTAACTGTTTATAAATACTTTAAATGTGATGTGTTTCAGGAAAATGAGTCATAAGTCGCAAAAAATAGATTTTGAGATATCACGATATTTGAAAAGATGAGATCAAGCCGATTCCAATGATAGTAAACAGTCTAATAATCTAATAAGTATTTCTAGATTTTAAGTTTGATATTTTCGTTTTTGAAAAAAAATAGTTTCCAATATTTCTGGGGGTCAATAAACAGTAAAGTAACTAAATGTAGTCTATATGAGGACCTTTAACACGAAAGGATATATTACATAGATTGTACTGAAATTTGATACATGTATGTATTGATGTAACCATAAGTTATCAACCCTTAAAAAATTCGAACATTCCAATAATGTGATCTTGTGAAAAAAATACTTTGAAAAATATCAATTTTGCGACTTATGACTCATTTTCCTGAAACACATCACAAATGTGTAGCCTCGTTTTAAACAGACTAGTATCTTGACATCATGCCATACAAATCAAGCAAAGCTATTTATATCTATTTGAATCATTATTATAGGGATTTAACCATTTCATCTGCAAATAGGATCTAAATTTCATGTTAAAGTTGCACTCTTATTTAATATTGGGCAAAAGCTAAAGATTCCCTTCTTTTCCAATCCATCAAAATATCATCTGATCAAAGTCGTTTCCCAGTTGTTGTCGCTACAGTGATTTATAGTAGTCCACATTTTATATTTCTGAGACCCACTGAAACCCCTGTCTTCACTTATTATCGCTCACCCGTGCTCGTTCTCTCTTTGCCGACTTCAAATTTAAGTACTTATTTTGTTTTATTTTTTTTAAAGAAATTTTATTGAGTCCAGTTCCTTTGTGCGGTACAATGGTAATCTCATGGAACCCAGTTGGAAAAAAAACTTGTTGTATGTACATTTTTATCATTTAACGATTTAGTTTGACATCGAAATAACAAGGGAAAAAATTTACTGTTGAGAGAACAGAAATACATTTTGTTTTATACATTTGAGTTTGAATTGTTTTTTGTTTTTTTGTTTTTGCCTCGCGCAAAAAGCTACACGAATAATAAAAACAACAATTTATATTCTAATTTTTCATAATCAATATAAGGACAGTAGAGTACCTGTCATGACACCCTTGTGCTGATACAACGTTCTAACCAAACCAGTCGTTGTTATTCCTAAGATATGACTTAACTGCTGGCCAGCCTTTTTGTCTTATACATGCAGGAAGATTGTTCCAAATTCTTGGACCTCGTTTATAAATAACCTTTATAAACCTAAAACTTCAGCAGATTATTGATGAATTCATTCCTACAAGTTATGATACCAGATAAATTGGTCAGACCATTTTTGTCATAATGGTTAAGATGCCGCTTGAAGTATTACATGAAACTTATCAGCAAAGACAGTGTTCCACATTGCCTGGATTCAGCTCAGTTTCAGAAGAATGTCAATACATATCTTTATATTTGGAATGACCTTCCAGAATTGATTCGGAATTGTGTTGATCCAACGGGATTTGGTAAATAATTGAAATATCTTTATTGGTTGAAGTTTGATGAAAGTAATGTCTAGCTACTACCTACCAGTAGTTTTTAATCAGTCCCTTAATTTTTATGTAAAGTCCTCATTAGGGCTAGGCGATTGTGTACGAACAGAAAAGAGAATAGTTTTGAAGCGTATTTGCATAATTCTCAGACTGAATAATGAATGGATAGATTGTGGATTTGATATAAATTGTATTTGGTAGTATATTTAAGTAGACAAAAATAGTAATGATTAATTATGAGGCCAATATTAACGAAAGATCATATGAATCATATAGTGTTTAGAAGGATTATATGATTATAGTGTTATAGTAGAATTAAAAGGATAATTGGTTACAGATTAGAGGCAATGCAAGAAAACATCCACAGGGTGGACAGGCGTATTTTTTGATGAATGATGTAATTGTATGGCCATATTTGTAATAAAAAAAATAAAAAAATCTTCATAATAAAGATGGTGTCTGCAATGCAACGCCAATTGCTTCCACCTGATATTGTTCGGATTTATTAATTTCAGGTAACATTTGATTATGCTTGTGTCTGTTTCTCCAGTCCACCATCATCTTAAGTGGACACATAAGAGACAGCATGAGAGAAATCAACATCACTGTATTAACCTGTAAAAGAGAACAATAAGATACTAAAGTATACCCAGAATACCACCCACAAGGACAGACAGTGACTAAAAAGTTGGTAATAAAGAATCAAACTTAATTAAGGCAAGAAGTCTTAAACTGTTGTTGTTTTCACTTCGAGTTAGTAAACTGCATTTAGGCCCCCCCCCCCAAATATAGGTGTGTTTCCGATTTACCCCCCCCCCCCCTACCTAGAAAAACCTTACCCTACCTAAAAAAATAAGTTACCATACCTGATTTTTTTCCCATCATATCTTACTTTTCTTGGATTTTTTGACAAAAAAAGCTTATGATAGCCGGAAAACGGGTTTTCCTAATCTGAAACTGTCAAAAAGCACATTTCCCATGTTTAAAACAACTATTGTTATGAAATAGACATTTTTTTCAGTTCCTGGGAGGTGGTTTCAAAAAAAAATTAAAAAGAAAAAATAAGTTACCACCCCCCTACCTAGTTTTCAGCCAGAAAAATCGGAAACACACCTATTTTTTTTGGGCCTTAGCAAACTGCATTTATCAGGCTGTCAGAAAATGTACAATCAACAGCTCTACATATTTATTTATTCTTATTATTCTTCCTCTCTGTGTTCAGGAGGAGAACAAGGTTTGATACTTTGAAGAGAGGCAAAACAGGATTTCCTAGTGGTTGTACACGCTTCATCTATGTATTATAGCTCTACACATTTAGTTAATTTACCTAAATTAAGTCAATATATGGGTCAGATTCTCAGACAATGTACAATTGGCAGCTGTACATATTTAGTAATTTCTGCTAAATTCTGCTAAATAATGATAAATTTTGGGTACATCTGAGTATATTTGGTATCGCATTGGTTTAAAGTATCAGTTCTGTTATGTTAAACTGTATTTTGAAGCTCATTTTTGTCTTAAATATGTGTTATTTGAGAGGATTGGTGAAGGCCAATTGTACATTTTCTGAAAATCTAACCCATATAACAAATACTAGTAATAGCTGATGGCATAAAGAATTCTTGTGAGTCATCTGAGAGGATAAGTAAAGAGGAATTGTACATTTTCTGATGCCCTAACCCACATAGCTTAACTGGTTATGTACTACCAGGATGAAATTAAGATCGATATATCGATAGGGGAAATGGAATTAGAGAGAAAGGGGAGGGGTAGGTGGGGGGAGGGGAAGGAACACTGTCGAGAAATATTGTATATCATAAAGTCTGTTTAGCGATTGCTATTCCATGTAATATGAAACATTATCATCCAACATAGAACATTTTGAATGTCAAAAGAAAGCACATTACGTGCTTGTAATAATAATTGTGAACCCAAAAAATCAATAGATTAAACTAATGTAAACATGTTAATTATAGATTACTGTTCATGTATTATGTGAAAATTTCAAAATGAAGTGTTATCAATCGACCAGCCAGGAAAACCTGCAATTGAGCAGAGGGCTAATACCTATTCAGATGATGCTTCAATATTATGTAACTGTAATAACTTGATATTGATTAAAAGTTTTATATATATATAGCTACCTGATCAAAGGATCCAGTGTATTCTACCCACAATAGGTAAGGGTACATGATACATGCTGCCACTCCTATAGACAACCGGGCTATGCCACTTGCCACACCATACAGACGAACAGGCCAACTGCAAACAAATATTTTATTAAAAAATTTAAACTTGTCATAATATGGTGGTAAAGCTGGGCGCATTGGAATGACCCAGTTTACTGGGAAATAAAATCTTTAAAAAGAAATTAAAAAAAATGACTTGTTTACACCGTTGGAAGAAAAGAATCAAAGTAAAATAATAAGTTTTTCCTATATAAATTCTGATTAAAGTGTATGGCACATTTCTAGCTTTCCTAAATTTTAATTCTTCATCATTCTTTGCTAATTCCTTAGATTCAGATAAGGAAGGGAGAAAAATGAAATTTAGCTTCAGTAGATAGTGAAGCCTGACAATCGTTATCATCTAGGTAAACTTATGGATAGAACATAATTCTTGTGATCATGATTGAGTCTATCCGATCTAGTTGCCACCTATCCTTTTAATTCGGAATTAATCTGGGTAACGCTGATTCATCCTGTGATACTTCCAGCTGTAGCAAAGTTGAAAGAGGGCGAGGGACTTGCCACGCTTTTGCATTATAGCATTAATACCCGAGGTTTCGGGTGGTCTAAGCGGTCTGTTGCCTGGTGGACAATTTGAGGGGCGTTAGCCCAGAGAATTTCCACCAGGCAACAGACCACTTAGACCCTCCAAACCTCGGGTATTAGTGCTTTTAGACACGGTTTGGTCATATTTGACTGTTATTTACCACTTACTGACTATTATTTACCAGTTCTTTCAAAGTCTATAACCCCAATTCCTTACCGGAAGTAGCATATGTATATTTGTGACAAAAATACACCCCAGAATCTGACCAAACCGGGTCTAAACTCCTGTAGAACATTACTCACACTATAAACTCATTTTGTATATCTAGCCAGTTGCAATGATGTCAGTATCACACAGGCATTTGAATTATTCAATCAGTTAGGAACTAGTGAGATGCGATCAATTTTCTAACAAATGTCTGGTTTTAGCATGGGAACTGTAAGGTAAGTTGTCGTCTCTAGCCAGGCAATGGTGGGGATAACTGCTTCTCATGTTAAGTTTGTCCACCATGCACCATATGAGTCAGATTTTCAGAAAATGTACAATTGACAGCTGTACACATTTAGGAAATTCTCCTAAATTAGGCTGAACAATGAAGAATACCGGGTATATCTGAGTATTTTTGGTATCAAATTGATTTATAGTATCAGTTCTTTTATGTCAAACGGCATTTTGAAGCTCATTTCTGCCTTTAATGTGGGTTATTCAAGAGGATTGCTGAAGGCGAATTGTACATTTTAGGAAAATCTGACCCATATCGAGGATTGCAAGAATTGGGTGATGAGAATATCAAAATTAATATTGAATTTCTGAGGTTAACTATGAGCAGCTTGGAAGGAAAACCTACAATAGATCTATGTTACTTACATTATTCCTTGGTAGGCATTTGCTGTGGAATAAGTGAATATTCTGCCAATGCTGAATATGGCTATAGCAGTATAAATGGATGTTTCCGACTTAATGAAGAGCGGGACAGACATGGCTAACAGTAGACAGGAAGTGATGAGGATGGGAAGCATCATGGAGGTCAGCGTCCCTGCATCCTTGTCTATTGCACCTGTAAACAACATAAACAACAATAGTTTCAAATACTGCAATAAAGGTTAGATGATGTAGAGTGACATGAAACGTATCACAAATGTGAAATTGTCAATAAAAGTTGTTTTAAAAAAATAGTGAAGCTGACTGATAAAGGTCAGACTTGTGTAGTATTATCTTCTTTGAGTAAAATATAAATTACTGTTTTGTGTATTATTATATACACGCATTGCTCTGAAAACAATGTATCTAGAGTGATTTACGCATAGTCATATTTCGCTAGTGATTTACGTGGGGTTGTCATGGCAACCATTTTGTTTTGTTACTCTGATTACTGGTAAAATTCAAATTTATGAGTCGATTTTTTCTATTTTCATGATTGAAAGCATGTACAATAAATCTCTTAACTAACTTGTTGGTTTCAGCTGCTTAGAATATTGCACGAGTTGCGTAGCATGCTCCTTCAACCAACTTGTTAGTTAACCTGTATACATAACTCTATTCTTGAATGTCTATATCATAAATGTATTCCACAGGTTAGAGTAAAGCGCATATAATCGCATAATGCTGTATGAAGCTTTCAACATTTCTTTATTGAATAATAAAACTAATATGGTTCTACTTACACAGCTTTTTCCTGCCAACATCCATGATAATGCCAGGAAGTAGAGCAAACAACATGCCCAATATTAAGTTACCATAAGCCATGTAATCCGTAAAAAGGCTCACTGAAATATGGTTTAAATCACAAAAAGTTTAATTATTCGATATTATTCTCTTTAAAACCTTGTAATAACACAGCATGTATGTAGTGCAGAATAAACAATAGATGTTTCAATGAGTACATGGGTCAGATCTTCAGAAAATGTACAATTCAACTTCGGCAATCTTCTCAAAAGGCCCACATTTCAGACGAAAATAAAGTTCAAAATACAGTTCAACCTAACCAAACAGATTGCTAGAATCAATCCAATGCCGAATATACTCAAATTTACCTAGAACTGACCAAATTGCAGCCTAATTTAGCAGAATTTACTAAATGTGTACAGCTGCCAATTGTACATTTTCTGAAAATCTTACCCACATGTATGATCATACACCACATGTGATAGAAGTCATGTATGTATCATGTGATATGATTATAAATAAAGATACATCAGTCAGGGGGAGTAGGGGGATTTGCATGTGCCACTGCACTTGTCTGTTACAGTCCATCCTGGGCTGGATTTTGATGAAATCCGACATACAAATATTTGGCAACATTTTTATGGTTCTACTTACAATTGCAAGAATGTTTTCACCAATATCATAGCTTATATAAATGATCTATAGTTGAAAGTAGGCTATAGTTAAAATCGTTTGCCTCTAAAAATGGATATATCTAAGTTAGAATTCATAAAACTATATGATCGATGAACAAACAGAGATGCTTAGAATTGTACATGAAATTATGTTGTCAGCTCCCTATATATGTAACACATCACAAAAGAGTCCAACTATTATAAAGATGCTACTTAATAGATACTGGTCCTAACTAACACTTGTTAATACATCCATCACCAATGCTGGATTGTGATGTTATATTGTAGCAGAAGAGGGCACCACTAGTGAGAAGGTTGCTAGGTATGAGAATAATGAAGAAGTCATTGATGCTGTTTCTGTTGGTTACTTCTAATGAAGGAAGTGACATGCTTATGGGTAAAAATACAGTTCAACCTAACCAAACAGATTGCTAGAATCGATGCAGTGCCAAATATTCTCGAATTGACTTAGTATTGACCAAATTGCAGCCTAATTTTGCAGAATTTACTAAATGTGTACAGCTACTAATTGTACATTTTCTGAAAATCTGACCCACATGCACATTGAAGTATGATTATAGTCAGGTAGCCTAGATCACGGACGTACACATAGATAATGTATACGCCTTCATTATCTTGTATGCATAACTAAATTAGTTGTATGCATAACAGCAAAAGCAAAAAAATACCGTTCAACAGGGACAACATCCCCAGTAGCACACAACATTTGGGGAACATTGGAATCGTGTTCCTCCTGTGTTAGTTTGTAGGAAACACATAGAAAACATAGAGCAAATGTTTTTTACCAAACATCCTAGGAATGTTAGGATTTTATGTTCCTGGAACGTTTTTAGCTAACGTTCAACTAACGGTCTGATATAAATGTTCAAGGAACAATAATTCCCATACAGTATAGGAATGTTTCAATAAACAATGTTTCCCAAACATTAATGTGTGAACATTACAGAAGCATTGCATGAAGATATGTTATCCTATGGTTCTTCGTGTAACTTTAACATAACATTAGGTAATTATGATCCTGGAACACAGCTTTGCAAACTTTCTGCTAATGTTGTCAGATGTACGATGTGACCTTACCACCAGATAATAAAATAGACTCCCAATATACAACACTAAGAACAGCAGTGTACCAAGTGGGGAAAATACACACTAACCATTAGTGTTTCATTAGTGACTGTATACACCATCATTAGCGACACCTGCAGGACGTTCCCATCAACATTCCCACAACTACACCTTTTCACTTGGTCTACCTTGACTGGAGCACATGCACACACATCTTAGGCAATTATTGTTTAACAAAAATAATTAGGAACCCAGATTTCTGTATAAATGTATTTTGTATACAGCAATATTACAGTATTCTAGACTATATATGAATGAGTTTCACTTAAAGAAATGTTACCTTTGTCAAGGTCTCTATCCACTGTGTCTGTTATCCAGGCATCATACCCATTCACCATCATAATTATCCGGACATGAACACAGCTGTACCAGAGCATGTAGAGAATAAAGGAGGGGGAGAGCACCAATGTTCTCAGCTCTCTTAAGCTACCATCTTCCACTTTGTCACCTGTATTAGGAAGAAAGCTGTAGTTCTGTATTAACCCACCAGGTGGGAAATCATAGCTCAGGTTATACAGTTTTAAAATAATATATATTTAAATTAATATATCTGGTAATATCAAGGAGAGTTTGGTAGAGTCTGGAGATCGATGCTTTGCTAATATATATGTAGAAATATGACCAGAAATGTCCATACAGTAATAAATCAAATGTCTGGTGGTCCCTAGGGGACCGTTCGACGGTGACCACGGTTGGCACTTTTTGACGTGCAAGTGAGTACCGAGGACGGTTAAGGGCGATGGTCAAAGATGGCCATCGGTGGTCACCGTTCAACCTGTAAGACCTCTGGCCACTCTTGACGGTGGTCACAGCCGACGTACAAGTGGATACGCTATTTTACCTTTGGTATTGACACCTTTACCACTGTTTGCTGACAGTTTGCCATGGTTCTCTATCTCTGCAACCTTGTACCTGGGCAACAGTACAAAGGTGGTGAATAGATGGAGCACCCAGCCTCCACATGCCACAAGCAGGATGTCCCTCCTTGAGTACCCAGCATTATGCACCAACTGTTGGAACAAATATGATAATAGAAGTAATAATTGAAAAGTATAATTCCTGAATTATTTCATGATTTCTCCATTGGTACTGCAGATTAAAACAAATCCCTAATGATTAAATAACACATTTAATGTTAGTGATAAGTAAAAATGTCCATCTAATGTTTGATTTTTGTCATGTTTCATGTAGGCTTGACATTTATAATCAAATTAACCATCTTATATTTGATTTTGGTCATGTTTCATGTAGTCTAGCCACTTATAATAAACATACATTTTTTATGAAATAAATGAAGAAGAAATAGCCTCCCACCAGTTCTCAAACTGCACAATTAAGGCCAAATGAAAAAGTTTTAAATATGTATTACTCTTGCTGTTTCCATTCTAAATTTAAATCTTTAAAGTTACATTCTCAGCTAAAATTTAAGCTTTATTTTCAGTTAGAATAAAAGGTATTTTACTCTTTATTTGGTTCTTTTCCTCAATATCTGAAAGTTGTTCGACCAGAATTGAGATATGTGACGGTCTCTGGAATTCCCAGGCCTCAATCACAGGCCTGTAAGACTGCAAAATCCAGATACCGCCACATATATGTGACCAGCCAAGCAGAAAGGGGACTCCAGGGCCAAATTGTCGAATTTGGGTTTATTATAGATTCTGAATCTGTGTGTACTCCTGGGTCAATAACCAAAAAAAAATAGGTGCAAATTCCCAGAATTTGCCGAGATATGGGCTTTTTTGAAAAGTTATGTCAGTTTTCAATAGATATATATACATAAACTTTTATTTTCCATATTACATACTTATGGCCTACATGGGGGATGGGTCTCGTGTCTCAGTCAGTTTTCAGAAGACAGTTCTTCCGACAGGACCCTCTACTTATTAAGATAACATATGCTTATCATATAACAGATAAGTTTTTAAACAGTGTAAAATAGAATAACAATAAAACAAAGCACATAATACAATTTTGTACAGTGTTTTCACTTTCTGTGGGGGCTGCGTAGCTTGCAGTAGATAAAAATATAGTGTGGGGTAATTCTTACATGCTTACAAATGCTTTGGTTTTTTGAGGATGTTTCTCCCCAGTCATAATCATGAAATATTCACAATATGTTTTAATAGTGATGAGGAAGGAGGCAACAAGGAAGGAGGCGACCCAGGGACAATCACTCTCATCTAGGTCCTCAAAACATAGTCTCTAAGAAAAGTTTTAAACTCTTTCCATTCATACATTTTTGCGTGGTTTGGGATGCTGTTCCAAAGGGTGGGTCCTTGATATATGAGGGATTTTTTATAGGGTTTGGTACTACCAGTAATTTTCCTGAATCTAGGCTTCTTAGTGTAATTTTTCTGTTATCAATGTTTTGTCCATTCTGACTTAATTTAAAAGCGTATTCCAATAGGTGAGCCTCTCTCTTTTTATGAAGTAGTGGTATTTTGAGTTCTTTATGTAAATTTTCAACATTTGTCCTTTATCTAGCCCCTCAGATATCCTCAGTGCTGTGTTTTGGAGTACTTGCAGTTGGTCTAGGACTTTCTTTGGAGCAACATTATACAGAGTGTCCCCATACTCTAGTATTGGGCTTATTGTGACCTTATAAAGCATTCTTATGGTGTTTGGCGGAGCTATTCTTTTTAATTTTGACAAATAGTAAATTTTGTTTCTTGCTTTTGTTATTTTTTTCTTTCAAGTGTTCCCTGAATGTCAACTCTTGATCAATATTCATGCCTAAATATGTGTAATTACTGGTTTGTTCAATCTCATTTGCCCCTATAAATATTTTTCTCTCTTCTTTCTTGTTTTTTGTTCTTGATGTTGTCATCGTCATAATTTTACTTTTGCCAATATTTAAAGAAATTTTGTTTTTCTTACACCATAGATTTATACTGGCTAGGTCTTTTTGTAATTTCTGTTCTGCCCGACCTCGGTCCCTGTCCGATGTATATATTACTGTATCGTCAGCAAAATGCTGAATTTCACAGCCTTTAACAACCTTGTGAATATCATTGATGTACATTATAAACAACAGAGGTTCCAAAGTAGTACCCTGCGGCACCCCACAAGTAACCCTTCTCTCCCCTGACACATACCCGTTCGCCACGACCCCCTGTTTCCTATTTTTTAGATAATCTCCAAACCATTCTAGTGCTTTATTTTCAATGCCAAATGTGGTCATTTTTTGTAATAAAATCTTGTGGTTTACTGTATCAAAAGCTTTTTTGAAGTCCAAATATATGCCAAGTGTGGGATTTCCTTTTGGTTTAATTTATTATATATATCACTCATTAGTAGATTATGGGCGTCTGAAATTGATTTGTGTGGCCTAAAACCAAATTGATTTTTATAAAGTAGATTTTCTTTTTCCAAATAGTCTGAGACCTGTTTTTGCACTACTCTTTCCAGGATTTTTGCTGGGAATTTGATTGCACTGATTGGTCTGTAGTTTGTAGTTTGTAATTTTGAACCTCCTTTATGAAGTGGTGTTATCGTAGCTTCTTTGAACTGTTGAGGGAATTTTCCTGAATTTATGGAAACATTACAGAGGTGTGTAAAGTGGTATGACAGGGTAAGAAAACATGGTTTTAAAATTTTAGTGGGTAGATGTGGCATGCCTGAAGACTTACCCGTACCTGATTTCTGTATTTGTTTAACTACCTCTCCCTGTGTCACCTCCTTGAAACAAAACCTCTACCCCATCTGTATCTGTTCCCGTTGGCATAGATTTTTCATGTAAGTCTCCTCCCCACTATCTAGGAGTGGAATTGATTTGGAGAGGGTGGTGCCTATATCAGGAAAAAAGTCATTGAACACCTCTGAAACTGTTTCGTCTTCAACTGTACTGTCCTTATATTCTGTTCTAATAATATTTCTGTTTTTTACTTTCTCCGGTGCTATGAGGGGTTTGATGATGTCCCAGAATTTTTGGCTGTCACCCTGGGCCCCTTTTATTTGTTCTCTTAGGTAATCATTTTTCATTTTCTTCAATTTAGAGTTTATCCTGTTCCTGACAATTTTTGCTGCATTCCAGTTCTTCTCACTTTCTGGAATGCCCTATCTCTCTTTTTCCTTTCCTTTAGGATCTGGAGAGTAAACCAATCTGGTTTTACTTTGACATTTTTAAAATTCTTTATTGGACACATATTATCTATTTTTCTTGTGGATGTCCTTGCTTGTGGATGTTGTTGCAGTTGGTGTAAATTTGGTCCAGTGTGTTTTTTGACTTGTGTTTTATTCTTGTATTTGCTGTTATTTGGGGTTTGAGGCTGTGCATGGTCATTGTTACAGTGATATTATCAGCTTGTTTTTCTCCGGGGCATGTGTCTAAGTTGAAGTCGCCCAGGACCTCCTGGCCTAGGTTTATGTTTGGGGAGTGACTCATTTTCCCGTGACACATCACATGTACAAAAATTAAATATTAAAAAGAAAAAAAAGAAAAAATGACAGGGATGTACAGAAGTAGGAATGAGCATTATAAA
This sequence comes from Sthenelais limicola, assembly GCA_942159475.1. Taxonomy (NCBI): domain Eukaryota; kingdom Metazoa; phylum Annelida; class Polychaeta; order Phyllodocida; family Sigalionidae; genus Sthenelais; species Sthenelais limicola. The sequence goes on from OW804102.1 coordinate 52,341,977, forward strand.
AGTGAAAGAATGTTGTTGATACTCGAAAAAATAGGGAAGTTACAGACTTTCAAAGTTACCTGCCTCTCAGAATTACTAATATAAACATTTGTGACAGTGACGTCATGAACACTTTTATATAAAGTACATACCTTGAAGGCTTGGAAAGTAAAGGAGGTGTTGATGGCAGCTGCATTGAGAGATATAAGTATGGAGGACTTGCTCCTAGCCATAAGTGCCACCTACCAATTAACAAGTTATAAGTTTAATAAGTTAATCAATGATTTAATCAACTATTTTTCTGTTTAACATTATAATCAGTTTAATCATTACAGCCAATTAAATGGGATATGAGGATGTGAGTGATGTGGTGCTTGTTTTCTGGTGTATCAGTGTGAAACTTAGGACTGATCATGTGATGAGATATGCCTCCACACTAACACCTAACACAACGCCACAAACTTATCACACATCATTGCTGAATTAGATGATTGACAGAATGGTACCTCAATCATAAACCTTCTCCGTTTTTACGGAGAAGGTAAAAAGGCTAAAGAAATTGCCACAGAATAAAGTTGATATTCAAAATATCTTTCTAATTACACCCTCCATACTAAATACATGTCTAGTGGCTAGGGACCTTTTATTTTACAAATCGATGTTCTATCAAATCAATAGGCCAATGAACCATGTAGGGAGGACCTTCCCACCCCTCCTCACAGAACTAGCACAACAGTTGGGAGATTCTACAGGTATGAGAGAGATGAGAGATGAGTAGAACATAGCAACAAGTAGTTGAGAAGGTGTAGTGGGTAATGTCATAAAAGAATTGGGACACAGGCAAAATAGTATTTTTAACAAAATGTATTTGCTCACATGAGTAGATGACATCAGTGTGATGACGGTAGTGATTCCCAAACAGAATGCACCAGTCATAATGAGCCATTCTGTGCCTGTAGGAACCCAATAAGTAGAACATTAGCATTCTGTCAACCCCTTTAGCAAAGGTAACACCAACTGCTTTGGCCAGAGGCATCATATACATGATGGTTTACTCCACCAACATTCATTTGACAAATATAAAGACAAAAAAGGAATGGTAACGTTTTTAAATGAAAACATAGGTCTGGATTCTGGACTGAAACCAAACAAAGCAAAGTCAATTAAGATGTTTGATGAATGAATAGGTGTACTTACCTTCGCCTGCAAAAGCAAGCTGAAGATATGCTGCAAGTCCAGATAATCTGTGGGGATATTCCACAAGAGACATTTCAAATCATTCATATTCAAATAGAAATTATACAAATGGAACACTAACACTCATTTCAAAGGAAAATTAAAAAGGGAGTTACTTAAAATTAATAAGTATATGATTAATAACATTATGTGTTTAATACTATGTGTTAATGACATTGACAATATAGAGGGAAAGGAATGCCCTGGGTCCCGTCAGAACCACAGAGCTAAATTAATATTTTCTTCATGATAAATTAAAAATGATTGAAAGTATTCATAATTAGTGCTCATGCTTATCCAGATGATATAAACAGGCAAGGATCTGGATCTGCAGTCCTCCTTTTGCTCTGAGCAAGAAAACCATTTGCTTTGTTTGTGTTTTACTTGCCTTCCAGCTGGAAGAATTGTTGAATGATTTCTTGAATTGACCATCGGATCTTTTCAATATAATAATAATGTTGATTACCAGTGCTGCTAATAAGACATTACAGGGTAAGGGGGTTCACTTACCCTGCAATAGTCCTTGTCACACGGAGACCAAACCTATCAAAGATCATCCCTACAGGCACGCCTCCAACCCCAAGCACAACCATGGCTATGGTGAATCCTACTGATAACTGGACCTAAGAAGAGACAAGACTAATGAGCGATTAGAACCTAAGATTATAGGGGGGGCCGGGTGTATGCATTCTTAGGGACAAACCAAGGTGAAGCCGAGGTTTGTCCCTAAGAACGCATACACCTGGCACCCACTATAATCGAAGGGTCTAATTGCTTTAGTCTCGCATTGTTGGAATCCTCGCACACACGGCCACCCCAGTCACCACCAAAATGGACTGGGCTAAACCCTGAGTGCACGCTCATTCCCGATCAGTGTTCACCAGTCCAGAATAAATAGGTTACGCCACACGTCCACAACCAACCACCAGATCCCAACAATTCGAGACTAAGACCTAAGATGACTGCTTCCTGGTGCACTGTAATAACCCTAGGATTGCCTAATCATACATAAACAGTGCACCGGCACCACAAATCATTCTCAACAGGGCATAGGGAACCAATACATGAAACTGTCAATGTCTGATCCTCTGACCCTTATCAATGAACTTACTTTCTGTGCAATGCACCTGTCAGGGTTCATGATGGGTGTGGTACTGTTCTGCCCCCATTTGTTGACGTCACCAAAACCTGTGTTGTTAATGATAGCATCCTTGACCTGGCCACTTTGGCATTTGTACGAGTAGATTCCATCACTCTGAAATTTGAAATCGGGTGAGAAACAATTGAAACTGAAGTATATTGTATAGCACCAAATTTTCAAGGGCTTTTATTTTTGGTTTGTGGTCTGAAACCTAAACAAATTCCTGTCATTGAAAAAGCAATCAAAGTAGTCACATGACTAGGAGAATACTGGACATGGTGCCTACTATCAAGGAACTCTCATGATAGGGTCTGAGGCAAAATATTATGAGAATAATTTAGTCAGATATTTATTATGCTAGAAATATTGATTCAATTTTAGACAGAATTCTACACTCCGACACCATTGAAAAGCTGCTAATAGGTTTCAATATTTCTTTTGGTATTGTTTGCTTGGAGCCTATTGGAAATATCATGATGTGTGGCTCACTTAAAATCAGGAACATTGATCCAACCATTATAGCCATTATCTTGCAAAAACATCCTTTAACTCACAGATCCATTGTCTGATATCGGCTCCTCTAACTAATAGTTTAATGGTACAACAAACAAGATTGTCACTTTCTCCCCACTAAACATGCTAGCACTAGCGGAATTAAGCCACATGCTCCTAACAAAGTTCCATGACTAAGTGGTCAGCATGCTCGCACACAGAGTGGAAGGTTGCAAGTTCAAACCTCAGCCAGGGTCCACAGTTCTTTTTCATACTTGTACATGTTTGGCCAGATAGACTCTATGTAAGAATACACTGCTGGGAGGGTAGTTGGGTTTTCGTTGTTGGGTGGGTGGGAAGGCAGTCAAAGAAAACAAAATATACATATAAAAGTTTTAACGTGTGCCAACAATAATTTTTTTAAAAAACGTCCTAAAGATTTCTAAATCACATGCGCAAGGCATCAACTCTGCCGCCACTCCCTGGATTTTCAGCATCTTTATCTAGAAAAAATCTAAAAAATCAGTCTAAAAAATCTAAAAAATCTAAAAAAACTAAAAAATCTAAAATATCTAAAAATCTAACAAATCTAACAAATCATGTTTGAAACGCTTGAAATGCTTGAAATGCTTGTCAATATAGATGGAAATCGTGACTTCAGAATCTTTACCATTTCTTGTAATGATGAAAGAACAGTGGGGAAAGAACAGTGTCTGCTGTTTTGTCAGGATAAACATGTGTCATAGTAAATATCCAACAAATCTGACACTTTTCTTTTTCGAATATCATTTTCCTTTTCTAAGATATCCTAACACATAATCAACATGACTTGTGGATATCCTGTCCATACGACAGTCAACCTGCTACTTGGAAATAGGTTAACCACAACTTTAACCAGTGGCAGGCACTGACCTCGGTGTGGCTATGGCAGAGGAAGGGGAAGTAGACTAACACCAAGTCCCTTTACCCATTCTCACAGAGAAGAAATTGCAAACGAAGATATTGGTTCCTATAGGCTACATTCAATTTATTTTCAGAAACATTATTTTAGGAATTGTCTTAAAACTATTGCCTCTAAATTAACGGCTATGAGTTGATGGATTTCATTACTACACATATATTTATATGTATCAAAAATCATTAATAATCAAGGTGCGCTAGTCTATGCATGACAGAAAGGTTTAGAGCATAAAGAACAGATCCGATCAGTGTCATATCTCAAAAAAGCTAAGTGCCATGTGCAATAGCAGCAGATGGCACACGTCATGGGTGATAGGGGAGTCGTCATAGTAAAAAGACTCCTTGTCATGGGTGAAAAGATCTCTGTAATGAAGAAATAGTCAGTGCCATGAAACTATTTGTTCAAGGAATAGGAATAACAAGATTGTAATAGGAAAAGGTGTCTTTGTTATGGATTTTGGCTATGCGTAATATGTGCAAAAAAAGAAGAAAAGTCTGTAATATTACACAGGTCATACAGGTGACGACTTTGGGACGCAACATCTGCTATGCTGCGCATATAGGAGTTTTACCTTTCCTGTCAATCAAATGGTGCAGTGGCGTATCTCTAAAACTCACTGCTACCAACAACTTGCACTACTTATATCCACTATTATATAACCTACCTGTAGTATATAGACCATGGAGGCCCAGCCGTATATGGAGCCAGACACTACTTATATCCACTATTATATAACCTACCTGTAGTATATAGACCATGGAGGCCCAGCCGTATATGGAGCCAGACACTACTTATATCCACTATTATATAACCTACCTGTAGTATATAGACCATGGAGGCCCAGCCGTATATGGAGCCAGACACTACTTATATCCACTATTATATAACCTACCTGTAGTATATAGACCATGGAGGCCCAGCCGTATATGGAGCCTGACACTACTTATATCCACTATTATATAACCTACCTGTAGTATATAGACCATGGAGGCCCAGCCGTATATGGAGCCAGACACTACTTATATCCACTATTATATAACCTACCTGTAGTATATAGACCATGGAGGCCCAGCCGTATATGGAGCCAGACACTACTTATATCCACTATTATATAACCTACCTGTAGTATATAGACCATGGAGGCCCAGCCGTATATGGAGCCTGACACTACTTATATCCACTATTATATAACCTACCTGTAGTATATAGACCATGGAGGCCCAGCCGTATATGGAGCCAGACACTACTTATATCCCCTATTATATAACCTACCTGTAGTATATAGACCATGGAGGCCCAGCCGTATATGGAGCCAGACACTACTTATATCCCCTATTATATAACCTACCTGTAGTATATAGACCATGGAGGCCCAGCCGTATATGGAGCCTGATACTACTTATATCCACTATTATATAACCTACCTGTAGTATATAGACCATGGAGGCCCAGCCATATATGGAGCCAGACACTACTTATATCCACTATTATATAACCTACCTGTAGTATATAGACCATGGAGGCCAGGCCGTATATGGAGCCAGACACTACTTATATCCCCTATTATATAACCTACCTGTAGTATACACTGTAATGGTGTGGCCGGTGGTGATCCGCACAATACCGGAACAGTACCGGACGCATATATGCCTGCACTGTTCCGTCCTATCGTTCCGGTATGTGTGTTCAGGTAATACACAGGCTTGTGCCGTTGCCGCGTCCAGGTAGCACGCGGCACTGTGCCGGTGCTACAGTAGCGTTTGGCGGCTGCTGGGTGCAGGTAATTGACATCACTGTGCCGGTTTATGAAGGCTTTATGCGGGGGGGGGGGGCGGGGGGGGGGGCGGGGGGAGGGGGGGGGGGGGTAAAATAGCTAAGCATACCAGGAAGTAGGGCTTCATGGATAGATCCAAAACTAAGATATCCAAGGTCAAAGTAAGGGGATTTATGTTCAGCGTGCCATCCTTAAATATAGGCATTTACAATTATCTGATCTTAGTGGAATTTGATACACATATTATTATAATTCACTAGGGCTATAACATATCAAAAGATCAATTGGTTTTACAAATAACTTTTTATTCTATTACCCTGCGAACATCATCAAGAAAATCAGTAAAAACATGGAGCTGCATTGTCATTCCAATATGAATGAATTCCAGTTGTCTCATACATGGCGATATACAGACCTGTGCATAGATCATTACAGTTCAATACAGTTCTTTACAGTCCAAAATGTAATATTTCCCTAATTTACTTCTTAACAATAACGGACTCACCTGGAAACCTGTGCATTGGGAACCCACTAACCTCTGTTTGGAGTTTCCCATTAGTTTTAAAACATGCTAAATGAAGTCACGCTCCCACTGCGATGGGTGAGCGAAATGTAGGTGTTATAACAAGAATGTGACACAGTGAGTATAACAAAGTGTCACATATGAGTGACATGTGCGCCCTGACCCTTAGGTTAGATTTTCAATACTTATCTCACATCACTTCTTATTCCAGACAAAGACACTTTAGTTTTGTTCTTAAATACAGAATTAATATTAGACATATTTCTTTATGAGTAGGATATTGGCAGTTATGTTCATGCGCGATCACGCGCCGTCCTTGATCACGCTTCTAATATAAGAGAGCCGTGAATATGAAGTGCATAGCGGGATTTGTCTAAATCTCAGCTTCGTTTTGATAGCAAGCACTTCCCATTTTAATTAATTGGTACTAAAGTTTGAGACATTTTATTAAATCACACCTTTATCATCAGTGATTTGCATATAAAAAAAGTATTGATGTAAAAGTACATAAATTAAAATAAAACAGGTAACAACATGGTAAATACTAATCCCGAAACGTTCCATTTTATATACTAAGTACTTGTGCTGAGGAATGATGTAACAGCTCGGCCTATCATGATACCATTCTGTCATCTTCAATCTGGTGTTGTTTGTGCCGAAGTCTCTGAAATAATACCAAATTTACTTAATCATGTTACATTATTTCACATGACATGTACATGTTTAGAAGTGGAACTACCAGTCGGTGAACATACTATTCCAAGTATAATGTTGCATAAAACACCCCCTGGTATATACACACAAACACATGATACAATATAAAGACGTTACACCTATAGTACAACATCAACGTATGCGTATTGACAACACACCATTCCTGAGTCATTTCAGATCGATAGGTATTCTAGCATAATGACTTAATCCCCTGCCAGTCAAAACGTCTCCATGCGAAAACGGAGCCGTCAAAACGGTCCTCGATGGGCTACCATGTAAAGTGACGGGGTGTGTGAGGCTACAGACCCGGCGGCCAGCTGCCGGGTGTGGGGCTACAAATCCCGGCCAATGTCTGCCCCCTATATGTCGGCCACATTGATCTAAATGATCTTTTATTGACTTTAACTTATGAATAAAGGTTTCATAGTCTGTGGTCGCGGACAAAGCTAGTATATATTATCATTATTGCACTGTGATCATAACATACTAAATACTTAACTGGAATGCGGACCAATGCATCCACAGTGGTACTCGCCCACCACACTTTTCACCCGCATTTTAAAGGTTATGCTTGTTATATTTAGTCATATTAAATATTTACTTACCTATATGCTTTTGATTTGGAAAGCATCAGCATAAATCTTGAATGAATATTTACATAGACGTTCCCTTGCCTTGGCTTGTGAGGTGTGTTGTCATTACTCCGGCCATTACTCTCTCAGGTAAAATGATGTTCCAATGGAGAGGTGCCCTGATTCAAAGGTTGCGTTGACCTAGAAATTTACTGGTGGATACTCAGAGCTATTACATAATAGCTTTAACACGCTTGAGCGATCGCTGTTCCGTAATTAATCGGTGGGGTGAAGGTGGTGGGGGAAATGACAGGAGGGGTAGTTTGTGCCGTTAAAAAATGGCACATAAGCTTTTTGTGCCGGGGCAAAATCAGTTTGTTCAGGTGAATTACACTTGGTTTTAACAGTGTATAGACTATGGAGGCCCAGCCGTATATGGAGCCAGACACTACTTATATCCACTATTATATAACCTACCTGTAGTATATAGACCATGGAGGCCCAGCCGTATATGGAGCCAGACACTACTTATATCCACTATTATATAACCTACCTGTAGTATATAGACCATGGAGGCCCAGCCGTATATGGAGCCAGACACTACTTATATCCCCTATTATATAACCTACCTGTAGTATATAGACCATGGAGGCCCAGCCGTATATGGAGCCAGACACTACTTATATCCACTATTATATAACCTACCTGTAGTATATAGACCATGGAGGCCCAGCCGTATATGGAGCCAGACACTACTTATATCCCCTATTATATAACCTACCTGTAGTATATAGACCATGGAGGCCCAGCCGTATATGGAGCCAGACACTACCAATATCCACTATTATATAACCTACCTGTAGTATATAGACCATGGAGGCCCAGCCGTATATGGAGCCAGACACTACTTATATCCCCTATTATATAACCTACCTGTAGTATATAGACCATGGAGGCCCAGCCGTATATGGAGCCAGACACTACCTATATCCACTATTATATAACCTACCTGTAGTATATAGACCATGGAGGCCCAGCCGTATATGGAGCCAGACACTACTTATATCCCCTATTATATAACCTACCTGTAGTATATAGACCATGGAGGCCCAGCCGTATATGGAGCCAGACACTACTTATATCCACTATTATATAACCTACCTGTAGTATATAGACAATGGAGGCCCAGCCGTATATTGAGCCTGACACCAGCACATTGTCAATGAACACCAGAATAAGGGCTGCAGTGTCCTTCACCTTCCCCATACTGCTCGTTGGATCTAGGAACAAGCACATTAACGACTCATATTTTCAATGAACAACCAAGGAAACATCGAAAATTATTTTCTGTTGATTAAATGGGAATGCTGATATGAAACAGCAATTCTCATATAATCCATAATCTATAAATGCTGTTTCTAGAAGTGTCTCCTGCAAAAGACCTGCAAATTTGGTAAAGCCAAACAAAATCTTCAATTTGGTACATATCACTTAAGATGTTTATTGCATTGATTTGCATATTTTGGGGATTTGCTTGCCAGTGCAAAAGAACAACATAGTATATGTTATAAGTTGGTTCATAGCTTGAATGTATATTATATGCTATATTTCAAAATTATTCAACCGTCCTGGTTTTATTTATTTTTTTTTTGTTCTAAAATCTTTATTCAGGAATTAGTAACAATATATTACAATCTCACCCCCGGGGTGATTTACGTCATGCCCTGACATCATACATTTTTATTTGCAGTCAAGGTATTGCGTCATTTGAACAATCAACTACACAGGTCATCAGAATTATAAAATCCTTCATCATGTTCTACCTAGTACAAATTACTACAATTTGATCCTCATCGACCCTATAATTTCGTCAATTTCAAAGAGTCGTCTTCTAAATATCTCAAACAGTTAAAATACATACATTTATAAAACAACAAATTTTATACTAATAATGAAACATTTCTTTGTGTTTCACAAGATAATAATGAATGATATTATTGAGATGAAATGAGTGGTGATTAATGAATGATAATAGCGTTCCAGTCTCTGATTCATCATCGTCTGGTTCAGTCGATCTGAGGAAGGCTATTGATACCGTAAATTACCAAATCCTATTCGGCAAACTAAAATCTTTTGGAATTAGAGGTAAGGAACTAACTTGGTTCCAGAACTATCTGTCTGAACGAACCCAGCAAGTAATAGTCAACAAAAAACATTCCAAAGATAATACAATTTCCTGCGGTGTCCCTCAAGGAACCACCCTTGGACCTCTTCTCTTCAACCTTTATATAAATGACATTCCAAATTGTATACAACATTCTAAGATTCAGATGTTTGCTGATGACACTATCATATATGTGTAATGACCCGGCGTTCGGTTTGAGGAGGAGAATAGAAAACAAGAGACAAGCATCTAGTTTCATTACTCTGACTTTTAATAAGACAGATGGGACATAGTACAATATGGTTCAGGTATAAGAAAGGGTGTGGATACGATGTTGAATAATAGCATATAACAACATAGAGTAAGCATAAGCAATCTGGTAACATCTAAATGGTGGCTCCCTCTGTTGACAAAAGCGGAGACCAAAGTCCTTATAGTTGACTTGAAGTAGTATTGAAGTAGTATATGGAAATGGTGGATACTACACTACCCCCTATAGGGTTTTAAAGAAATTCATAAGATTTCTTGATTTATAGTATGTTACACAAACAACATTACACAAATGAGAGGAACGAGCAAAAATTGATATATACATCTCATATCAATAAAAAAGTATCTTTTCTGTCAAAGACAATGATATTATAAGTACAAGAAGAAGAACTTCGTCTTCATTTCATGAATCAATGATAAAAAGTCTATAGTAATAAAAATAAACCTGGCACAAACATGTACCTTGCCGTCCAGCCTCGTTAAGGCACAGGCAATTGGAATATAATAATATCTATATTTAGACAAATCGCATCATGGAGAAATCTTGCTTCATATCATATCATTTCGTATCATCTCGTTTCCATCTTAGAAGAACGTCTTGTCTCCTCGATCCACATCCATACCAATCAATAAAAGGCATCACCCAGTACCGTCCGACTTGATAAAAAGAAGAATCAAAAAACAGTTCTACACAAACACATATAATCAGAATCATTTTGATATCATGATTCAATAATAACTCTATAATATTGTATAGGAGTAAACCGCTACTGGCAATAAAATTCATATATCAGGCCAGTGAAATAAACTGTGATTTATACAAGCAATAATATATATTAGAACTGCTCTTTATATCAAAAGAAATTCAATCAAACCAGTATAATCTATAAGACCAGTAAATTCAAACGAGAAAAATAATCGTAGCAAATGGCTATAATTATACATCAACCACTTGTCCTGTAATCATATCGACTTGGTCCATAAATTCTACATTATGACCACTATCTCCTGAGGCATGGTTATTCGGTGATACTGATAAGAATTCCTGAAACATTTCCTTAGTCAATGTTAAAGGAGACTGGTTTACGCCCAGAGGGTAATTTCCCTGAATCATAAGCTTCTCAGGAGAAATAATAACGTTGCTAGTTTCACCAGAATTGGTTGAACCAGCAGATGAACAGCTAGAAGTAGTACTAGCATTACTAGCTATACTCACCGGGCCTCCTTTGGCAGCAGGGGCACGACTAGTAGCACCACCGGCAGCAGGGGAACGATTGGCCATCCCATTAGTAGCAGGGGAACGGTTGACAATACCATTAGCAGCAGGCGATTGACACACCCCACTGGTAGTAGGGGAACGATTGACTAGCCCACTAGTAGTACGAGTAGCTGGGGGTTGAGACACACCATTGATGGGAATTACAGAACTACCTGTTAAGGACTGTGTATTAACAGGGGAATGAGAGATAGACAGACGACCAGATATCGGCTGATTCATAAATGCTCTGACCTTCATGTTTTTCTCCCGAATAAAAGATAGGGTAGAGGAAGCCGATGGTTTAGCAGGTGGACCAGGTCCAGGTAAATTGGAATTTGCCTTAGCCAATTCGGACTTGACCTTGACTAGTTCAACTAACAACTGCTGGTTGTGGTTCTCTAAGTCCATTACCCTCACCTGTAACTGGTCGTTTAAGGTGGTTGTCTCTTCAAGTGTTTCTACAAGAGATTCCACCTCCTCTTGGCTTCTCATGATAGTACTTACATCTACCAATGGCCGCACCATGGTTTTCATGGCGGTAATATATTCCTTTTGGATCCGCTCCATTTCTTCCGCATGTCGGAATCGCTCCATATCCAAAGACTCACCATATTTGTACGTAGAATCATCAAAAACCTTTCTGTGGGCGGTTAAGAAATCTTCACTCACATGAGAGGGATTAATCGACACGGTACATGAGGCAGCAGCAGGAACTTGATGTGCGGCAATACCCCATGCATTACTCACCAGAATGGAAGCCTCATGAAACTTTGGTTTTTTTACAGGGGGGATACTAGTACCTGAAGCAACGCCTTGATAACCTTCCTCAGCTGCGGCCTCGTCCATATTATTCCAAATATGGTATGTAACGGCCAAAGTATAGTGGAAAGAAGGATTAGCTGAAAATGTTTTCTCCTTCTCACCCAGTTTATCCATGTATTTAGTTGATAACTCCTTACTAAAGCCATGCGGCCCAAGTTCAGATACCAAGTGAGAGAAAATTTCATTTCTTCTATCAATGACTTTTTTACACAGTCTGAATGGGCATTCCCAACCAAAGATTATAGGCGTATGTTCTTCGCATAGGTGACGCATGAAAGCTTGTTTAGTGTTATAGACTTTCAGAATACCATAGTTAATGTAAGTTGACCTACAACAACTAAACGGGCATCTCATACCAGGGGAAAAGATTTTAACGGCCATTTTTAGCTTCAAATCTTGGTCCTCCCGAACCACAAGATTCTTCTCTGGCATAGTATCATCTGGGGCACATAACTTAGGAAATATACCTTCATAGATACCCATGAATTCCTCATCGTTATTTTCAACGATGGACTTACAACCATCACCTGAACTTGGTAACACACAAGCGATAGTGGTGTCTTCCCTAGCATTCCAATTCCTCATGGAACGATGGCGAATGCGATATCGTCTTTTAATCCCGTCATCTTTAGCAGGAGTTTCAGAATGTTTGTCTGGCGTCCTCCTTCTCCTATTGTACCTTCTGGAGTGTCTAGAAAAAGGGGTTGAATTAATACTTCTCCCTTCGGAGGAATTATCATAAGCATTTTTCTCGCCTGTGGCGGATTTGTCTGACATAGTAATACTGACATCCTGACTATCAGGATTCTTCTCGGCTGCAGTAGCCATAATAACCGCTTGTTTATACTGGCACCTGCAAAACAAACAAGAAATAACAATAATACACTTGTAGTGATTCCATGCAAGTCACAAGTAGTGAAATACCTAGTTTATAACAAAGATATATCCATCTAATCACTTGCAAATCCAACCTCAAGTGAAGCATATTATAATACAAGCTATCTCTCCTATTGGTATAGCAGCTTACACCCTCGCCATAACATAATAATCCGTCACTGAAAGCTTTCCAATGATTACACACCAATGTAATAAACTACCTTTAAATGGCAGAACATTGGAATATAACTTGCACACATATCCCATATATCACAATCATACACAATGATAATGTAATATGCGTACTTACAGTTTCTTCCAGTTATAACTCAGGGGAAAGGATCCAACTAGATTTCACAGTCACTGGTCTTCACCTGAAGAGAGTTACAGCTCCACTGCTGACCGGTGTCTCAAAAACACCTTTCAACCTGTCCTCAAGGTTACATGACACGTGACAATACCCCACACTGGTTAGGTCCTCAACCAGGTATCAATCATATATTTAGATTTATAGGCTATTGAGTAAACACCATGATTTTAAATTGGATAGTGAGTGGGTAATTAGTGAAGTGACACTACCGAATCAATAAGGCTCAATCCTACTCGTTATAGAGCGGTCTGCTATAGCAGTGCCTAACAAGGTAATTCACTCACACAAAATTTCAGGCAATAAATATCAATTCATATAGGGTTCTGTGGTGACCGACACGCTTCATAGGCCAACCAACAGAGACTTCTCGTTGTGTTTTTTTTATGTAATATTCTCACAGACATATTTGCTCTGCAGAAAAATAAACAATTCCCAACCAGTACAACATGGGAGCTCAATTACTTCCAGACTAGAAGCATAGATTGCTATAATCTTGCAACTAGCATGGGGAATAGCGATCAGGAACTTTTATATTCCGCTTCCCTTTATCTCTCACAATATTCGGCCCAGCCGAATTATTTGAATCTTCACCAACTTGCTCTTTCTTGGCCTTTCTCTTGGCCTTTTTATTCTGAACCTTCTTGCGTGAAGCAATGTTTTTCTTTCCCTTGCCCTTAGACACAGTACCAGCAACAATGGGGGGTTTCCCAGGGGGTCTGCCTTTCCGCCTGGAGCTATCACTCTTAAGCCCAGATAAATACTCCTGTAGTTCCTTACCAGGCGTAACTTTTCCTCCATCAACCTTTATAACATCTCGACCAGATTCACGCAAGTTTTCAACTTCTGGGGCATTTTGAAGGTTTACCGTAGGCCTAAGGCCATCTGTAGTGGTCGGATCTACAGCGCTTTTCAAAAAGTCCCCATTCCATCGAACTTCTCCTCTTGATGTTAATAGGAGGTATGTATGATAATTAATTTTCTTAACAATTTTGAATGGACCATCCCACTTAGCGCCATATTTATTACTTGCAATAGGTGGGTAATACCTATATACCCATTCCCCCTCACAGAATTCTCTGAGGCGCTTACGTCGATCGTAATTCCTCTTTTGGGCAATAGATGTGAGTTGTAGTCTATCACAAGCAAAACTATGTCCCTCTCGCAATTGTTTTCGCAACTGCTCCAGGAATACACTTGGGGAAATTAAGTCCAGACCCCCACGTGGCACGCCAAAAATTAAGTCAGCAGGGGTATAGGCTTCGTCTCCAAAAATTAGAGAGTATGGTGAACAACCAGTGCTCGCATGAACACTAGTATTATAAGCACTTGCTATGCAAGGTATTAACGTGTCCCACTTTTCAGAACCATAATCAATATAGCAGGATAATTGTTCAACCAATACACGGTTATATCTCTCAGATTGGCCATTTGAACGCGGTGTGTACGGGTTAGTATGTTGTTTCTGAATATCAAATATCCGACATAACTCCCTCATCACACCCCCTTCAAATTCCGGAGCCCCGTCTGTGTGTATGGAATTGGGAGCACCAAATCGCAGTATCCATTCCTTGAACAATGTCCAAGCAACGGTCTCAGCTTTATGATCTGGCATGCAATAGGCTTCAGACCACTTAGAAAAGCAATCTGTGACGACTAAAACACAAATATTACCTGATGGGCTTCGTTTAAATCCACTCAGGACATCCATGGCAATGCGAGAAAATCTTTCGCCAGCCAAATCCTTAGTAAGGGGCGAGACATTTGTTCCTGCACGAGTCTTACGAGTCGCACAAGCCTCACATTGTCTAATCCATCGATTTATAGACCCTCTGAACCCAGGCCAGTAAAATCTCTGCTTCATGGAAGTATGTGTCTTAAAATTGCCAAAATGTCCAACACAAGCTGGGCCATGGTATCGATCAAAAATATCCTTCCTGCAGTCAATAGGGACCACCACATGACTGAATAATTTCCCAGACGAGGGCTGTCTCCATCGTACGCATAATAATTTATTATGAACTAATAAATCATTCTTCTTGGCAAGAATAGCTCGAAAATCATTACTTTCGGAGCTACTTTTGTCCGGCCAAGGAAGGGTACCATCGACATACATAATAATGCGTTTAATGTCGGGATCGAGCTGTTGTTTCTCTTCCAAACTAAGTGCCTTTGGGGGAACAGTTTCTATTTTACTGAAACTAGCAACAGCAGCATTGTGCGCACCACAATCCATGCAGTCCGCCCTTTTACATCTACTGTATGGTATTCGAGAAAGACAATCAGCATTTATATGACGACGACCTGGTCTGTGCTGGATCACTCCAGGAGCAGTAATATTAAATAACTGCAGCTTCAAAAGCCATCTAGCCAGCATGTGCTCAGGTTCCTTGAAACCTATTAACCAAGTAAGAGAGGCATGATCCGTCCTTACTATAAAATCTCCACCGAGTATATAGTTCTTAAATTTGCCAGCATACACCACCACTGCCAATAATTCCCTGTACGTGGTGCAATAATTTCTCTGAGACTTACTGAATGAATTGCTGGCATATGCTATAACCTTCTCTTCTCCATCTTGTTCTTGTGACAGAACTCCAGCCATTGCCTTTCCACTGGCATCTGTATCCAGAATATATCGACCCGTGCATCGAGGATAGGCTAAAACAGGAGAATTAGTCAAAGCAACCTTTGTACGGGTAAAAGCTGCTTCGCAAACAGGAGTCCAATTCACTTTATATTTCGCTACCTTAGACGATTTTTTTACAATGTCTTGGATAGGATAAACCATTTCTGAGAATTTTGGCACAAACTGTCTATAATAAGAGGCAAACCCAAGGAATGATCTGACCTCTTTGACGTTTTTAGGTTGTGGCCAATTAAGGACCACCTTCACCTTCTCAGGATCTGTTTTAATGCCTTCCTGGGACACTAGTCTTCCCAGAAATTCCACCTCGCGCTGGAATAAATTGCATTTCTTGGGTTTCAACTTCAAACCATAGTCACGCAATCTAGAAAAGACCGTTTCAAGATTCTTGATAGTGTCCTCAAGAGTTTTCCCAAAAATTATTACATCATCTAGATATACTAGGCATATTCTATTCACTAGACCACGCAACATGTTATTCATCATCTTCTGGAAAGTAGCAGGGGCATTGCACAGGCCGAATGCCATTACCTTAAACTGGTATAATCCAGAGGCAGTAATGAAAGCAGTCTTTTCCTTGCTAAATTCGTCCATAGCCACCTGCCAATAGCCGCTTTCCAAATCCAACGTACAGAACCAGCTATTGCCACCTAGAGCATCTAGGCAATCGTCTATACGAGGCAATGGATAACAGTCTTTCTTGGTAACACTGTTTAATTTACGATAGTCGACACAGAAACGAATTGTACCATCTTTCTTGTTAACCATGACAATAGGAGAAGCCCAAGGGCTGTCGCTTTCCTCTATAACCCCCTGATCTAACATTTTTTTAACTTGCTCCTCTGCGACCTCCCTTTTCTTAGGAGCTTGTCGCCGATAGGCTTGTTTAATCGGTCTAGCATCCCCAGTGTCAACAACATGTGTTGTCTTTGAGGTGTATCCCAATGTTTCACCAGGGAGACGGAAGACGTCCTTATTATTAAGAACCATTGCTCTTAATAATTCCCTCTCCTTGTCACTCTTTACATGTGTACCATGAATTAATTTTTCCAGTCCCGATGTATCAATGGGATCATTGTCAGTCGTATTGGCCGCTATAAAGCAGTCACGTATATCAGTGGGAGATACCTCCTGTAAACTACTTTCTTCTGCATCAAACACATAACCAACAGGAGTGTTTCGACGCAGAGTGATGGGTAAGGCAGTAGGGTTACATATAGGGATCTTCGCTATTTTAGAATTAAACAAATAAGTATTTAATCCTCCAAATGTCTCCCCATTTTCCCCTTCCACTTCGGGTTCTACTAAATAGGCCCTGTCGGTGGGTAGATTCCCCAAGGAGACATCAACAACCTGTACGGCATATGCCCCTAGATGGATATCTTTTTTCACAATAGCTGTACCCAACGAACCCTTACGCAGGCAATTAACATGCTGTTTACCATTGTTCAGGGATAACCGACCTGGCCAAGCAATACCACATTTGTATCGCCAAGTAAAATCCATTCCTAGGATAGCTTGGTCGCCATCCAGGTGTGAAACTACCAGGCACGCATTCTTATATATCGTGCCGCCTATATTCAATTCAAATATTGCATATCCCAGTGTATCAATAGGACCACTTGCTATGGGTTTAATCCTCATTCGTGAAGCGAACAAACGAGGCTTGCAAGCGAGCGAATCATAAAATTCTTTTGAAACCAGGCTGGTTTGAGCCCCAGTATCGTAGAGAAATTCTCCTCGCTTTTCTCCTATATCAACAGGTACATACCATCTCATCTTTACCAATAAAGGCGTGATATGAATCAGGGTTTCAGATTCCTCATATGGATCCGATAGCATCGAGACCATTACTTCCCCATCGTCGCCCGTAATAGCGCTAATGAGAGCAAGGTCACCAGCATCGTCTCAGGATCGGACCTGGCTGATGTTTCAGTGAAACTATAGACGGACCTGTCCATGTTGAGTCAGTGGTGTTGTCTAAACACAATATCGCTAAATCTTTCCAAAACCAAAACTCAAACGATTTTCGGTAAGCCATCCCTCAGGTCGAGATGGGAATCTCTTAAAACCCATGAAGAGCCTCTATATCAAATGATTCTGGATGGAACCAAACTTGAAGAAGTAAACAGTTATAAGTATCTAGGCACAGACATAGACAACGCATTAAAATTCAATAAAACAATCACCAAACTAATTAACACCCTCAGTTACAAAAGCTGGCAATTTTCCAAATTAAAAGATAAACTCCCCCAATGTACACTCTTGATGATCTACAAAGTGATGGTTTTACCCATAATTGACCAAGCCGATATTTTACATGATTCCCACTCAGCAACCAACATACATAGATTACAAATACTTCAAAACAAAATACTCAAAATTATCTACTGCCTTCCGTCCAGATCAAGTGTGAGAGATCTTCATATCGAGAAGAGATTACTTCCCCTCAGTTATCATCGCGGGTCACATGTACTACTCGCTGGCCACTGCCTAGCCCAAATGCAATAAATATGGATATTAGAAATATCAATACGTGAAATTTTGAAATAGGAAGGAAGATGTTAAATCTTCTTACACCTAAAAGTGAACAAATTAGGAAATCAATCATAAATAGAATACCATATTCTTGGAATAGGCTACCAACTGAAGCCCACAAACAACTTGATATTAAGTCTTTCAAGAACTTAGCAAGATCCGTTTATATATGGAATGACGACTATTTTATATAATCTTAAAATGAAACCACACGCTATTATTGTCAGAACCCAAGTGATATTTTGAATTAGCAGAGAAACTTATTGTATTGACGTTCATATTGTGTATTATTTATTGTGAATTTAAAAAGTTAATCAGTAAAAGCTGTAGAGACTCGACCTGTGTCAGTGACCAAGGCGAGATTGTTCTTCTACCCAACTTTATTGTACAACATCTGGGAAAGGCAGAAATCCTCCCACTGGCTGGAGTGAACCTTTTCCTAAGAATTTGTAAAATGCATAAAAAAGTTTTTCAATTCAATTCAATTCAACATTGTGCTTTCTAGGTCCCTATATTTGGATTTCATTTCGAGATTCTCTAACCTCACCTCATTGATAATTTTACAATTTTCATTCTCCCTTTTTATCATCTCGTCCATTTTGTATTTAATCAAGTCCACATTTCCTTTGGTGAATTCCAGCGATTCTTTTATATCACCCAGGTTGAAGGGGTCACTTGTTATTGCGTAAACTTTCTTACCAGCATAGGTATTGCCTATAGGCTCGGTAGTTGCTCTAGCATCCGAGTCTCCCTCAATGGGATTAAAATAATCCCTTTGTTGCTCGTCCGAAAGGAATCCCAACTCTTCCAAATCCATTTTGCCGATCTCGATCAGATTTTCAATAATCTGAGTACTAAATTGTCTATAAAGGTGGTAAAAATCCTTATTTATCACAATCCAACCATCCCACCTGATGGTATACGCCAGTTCAAGTCACTAGAATGAATATGAAATGATAGATCCTTGTGCTAGCGCTCTATCGGTGGTTTTTAGCAGAGCGTTATTGACACGTCTGTCCTCTCTGAAACACCAAAACTACGACTTTATTCAGTCTGGAAGAAAACATTTATACATGTATATTATATGCTGTATATTGAAAAACTATTATTAAAGAAGAAAAAATGAGTCTAACTCATAGGAATCAGACTGAAACAGTTTATTGGTGAAAGCATACACATTGGTTGTAGAATTAATGTGCTTGCTAATGATTAGTTAATACATTTGTATGGGAACTCTGGTGTTACCAGATCCTCCTACTAGATCTACTTATTGACTTTTTTTTTCAATCTATATCAATGATCTACATAACCACTCCAAAAATTCCAACTTACAGCTTTTTGCTGATGATACCATTATTAGTAGAATTGACCAAACTATCGATCTAGCAACGAGAAATATACAACTAGATCTGGACAATATCATGCTCTGGTGCAGGCAAAACAAGATTTCTTTAAGATAAGTCAAAGTCTATGACCTTCTTTGGGGGGCCTTCCTGGAGATCCACCTGGAGGACTGAATCTCTCAATTATAATCTGCTATTAGGCCCCAAGAGCCTTGAGGATGTTGAAGACTATAAATATCTGGGGACGGTCGTTGACGGCCCCCTATCATTTAAGAAGCATTTATTAAACATCAGGCGAAAAGTCTCACACAAATTGTGGCTCGTCAAGCATCTTAGAAGCAGACTGAACGTAAATCTGAGTGCCCAAATATACAAGACTGCCATACTACCTCTTTTTGACCAATCAGACATTTTCTACGACTCTGCCAATAGAACTAAACTCAAATCACTACAAATTCTCCAAAATCGTGCACTTAGGATAATAACTAGAAGTAATAGATTCCAAAATGTAGATGACTTTCATCAGCAGTTCAGCCTGCTTCCCTTAAGAGAAAGAAGAAGACTGCATCTTTTACAACAGGGCTTTCGCCTAAAAACTAACGTGAAATTTGTTGCCCAGATGCATAGAGAGACCAGACAACATTGACCTGGCAGAATCGTTTTTAAATGCCCGGTACCCAGGCTTGAGCAGATACGTAAATCAATTTACTATAAGATACCATTTTATTGGAACTCTTTAGATGTAACTCTGCACACAGCTGACACTGCTATCAGATTTACAAATTTAGCGAAACGAACATCCATTTGGAATGACCAAAATTATTTGTATTGAATTCCTGTCAGCTTGTTTGTATGGGCCCTCCTCTTCAGTCTTTCCCCTTCAGTTTTCCCTCTTCCTCTTCAGCTCTTCAGTTTTTCTAGTTCGCATTGTTTTCTCCTCTTCATCATATGAGTATGACAAAATTCATCTGAATATATGTATCTCATATAATGTAATATACTTGTAATCTCAGTACTGCTTCGGTAATGATTTTATAAGTACCTAGTATTGGAAGCTCTGCCTCGATGCAAGCTTCTTGTCGTATGCTATATGTATATTTACACCATTATTTAACAGTGTATTAATAATATCCTTTATTTGTAAATAATTATTGCATGGAGCAATTGTATTCTAAAATTGTATTCTAAAATTGTATAATTGTAATTGTATAATTATAATGAATGTTTATTGAATATATTTATATATTTGTTATGCCTTAAACTTGCGCGTGGTGCTACTTGCACAAATCTAAATAAATTTAAACAAATTTTTGCAAAGGCCTCCCTACTGTCGTCGACCTTAGGGAACATTGTCACCTTTGCTTATACAATAAAATAATATTACTACGGTAGGGCTTTAGATCCTCCCTATGCTGGGAGATTAGTTCCCACCGATAGTGTCGCTTTTGTAAATACAGGCTAATAAAAGTTTCAACAACAACAACAACTTATATATGGGTCAGATTTTCAAAAAATGTACAATTCAACTTCACCAATCCTCAGAACTTACCCACATTCAAGACGAAAATAAAGTTCAAAATACAGTTCAACCTAACCAAACAGATAGCTAGAATCAATACAATACTGAATATTCTCGAATTTACCTAGTATTGACCAAATTGCAGCCTAATTTAGCAGGATTTACAATATGTGTACAGCTGCTAATTGTACATTTTCTGAAAATCTGACCCATATATATACTGTGATTAATTCATTTGATAAGTAATAATAAGGTTTAATGATAATTTGGAACATTAATAATTTGGTTAAGCTGCATTCTTAGCAATTAGACAAATCAGAACAAATCTGAGGTAGCCAAGTGTCATTTGTCATTATGTGTAGGATAGAGGACTAATTGATCAGTGATTGATACTGCTTGGAGCAATATGGCTCATTATATTGGGCAATTTCTCACTCTCGCATATACATAGCTTACAGCCGCAAGTTTTAAGGAGAATAATGGATGAAGAATTAAATTATATTGATTCATTATTCGGCACTTCATTTCATATGATCATTGAAGTAAATGTTTTCTAAGTTCAATATGTGAACCGCTCTGCAAAAACAGGTCTTATATAGCCCTTAAGTAAGACCTGTTTTTGCAGAGCAGGCACATTGTAACATTGCTAATCCCTATATTAGTTATGGTGGGCCTGGAAGACCTGTTTGAAAAACAAAAGGTGGAACCCATCTCCCTTGTAAAACCTTGCAAATAAAAATCAATCTGTGCATTGCATTGGGGTTTACCCTGGGCAAACACATTGGTAGTAGAGCGACTGGTCTCAAACTATTAGTAGTTTATATTATACTAGCAAAGTACCCGTCCTCCGGACGGTCCCCCTCTCTCCCCACACTTCCCCCTCTCCCACTTTTCCCTCCGCCTCTTCTCTCATACCTCTCATCTCTCTTCTCTCATACCTGTTTTTCCCTCCCAACCCCATCTCTGATTCCCCCCTGCTCCCTCCCCTCTTCCTCATGCTCCCCCTCCTTGCTTTCTCTCCCTTCCCTCTGTCCCTTCCCCTACATCCTCTCCCTCTGGTCCCCCTCTTTCCCCACACTTCCCCCTCTCCTTCTTTTCCCTTTGCCTCTTCTCCGTCTCTCATACCTGTTTTTCTCTCCCAACCCCATCTCTGATACCCCACTCTCCCTCCCCTATTCATCATGCTCCCACTCCTCACTTTCTCTCCCTTCCCTCTGTCCCTTCCTATACATCCTCTCCCTCCCCTTCTCTTTTCCCTGCCCCTCTTCTTTCCCCCCCATGAAACCTTAATTGATCATTTTAGTTAATATACACATGCCACAATGATATTAAGAGCAATACAGATTGATGCAGTAGCTTGTGGCTAATGACGTAGTATCTCACAGGGGCTTTCCCAGGCTATAAATAGAGTGTGGGTATCCCGATTTAAAAAAGCCTTCAAAATCACATTTCCACCACAAATACCTTGACAAACCACATACGACGACATCCAGAGAGGGGGCACAGACCTCTACAGATGAGTGAAGTGGTAAAACAACAAATTCTGACAACATTTGGGAAAAAGAAACCCCTCTTTCTACCTTTTCTTTTCTACCTCTTTTCATAGAAATCGCTCTACCCTTATATTATATGGATATGTATACAGCCCTCATCTCTTGCCTTTTCCTCAATCCAACAACACATTGCGAACTTCCTTTCAGCATGTATAAATTACCTTATTAGCCGATCTTTGGATTCTGCTGGGGTTTTGGATAGTGATAAATTACTGTTTTGACTGGATGTAGTCACTTAGGATAGCGGATGTAGTGAATTAATTTTCGGATGTAGTAAATTATTTTTCAGATGTAGTAAATTACAATCCTTCCCGCGTTTCCGCTCATTCACTTACCTCATCAACTAGTTGTTTGTCATCGATTCCATGTTCAGTTTGGAACATATATAAAGTCCTGGTCACCCAAAAGTCTTTTCTCCACTGTTTCCGATGGAAATATTAGCCATTTTTAAGTTTTTAGGGCATAGGGCTCGACATAACATGACGACGGTAGACATCATACAAGAGATGTTGTGAT
Organism: Sthenelais limicola; assembly: GCA_942159475.1. Classification (NCBI taxonomy): domain Eukaryota; kingdom Metazoa; phylum Annelida; class Polychaeta; order Phyllodocida; family Sigalionidae; genus Sthenelais; species Sthenelais limicola. Next base: position 52,365,242 of record OW804102.1, read on the forward strand.
ACAATGGCTGCCTCCCAGTGACAATCAGACGAAACAGGCCAGGCTCTGTAGAACTGCATAAATATCACTACCACTAGCTCCAAAATCACCGATAATGTTCAAAATATCCTTGTACTTAGCATGATCCGCTTGCTGAATGGTGGTGAGCAACGAAATAGGGAATAATCCATTTGTCAATTCAGGCAAAACATCGTCATGCTCGCCACAGACAGCCATGACAATAATTCAGAGGTCATGGTCTGGTCAGGAATATCTTCCGGGTCAAATCGTTTTCGAATGGAAGGAGGAGTGCGCTGAATAGACTACCGTACACAATGCAATGCCAAGTGCATCGTGCACAGAGTGGGTATGCTGAAAGTCTCCACATCTCTCCCGAACGTAAATACGTATGGCTTCTGAAATCGCCATTCATTGATTCACATAGACTAAAACTTCGCTATCGGGGGGTAAAACAATATTAAAATCATTTCTACCAATTCAGATTTTTTATTTATTTCTTTATTAAGTCGCTAGACACACTAACACGGCCAAATCGGTCAAGGTAAAGGTTGCCATAATGTGGGCGCACAACATTAGAGCCCCGGTCACTTGGGCCTATGGACCGTAATACCCAAGCAGAGGGAGCTACTAGTAGTGTGGGCCCTACCGTCTGATTTTGGGGTGCTAGTGTCCGGGCTCCGTTGGTTGCATGTAAAAAGTGGAAGGTTTGTTTGTTTATGGAACGGAGAGTGCGGCTGACATAACCGACATTGTGAAGTTATAATTACATGTACATATGCGATATTGGTTTGACAGAGGTAAAATAAACTAAATATTAGAATGTGATGGTTTGAATTGTGTAAAACATGGTGATTTGGACATTATAAAGACGGCGTTTTGACTTGGTCCTTTCCGTGTAACAAGTAAAATAGTAACCCATGTGGTCGAGTGGAAGAGCTAAATTATTGCAGTTCTTCATGCTGTAAGTACATCTAAAACGTTTTTTAAAGGGTCTAATATTTGTTAATATGCGTTTAAACAGTAGTATTGAATCCAAAAATCAGCTAATAAAGTAATTAATTCCCTCGCTTTGGTGTCTTCGGCTTTTGTTTGAAAATAAACCCATAAATTAATCCCATAATAACCATTCCTTTCCTACTCACACATGTTTGACTCACCTCTACATTACACTTGACTCCCACCCACCCACTCCTAATGTTCATTATTCTATTTCTATTCACCAAATCATCAAATAGGGTTCTATTCTATATTCACCCAAATTTCCAATTTTATATCTATTAATTCTTCACTATTACACAAAATACAATATCTACCAATATTTTACCCAATCAAAATTTTCCTGAAACACATCACAAATAATGGAAAACTGAAAAATGACTTATTTTCTGTAAGTTAATAACCAATTGAGGTACTTACCACTATTAACCTTGGACTTTGCTTGTTTTGTGCTTAAACTAAACCAGATCAGGCGAGGTGTCAAGTAGTCTGACGAGGGAGGTGCAGCCCAATACATTGGTCAGATCGTCAGAAAATGTACAATTGACCTTCACCAATTTTCTCAAATAAGCCAAATTCAAGACAGAAATGAAGTTCAAAACACAGTGCTCCATAGGCAAAATGATAGTCATAATCGACACAAGACCAAATATACTCAAATATGCCAAGTATTTATCCCTTTTCAGTCTGATTTAGCAGAATTCACTAAATGTGTAGAGTTGCCAATTGTACATTTTCTGATGATCTCACCCACATACATTACCATGACAAGTTTCTCGCTACAATTCTTAATCATCTCATGTATGGGTTAGAGCGCCAAACAATGTACAATTCACCTTCTTCAATCAAACCTGTCTAATTAAAACATATTTAAACAAAAATGAAACTCAACACACAGTTCAATATATCGAAAATCACATTTAAATGAACACAATATCAAATATACTCAAATATACCTAGTATTTATCATTTGTTTGCCTATTTAGCAGAATGTGTATATCAGCCAATTGTACATTTTCTGATGACCTCACTATGTACACTCCTGGGATCGAACCCACAAGGGTTTTCGATCCACGCTACACAGGTTACTGGGGCACTGAACCTTAAGCCACTACAGAATAAAAAACCACATCACCACCCATTTACACAAATGGGTCAGATTTTCAGAAAATGCACAATTGGCAGCTGTATACATTTAGTAAATCCTGCAAAATTAGGCTCCAATTTGGTCAATACTAGGTAAATTCGAGTATATTTGGCATTGCATTGATTCTAGCAATCTGTTTGGTTAGGTTGAACTGTAATTTGAACTTTGTTTTCGTCTGAAATCTGGGTTATTTGAGAAGATTGGCGAAGTTAAATTGTACACTTTCTGAAAATGTGACCCATATAGAGCACAAAAAGACCTCGGCTAAGAGACCAAACAGACACACACATTTCAAAGACCAAAGGAATTGGCACACAGCAACACATAAGGGTAATATACAAATAAATACTCAATACTCAATAAAAAGTGTATCTGTCTATCTATCTATCTATCTATCTATCTATATAAGCACCTAGAAACTGCCCTAAAAATACTTACAAGTCGGGGATGAAAGATGGAGACAGTGTCAGTGGTTATATGAGGTCACCCTCCTGTTACAAAGTAATATCTGGGTCGTATTTTCAGAAAATGTACAATTCACCTTCACCAATCCTCACAAGTAACCCATATTTAAGAAAAAAATGAGCTTCAAAATGCTGTTTAACATAACAGAACTGATACTTTAAATTAATGTGGTACCAAATATACTAAGATATACCCGGTATTCATCATTTTTCAGCCTAATTTAGTAGAATTTCCTAAAATTGTAGAGCTGCCAATTGTACATTTTCTGAAAATCTGACCCATCTCCCCTTTAGTGTGTCAGAACCATGGTATGCAGTGGTGCTACCAGGTGGGGGGCTGAAGGCTGAGGTGGGCAGAGGGCCCCTAAAGCCCAGAATTTACATTTACAAGTAATTACGACTATAATACCACCACAGTCCAAGCTCACAGATTGAGCGCAGACGAAATTGTAGCCGAGCATATCAATCTAATGACTCTAACAGGCCCTGATGAGTCAAAACACAAGGCCCGTTTTACTCACAGCAACCAGGGAAAGAGCCCTAACCTTCTAAGTCTATACTATGTTTCCATTGATAACGTTGTTACAACGGTCCACACTGTAACTTGAGACAAGTCTGCGGCGAGGCATGACGACTGAGCGTCCCCTTCCCTTGGTTCCAAGGGAAGGGACTCACTTATGAGCCACTGACCAACACAGTAGTATATCAATTGGAACAAATATATCCATGTTTGGTATAAAAGAGCACTGTATATTTTTTAATTGTGTTAATTTTATTCGTTTCTCAAAAAGCTTTTGTGTGGAGCAAGAAAATATATAAGAGGGTTGTCGTTTCTGTGAGACAAATTAGAGTTGTGGGGTTTATTTCATTGTTGTTAGGTACATTAACTGTTAGGCATTGCGATGGTATTACAAACAGGACTATTTCGGCAGATTTTGACCTCAAGTGTGCCCCCCCCCGGCCTCTCTTCTGGTACCGCCCCTGGGCCCTGGTATGGATCTAACTCTACTGACGAAATCCGAGAAGCACTTAAAGCGTTTAGAAGTCACATTGATTTGTTTACACCTAGATCAGGGACCTAGATAGATAACGGTGGTTAACAAAGCTGGGGTTTATCGCCCACCAACTTGTGTTATACGGGTCAGATTTTCAGAAAATGTACAATTGGCAGCTGTACAGATTTGGTAAATTCTGCTAAATTAGGCTGAAATTTGGTCAATACTAGGTAAATTCGAGTATATTCGACATTGCATTGATTCTAGCATTCTGTTTGGCTAAGTTGAACTGTATTTTGAGCCCGGCCCCCCCACTCAGTATATTAGATAGACACATAGGCTCGTTCCCTAATTTCAAAAACACCCCCTTATCTCCGGAAAAAGCATCAATTTTAGACCCCCCTTTTCAAGGATTTGGATGGCTTTTTCTGTTTTTCTACCCCTTATCTCCGGAAAGAGTAGAAATATCTGAACTCCCCCAAACACGCCACTTATCTCCGGATGTATTAGAATGACATTATTTACAGTAGCTCTTTAGAGTATAACTGGAATAATTGTGAATGTGAGACTATTTCTAGGTTATTACATGAATTTCGATTAACAACAAATAACTGAATTATATTCCCTCAATGTATATTAGCTTTTTAAGAGGGTTGACAAAGGAGGGGGACATTATTTCGAACCTCAGTTATAGATTATGCAAGATCTAATATTTATGTATGACTTGAGTTTTAGACTGGCTTTAAACATCCCTTTTTCTCCCTTTTCTCTAGGCCATTCAGTCCACCCCTTTTTCTGTTTTTCTCCGGGTCCACCACTAAAATACACCCCTTTTTTCAAGATTCTCTGGCCGGAGACAGCTGCTCCAAAAGTACCCCTTTTCCGGAGAAATCGGGAACGCGGGTGCGGTCCATATCACCACTGAGTGGGGGGGCCGGGATTTTGAGCTTTATTTTGTCTGAAATTTGGGTTATTTGAGAGGACTGGGGAAGGTGAATTGTACATTTTCAGAAAACCTGACCCATCTTGTATCTCCAGCTGATTCGACTTCAAATTCTGTTATTTACGGGTAACAGCCGCAACACTTTGATAGTACTTGATAGGTTCAGTGCTATAAGTTTATAGTTCTATAGGTAAAACAATCGGTAAATTTAGTGAGATAATCTCTGTTACATTAGCTGAGAATGCTGCATTATGCATGGTTAATAATGGACCATGTATTGACTATAGTACTATACATCAATGTTATCATGATTATCTTAGTCGGTTATCTTGTAACGAATCTGAAGATGTTACACACATCCCCTTCATCGCTGTCAAAATGCGAGTCCACCCATGTGGTGGATTTTAATGGAGACAACGACACTGTAGAAGAAGATAATATAGACCCAAAGCAATATTTTAAATTTGTAATAAATGATACAATATATAGACAAATGGAAAGATTTCATCACTATATGGGTCAGATTTTCAGAAAATGTACAATTGGCAGCTCTAAACATTTGGTAAATTAGGCTGCAATTTGGTCAATACTAGGTAAATTCGAGTATATTCGGCATTGCATTGATTCTAGCAATCTGTTTGGTTAGGTTGAACTGTGTTTTGAACTTTATTTTCGTCTGAAATGTGGGTTATTTGAGAGGATTGGCGAAGTTGAATTGTACATTTTCTGAAAATCTGACCCATATTTATAAATCCAATGTTTCCACACTACATGTATTTATAAATTACTTCGAACGACCCCCAAAAGTGAAGCTGAAGAATGGATTTAGCAGAACACAGTCTCACGGTTGTTACAATTTAGATGCTCAATATATATGACGATTTTGAGAAATTGAATTTCATTGATTCTTTCCTTACATTACTATTATTATTATTGTGCAGTAGATTAATCAATTATTTATTGAAAATATGTTGAATGGCGACATTATCGTGAATGGCGACTTTTCCTTGATTTTTGGTGATAGCAAAGGCATCTTCCATGCATAATGCGAAATTCATAGTGCAGTTTGTGGTAGGGCTCATGCCAGTCTACTCATGACATGTATACCAATTTTTTAAAACTGGTTTTTATTCATCAAAATTTCTCATAGTGATACGTTTCATTCAAGAATATAACAATTTACAAACAATGATGCGTAGTGGTTTAAGGTATGAAGATAGAAAATTTCAAACAATACTAGTTTATCCAAAGAGGATGAGCAAGATGTGACTTTTAGTATAAGTCATTTAGTTGATTGCGTAATTATTACGTTTTTTACACATCAGATTACAGGATACTGAATCTAATATCTACCATAGAACAAGACTCTTTTTTTTTGTTTTCTTTGCCCGACATCAACCCTAAAGTACATAATCATACAGGAATCTGCACCAGATAAAAACAGTCGATAGTCTCAAAAACACCAGTATGACTTCAACATAAGTCCAATCATTCCAGATTTCAAGTTCTGGTATTCGAGAAAAGTCAAATTCATCAGAACCACACATCATAATCAATAGTTCTCATTACTGTTATGATGTGATACGGAGATCTATAGAATCTGGCCCCCAGTCCTAGGTTAGAAAGAATAGGTCACTGGAGGGCATGCGATTACTACTGTATTTACTTACTATTGTATTATAATAAGAAACACAGTCAATTTAGCATATATTCTCAGAAATTTACAATACATATGGATGTGGGATGCTCATTTTAGTTTTCATTTATAATGACGAATATTTGCATTTTGTTTATTATTTAATTTCTGAGCTTCAGCAAAGAATAAATAATGTTGAAAGGCGACATTTACCTATACCACAGTATTTTGGCATATAATCAGACTAAATATATGAATGAATATATATCATTTTTGTCATCATTTGTCATGTGTTTCAGGAAAATGAGTCATAAGTCGTAAAAAATAGATTTTGAGATACTACTATATTTGAAAAGATGAGATCAAGCCGATTCCAATAATAGTAAACAGTCTAATAACCTAATAAGTATTTCTAGATTTTAATTTTGATATTTTCGTTTTTGAAAAAAAAGTTTCCAATATTTCTGGGGGTCAATAAACAGTAAAGTAACTAAAAATTTTTAATGTAGTCCATATGAACCCCTTTAAAAGAATGGTTATATTACATAGATTGTACTGAAATTTGATACATCGATTGATATAGCTATAAGTGATAAACCCCCCAAAAATTGTGTATTCATCGCAGATTCATGTGATGGGGGTGTCCATTGATTCATTTCAACGACAGAAACCATTTGTTAAACCTATTGTAAAAGAATCGAATCAAAAGATATTGCTCATTAAGTAAAATTCTCTCCAACCATAGAATAGAATATAATAGAATAGAAAAATCTTTTATTCATCAGAGCTTTTACAATCATGTTGACGAACAGGTCGACAGGCCTCTAGGTACCGTTTAGGATTTATACTTAGTTCTTCCGGCCGTTCCCTTTATATCTATGAATAAGCTAATCATAGAATTGACCATTTAAATAAACAAAAATAGAACATCAATGAGAATACTTGGATGCTCTTAAAAGATCAAAATGTGTCTCGCGAAGTTCCAGCTTGTGATCTTAGTTAGACACAATCCTTGCTAGTTACCTGAAATGCAATCCTGAACATTGGTACTATATATTAGCCAGCTAGCCAACATAATTGAATCATATTGATTACTGGTCCAGAAAAGTATACCGGCAAGTGATTATTGTTTTAGTAGTGTGGTTATATTTTTCAAGATCTGTACGCTTATTATTCCCATACGGAAAAGATGGCCCAGTGACCAGGTCTAAGGGGACACCCAATGAATAGTTAATGCACATGCAATGACTAGTGGGAAAATTTCACATGTAAATGAGGCTAATCCACAGGTCCTTTTATGGGCACATGGGCCAGGTCCTCCAGTGCACACACATGGGACAGGTTCTTTAATGTACACACATGGGACAGGTCCTTTAATGGACACACATGGGACAGGTCCTTTAATGCATACACATGGGTCAGGTCCTTAATGCACACACATGGGCCAGGTCACATGACCTTCAATGTTCCACATGTGTTTAGAGAAGCTTTGCTTTGTCTAACCTTATGTTACTTGCATGCTTAATAAGGTACCTCTTACCTTCTGCTACAGTCTTAGTATTTACTGATGATATTTGTAAGCCATAAACATACTCCAAGCCTTAATACAACCCTTGAGAATGTTCTGTCTGCTATGGTATATTGTGCAATTTACTGAGTGAGAACACCAGTCCATCTGAAAGCACTAAGGTAGCAAGACTCTCAACCTGAGCCATTTCCTACTTCAATATCACTTCTGTAACTGTCACTTGTGCCTTGTTATCCTCTGCCTTAATTGTCACTCAGGCTTGACCTTTAAATGTCATCCAAATAGAGTGAGCAGCAGAAAACTGTAATAATCCAAACTGAGTCAGTTCATAGTCTCTACGTCTTATGATGTTATTCATTCAACTGCCAACTGCCAACTGTTTGAAATGGTAGTCTGACCTATATGTATAACCAACTTCCCCTTCCTGTTTGACCCACTGGCACTGGTAAATCCACATCTAATGAGCATGTTATAGAATTTTATTTATAGAAGTTCAATCCACACATAATGCCCAGCTTTGGAATTAGGTTATGTTAAATGAACACATAATGAACATGAAGTCCTACCAACGCACATACACTGGCCAGGTTATGAAATTTGCATATGTTGATGCTGTTGAAGGGTTTTCAATGAACACTTAATGCACACATGGAATGGGCAGGGAAAACGTTCCCGATGTGCATGATGCCATTACTGTCCTAGTTTTGACCTGGAAATTTTGACCTGATTTTGACCTGGTGCTTTACTGGTGGAAATCGTAAACGATTTTGAGGGTCAAACTTGATTTTACAATGCTCTATGGACCCGATTTAAAAATACACTTCTAATGCTCTCAGAGATGCACAATTAACCAGGTTATAAAATGCACTTTTCAAGCACTCAACGATGCACTACTGACCAGGCTATAAAAATCAGTTCTGTTGCACTCAGCGAGAGCAGTTTCATTACTCTGAATCTCAACAGTATTAAGGCTGGTGAATTCTTCACATAAATATATTCCCCAATATAATACAAAGAGTTTATATCAAGGTATGTTACCTTGACTTTGCATGGAAATACATCAATTATTTCATCATTATTTCCATCATGTTAGACATCCCCACAGACCTCTGTGTGTGAATCATTTTGAGGGTTGGTGAGCTTAGACATTCCCAGCTGACTACCCACAATCATATATACAGTTACATGGGTGTTTTGATCAGGTTAATTCCCAACATCATACATATACGTTATACATATAAACTCTAGAAGAATATCACTTATAAGTATTTGTTGGACAATATCAATAGTGTATAAATGCCACATTAGCATATTGACGGTACTTTTATTGTTAAAGAAATTATAAATGTAATGCAGTGACCTGTCACGCCACCTAGTGGAAAAACAAGTACCGCCACCTGGTAAGAACAAGTCACACAATAGGGAGCCTATGACAAGATGTACCATGTATTGAGAATGATTTGATAAATAATTCAACTGCATGCAGCTTGTACATTTACACCCGATTTATTTGTCAAAATTTACACATAGGTTGACAAACAGGTCGACCTGTTTGTCAACCTATGTGTAAATTTTGACAAATAAAAGATTGTTCTATTCTATTCAAATTTTAAAAAATCATTTCAAATAAACAGGGCATTTTGATTAGTGTAATTTCTCAGTATTTTATATGTTCTAGTTTGTGTAGTAACCAACCAAAAGATATATATATATATATATTGAATTTTTATTCCATAAGAATATACAGAAAAGGACAAAAGCCTCAAAAGATTGATCTTCCGACAAGCCCTAAACAATAGAAAATGATGTATAATCTCAAGCTTACAAATTCTCATCATAGATGGTTACATTACATTACATTATTATAGTTGTCGTTTCAAATTCTACTTGGCAGTCAGGCTGCGTGATATACTGTAAAGAATTGGCATCTTTGGATCCCAGACCCGACCTATTTAGCCCTGATCATGGTCAGGGCACGCACGCCACACGTGGCCTGGCCAGGAGGGAGGGGGAGATGAGCCACTCAGGGCTCACCCCACCTCCCCCAGCCCGACCTAATTACTTATACACTGCTCTGGGGTATCAAGAGGGGGGAAGGGCCAAGAGGGAGGGGGGGCTGGCACGAGCCATGGGATCCATGAGTAAGGGGTGGGAGGGGGAAGGCTGAGGAGAGGGATCCGACCTGCATGCATTCCATATATGGTCTCTGCCTGGGGAGCAGAGGTCGGCGTGTGGGCAAGGAAGATTCTCTCTCCCTCAACCAATTAGAGGGAAGGGGAAGAGCTAGTGGAATATTTCCTGGGTTTGATTGTATGAATAATTCATGATTGTGGAGTATAAAATAAAGTGACCATTCGGACCTAGGTACTCTGTTACTCGCTGAGTCACCACCGCCTAGGCCGAATCCAGACGAACTACAACCTCGGACTTCTTGTCTCACTTCTTCATCTTACTGAACCTATGGGCTAAAAACCCTTAGTGCTTCTTTACACTGGCGAACCACTTCTGGGACTTGTTGCTAAGTTGAGCAACAACCCAATCTTCTGACTGGAAGTGAGACATAGCCTAGGAGAGGCAGGATGAGCTGGAAGAGTAGGTGAGTGGAACTCTAAAAACTCTGATTGAGCTTATAAATTGTATTTATGGGATGTATGGAGGGTGGATCTGGGCCACTGTATAGGGTTGGGAGAATGATCACACTCAAACACTCATAATACAAGGAGAGTGGGTGAGCAATGTTCGGGGTAAAAACTTTGCTAGGTTCTGGGTTCTGTTGGTTATAACTCTGTACCTTGTGCCATCTAGTTTTCTTTTTTTTCTTTACTCTCACTCTCTCAACAAAGTGTAAAACATGGCGGACATCAATTGGGATCTCAATGCCGCGGACTTGGCCATGCTTGACGAGGGTCAAAGGAGGGCCAGGTTTGCAGCTATTAAGGAGGTCAGAAGGCGCATGGAACGCCATGGCGCCATGCTAGGAGTAAATGATGGGTCCAATAAGGACACTTTGAGAGAGTGGCTAGATGGAATAAGCAGGGCAAAAGCCTACTGTGTAGCGAATGATACGCTCACTCTAGAGCTTTTGGGAACTCTTGCCAGCGGGCCTCTAGCGAGGTGCGTGGCAGGATTCCTACAGGTACCGGCCAATAGGACATGGGATCTGGCGAGGGCTGAGATTTTCCGCCTCTTCATGAATGAAGAGGAGGAACAGCAGCTGCGAGCAAGGCTCACCGATCTCTATCAGCTCCCATATGAGGATGCAAAACAATACGGACGCAAGTTCCAACTAGCGTCTCAGAGGGCTTACAGCGTGGATAACCTGGACCACGAGATAGTCCAAGAGACGTTGGTCAGGAATTTTGTGTTGGGACTCAGGGATGAGCAAATACGTCATGACGTATTTGCTGCTCGCCCTGATACCCTGGCTGAGGCAATAAGACAAGCCTCAGCTGCGGCTCACACATTCGCTCTGGCAGGACAACCTACCAGAGGGGATAGGAAGGATGAACCAATGGAAATTGGGGCTATCCTCCCTAAGAAAATGGCCCTCTCTGGGCCAAATCCCACAGATGCCTCAGATTGGAAGCTGATAGCTGATTTGGAGTCTAAGGTGAATTACCTTACGAAATTAGTAGAGGGGATGGAGACGGGGAAACCATCCAACCCCACAGTGATCGTTCCCCAATCAGGTGCAGCACCCCAGTACCCCTTTCAGACACCCATGTTGCCTATGTATCCCCCATATTTCAACACGTCCTATCCCCCACCCCCGATCGCCAGTTCTCAGGTAGTAAATCACCCAGGGAAAGGGAAGGGGAAGGGAAATGATAATCCAGGACCGGAAAAAAATAAGCAGGGAGGAGGGAAGAGGTTTAGGGGTAAAAATGTCTGTTATGAGTGTGGGGAGGAGGGACACTTCGCAAGAGAATGTTCCCACCGCTATGCACATGTACAGGCTGCAGTGGTGGCAGCCATGCAGATGGCCTCTACCGCTCAAAAGCCAGCCAAATATGTTAACCAGGGGGAATAGAAACGCCGGATGAGAGGTTCTGCCTCTCCATCTCAGTGGCGGGGATGGAGATGCGTGCCCTCATTGATACCGGCGCATCAAGGAGTCTAATGCGGGAGGATGTATGGAGAGCCTTTTGCAAAACCCATCATCGGCCTCTCGTATTGACAAAGGGGGAATCTCTTAAATCACTCTCTGGTCATGATCTTAAAACTGAAGGGCAGGCGATAGTTAACTTGGGGGGTAGCTCATTTCCAGTTTATATTGTAAGAAAACTTCACCATGAACTGCTTCTGGGGGATGATGCCTTATTTATATTAGATGCCCAAATTAGCTTCAGAAAAAGAAAGGTAATTTTGGAAGGAAAAAGTTACAGAAGGCAACAAGTGGGTAGTGCAGATCAAGAATTCGCCTCTATCCACACAGAGGCAGAAGCATGGGAAGAAAAATACCCCGCTGTTTTTGGCATAGGAAAGCAGGGAAAATTAGGTACCTTTAAAGATGTGAAAATGCACATAGATACTGGAAATGCGCGCCCAATTAATCAACGCCCCTATCGTTTGCCCCTGGCCAAGAGAAAACTTGTAGATAAAGAATTAGATGAAATGCTGGAGCTGGGAGTAATAGAACCCAGCAGCTCAGCATGGGGAAGCCCGATCTTGTTGGTCCCAAAGAAAGATGGGAGCAATAGACCTTGCGTCGATTTCAGAAAACTAAACTCTGTAAGCAAAAAGGATGCTCATCCACTTCCAAATATTCAAGATATTTTTGACAGTTTAGCAGGATCAACTGTCTTTTCCACCATCGACCTAAAAAGCGGCTACTGGCAAGTAGAGATGGACCCGGATAGCATGGAAAAGACAGCGTTTGTGTGTCATAGGGGCCTATTTCAATTCCGTAGGATGCCTTTTGGACTCACTAACGCACCAGCCGTCTTTCAACGGGCCATGAACAAAATGTTTTCGGAATTTATTGGCAAATTTTGCATGACTTTCATAGATGATATTGTAATCTATTCCAAATCTGAAGAGGAGCATGATCACCATTTGGCTCTGGTGTTTGATAAATTAGAAGAATACGGAATTACAGTCAAAAAGAGTAAATGTATTTTCAAACAAGAGAAGGTAGATCTCCTCGGCTACCAAGTTTCAAAAGATGGAATTAATTCCCACCCAGATAAATGTAGTGCTATCAGGGATATGCTACCTCCAGAGGATGTGAGCGGAATTCGCTCCTTCCTAGGAATGACTGGGTATTACCGTCAATGTATCCCAGATTATGCTAAGGTAGCTCATCCCTTGGTCAAACTTACCAAAAAGTATGCCAGGTTCGAATGGTTGGAAGAGCAGCAAAGCTCATTTGAAACTCTGAAGGAATTACTAACTTCAGATAGAGTAATGGCGCACCCCCAGTTGGATAAGCCTTATCGTCTCTATAGCGATGCGTGTGATTACGCAATAGGGGCCATATTGGTCCAGTCTGATAGTGAAGGCATAGAGAGGCCAGTTCAGTATATCTCTAAACAACTCTCTGGGCCACAACTCAATTGGGCTACGATTGAAAAGGAAGCTTATGCAATCGTGTATGCCTTAAACAAGCTCAGACCTTATCTACAGGGTAGCGAATTCAAAATTTACACTGACCACAAGCCTTTAAAGTCTCTGTTTGTGGGAGAAGTTAAAAACACCAAAATTCAAAGATGGGCGGTATTAATAGCAGAGTTTGGGGCTCCCATTGAATATAGAAAAGGGGCAAACAATATCCGGGCAGACATGCTTTCTCGAATAAAAACAAACCCCAAGAAGGAAGGGCCGACTCTCAGTTCTCTTGAAGTCTGTGCCTTGGAGGAGATAGATGAAATTCCTTGGGAATTTGATAAACTCGAGAAAGACAAAATACGTTTAGAACAGAGGGAGTTGGAACAATTTCAACAGGGGATGGAGGATGAGGGGGATTACACCATAATTGATGGCATGCTGTTTACTCTCACCCCTCCCCCAGGCAAGCCAGCCTACCCCCGCCTGGTCCTGCCACCCTCAGCTAGGCATAGAGTAGTGAGGCGCGCCCACACTGAAGTAGGCCACCAGGGCATGAGGAAGACCCTAGATAGGATCCAAGAGGCTTATAAATGGCCCACCATGAGAAGAGATACCTATAATGTCTTAATCTGATGCGCTAGGTGTGCTGTAAACAGAGTGGGTAGGGCGCGTGTACCTCCTACTGCGATGCCAATAGCAAAATATCCTGGTCAGATACTGGGAATGGATCTCTGTGGTCCCTTCCCAGTCTCTGATAAAGGTAATAGATACATCTTGACTGTAATAGATCACGCAACTGGCTGGGTAGAAGTCAAACCCATACCCTCCAAAGCAGCTAAAAACATTGCTGATTATCTGGCTAATGAATATGTCCCTAGGTATGGCCCCCCAGAGGTGCTCATCACCGACCGGGGACTTGAATTTATGAACCAGCAAGTGGAAGGGTACCTTAAATCCATAGGCACTGAAGTAAGGCATTCTACAGCTTTTCACCCCCAGACAAACGGTAAAATCGAAAGATTTAACAAAACTTTTAAAAATATACTAAGAAAATTCATCAATGCAAGACCAGCAGAGTGGGAGAGCCATTTAGGTCCAACCCTCTGGGCACATAGAGTCTCCACTTCTTGTGTAACTGGTTTTACACCATATTTTTTAACTTTTGGCACCAATCCAAGATATCCCTTTTCTAAAATATTCCCCACTCCAGAGGGAACAGAAGATGCCGTACTCAGTGAGCGCCTACAGGCCTTAACAGATGCGTTCAGAGAAGCTGCTGAGCGCACTGAGGCCAGTAGAGTGGCTAATTATGAGAGATTAAGGGCCAGAGCAAATGCAAAGGATCTAAAAATAGGGGATCATGTGGTGGTGCTATCAGGCACCAGCGCTCCATTAGATCCCAAGTGGGATCATGGTTATGTAATAACGGGGATAAGGGGTACCACCCTAACTATGAGGGGACCCCAGGGTGAACGCAGGCGTATAAATAGGGATAGGGTAAAAATGGTATCTGGGGAAATAGAATGGGATATACTGAGAACTAGGCAACCGAGGGCGGGTCAAGGAAAGAGAAATAAGGCTCGGAGACAAGCCCAAAAAGCTCAACAAGTTCATGTTCCACCACCTCCCCCACCCCAGCCTAGGGCAGTGCCCGACACTGTTTATTTACCCATACCAAACATGCCTCCTCCAATTCAGATAGAACAGGAAGACCAAGCGAGAGCAGAGCAACCAGAGGACGAGCACATGCACGTGGAGGACGAGGACCAAGTGCCACGCCCACCTCAACCACAACAAGTGCCACGCCCACCCCAGCAGCGACCGCCGAGGGAGAAGGTGCTAGTACTAGCTTCACCCAAGCCAGTTACATTGCGCCGACCCCTGCCACCAGCCGTTGCTGTGGAGACTGCTCCCCCGCGCACACCACCACCAGGTCCTGTTACAAGGTCAAGGGCAAAAAGAGGGAGGATAGAGACCCCAACCAAGTGCCCTAAACCCAAGGCCTTGACCACCACCTCTGAATGCACTGAAAAGAGGATCAAAGTGTTCCACCCTCTAGGCTCTACTAAGAGGGAAAGGCCTGACTCCTCACCAAACCCAGCCACGCCCACTTCGCCCGTGCAGAGGCCGAGGAAGCTGCCCTGTATACCCCCACCATCGCCACCACCATCACCACCACCTACACCCCCACCCCCACCGTCACCCCCACCACAGCCCCAACCATGGGAGTTCGACCCAGGGGCACCACCAGTGACGGATTTCTCTCAACCTACACCTTCCAGTCCCTCCTCATAATCACCCTGGCTATGATGGCTAATGGCGATTTGTTTGAGGAGGAAGGGGTGTTGGTGTATGAGGAAGGGGAGGTCAGAGCCCTGACCGCGACTTGGACAACAGTGATCGTTCTACACCCCCCCACGCCCCCTCCTGTCAGTGCTTGGGTCTCCGCCCTAAGAAGGCGAATTGGAGAACTCAGACAGGCGGAGGTTGTGGGAGACGGAGATGTCAGTGCCTGGGAGGAGCACATGGGTTTCCTCCAGGCAGAGATTCCAACACCAGTCCAACAAGACACCCGAAGGAAGAGAGGCCTATTCAATTTTGTGGGCTCGCTAAGCCGTGCCTTGTTTGGCACCGCTACTGTAGGACAGGTGAACGAATTAAGGTCTGCAGTACAAGAAGCTCAGGCTAGCGAGAGCGCATTGGCACATTGTCAGGAAGAAATGGTGTCGGTGTTGAATCAGACAAGGCTCTACATGACAGAGAACCGCTTGGACATCGCGCAGCTCCAAGCTGCAGCAAGTAACATCTCCCGCCAAGTGACAGACATTCTAACACAGTTAAATGGTTTCAGTAAAGATATTCATAGAATTCATATGAAAAGGGAAGTGGATATTCTATTGCAGCGAGTGAGTAGGGCGGTGGAAAATTACCACCGTCAAAACGAATTATTTTATCGCCAGCGCATTCAGCTGGAAAGGGGATTCTTAACAGACCAGATTTTACCACTGGCCTACTTATCAGAAATATTGTCTAAATTACAAGAAGGGAAACATTACACCCCACAAGATAACCGCTGGTATTATAGACACCTGAACGTTCGACTATTATTAGACGGCGAACAGGAGCTAATATACCAGACAGTAATTCCGGCAGTTTCAGGCACTCAATTTTTACACTATAGATTAAAGTATTTTCCGGTCCCATATGGGGCTGACCACCTGAGAAAGTTGGTAGGAGAAGAGGAGGTGGCCCTAGATAGCATATCCAGCGCGTCATTTCTTCCTCAGCATTGTATCGGGTTTGAACCCCAGATTTGCTCAGCTGCAATAGAGCATCTAACCCCGACCTGCGAAACAAATATTATTTTAGGTAAAAAGCCAGACCTTTGTAAGGCGCAGATTGTAAAAAGAAATAACTTAACAAACCAAGTGTTTAGAGAGGGAGAGTCCATTTCTTCTGTAATTCTGGCTATTTATGAACCTCTGGAAACAATCTTGAGGTGCCCTGGGCAAAAACCAGTGATACAAACGTATCATCGGCATGCCAGGGTGATTTTAGAAGGCGGTTGTCTCCTGGTCGGAAAGGATTGGCGTGTGAGTAGCATCCAACGCCATGAGTCCCATATAACCCTCCCCATCCCCAAGATTATGCCCCTCCCCGGGTTTAATCTGACTTATGGCAAATTATCCCTTTACCCCCATTTAGATCAGCAATTGACTTTCCTGCCAAGAGCTGAAATACCCTTACTAGCCCTGACAGATTTTCCTAAACCCATTTCCCCCCTGATTTCCTCCACCCCTTGGTCCGAAAGTTCTATCTGGGGTATAGCCACTCTCATCCCCACTCTCCTAGGAGTCATGACCCTGGGAATAATCTACCTCCGCCGAAAGGGGCTCGCCCCAAGAGGCAAAGTCAACCTTTTGTGTTGTCTGAGAAACCTTAAGCCCCGAGAGAAGATCCCAATAGGACCCCCAACCCACCACCCTGTAGCCCTAGCCCTCCAAGACCTAGATCGAGAGGAGGGAGAGGCCACTCCAGGCGCTAGGACTGGCTCTCGTTCCCTCGAGCATATCCCTGCCCCCTCCCCCGCCTCACCATATTACGCTGCCAATTTCGGACTGACCAGGATGAAATAATTAGTCTACCAATGTTTATTGGGTTTCTCTGGGGTAACAAACACTTTTTGAACTTGTCTGTAACTTACTCTTGTTTTAATATTTACTATTAATTTTTGTTCTGTCCTCTTCTCGGGTGCGAGGGAGATCACAGAACACAGAGTAGTATACCTGGGTGAAATCCATTTCTCTCTCGGGAGGAAATGGTGGAATCCGTGAACAAGGATCCAGCCCAAATAGGTATTTTTATTTCAACTCTCATTGTGAGAAGTTGTTTTTACACAAACAGAATCGGTCGAGACAGAGGAGCCGGAGAGGAAGCACCATGGAATCGAAGCCCTCACCTTGTCTCCGACCATTCTGCTTTGAAGAGGTATTTTTCCAAATAATAAGAGTTTATACGTGATGCTACAGTAAAGTCGACATGTGTTCTGTAGTATTTGAGGTTAAAAATGGAAATATTGTAGTGTTGACTACCCAACCGCTCTCACTCTCCATGGCCAAAGGAGGAGAGAGAAAGAGACGGGCGTCCTGTCGGTCAGCGACGAGGTCCAGCGGGGGCCTCGGCTGACCGGCCGGGCAGAGGAGACGGCGGTGACGACCGTATTGGAGAACTTTGTGAGTACTAGCTCAGTACAAAGGAAGACATTTAACAGTGTTCAGAAGCACACTTAAAAACACAGAGACTTCTCTTACATAATATTCGACTAAAAGACTTTTTAGTGCAGGGTGATGGCCTCTGATATAAATGAACACTCCTTTTAATAGAGCCACTCCCTTTGGAAACTTTCTA
Organism: Sthenelais limicola; assembly: GCA_942159475.1. Lineage (NCBI taxonomy): Eukaryota > Metazoa > Annelida > Polychaeta > Phyllodocida > Sigalionidae > Sthenelais > Sthenelais limicola. Next base: position 52,383,406 of record OW804102.1, read on the forward strand.
TCTTGACCCGTTAGGTCTACAGATATAATAATTTATAATACTTTTACTTTACCCTTTTCTATGATTTTGTGTGTGTAAATTATGTAACCTTATTTCTATTTCTCTTGTCTGGTTGGACTGGGTTGATCAGTGGCTAAATATTTTGTTCGAAAGAAGGCTTTTCAACAAAAATAAAATATGGGACGAATGTAAAGAATTGGCATCTTTGGATCCCAGACCCGACCTATTTAGCCCTGATCATGGTCAGGGCACGCACGCCACACGTGGCCTGGCCAGGAGGGAGGGGGAGATGAGCCACTCAGGGCTCACCCCACCTCCCCCAGCCCGACCTAATTACTTATACACTGCTCTGGGGTATCAAGAGGGGGGAAGGGCCAAGAGGGAGGGGGGGGCTGGCACGAGCCATGGGATCCATGAGTAAGGGGTGGGAGGGGGAAGGCTGAGGAGAGGGATCCGACCTGCATGCATTCCATATATGGTCTCTGCCTGGGGAGCAGAGGTCGGCGTGTGGGCAAGGAAGATTCTCTCTCCCTCAACCAATTAGAGGGAAGGGGAAGAGCTAGTGGAATATTTCCTGGGTTTGATTGTATGAATAATTCATGATTGTGGAGTATAAAATAAAGTGACCATTCGGACCTAGGTACTCTGTTACTCGCTGAGTCACCACCGCCTAGGCCGAATCCAGACGAACTACAACCTCGGACTTCTTGTCTCACTTCTTCATCTTACTGAACCTATGGGCTAAAAACCCTTAGTGCTTCTTTACAATACATTTCAGACTTTACAATTTTACATGAGCCTGTTTTACAGATGATTCCTTGTGAGATAATATATATAATTGTCAACGCAAACAAACAAGTCAGGAGAGAGAGAGAAATTAGATTTTGATTTTGTATTGGCTTTAACTTATGTCGTATAAAGGCTTAGCTTAGATTTAGCAATGTTGAATATCATTTATTTTGTTCATCTATTTCTCCTATATATGTATTATTCAATGAGAATACCCTACCTCAGAGTTTCAACTCTGCCTGACTTTCCATTGTGACGGGCTTCTTTAAGGTGTTAAAGCTTTGCTAAAAGTTTGTATGTCTGCATTGTGTATGTGTGAGGGCTACCCTGGGAGGGGATTCGCACTAGATTGACACCCCCATCTCTTCTACCCACTACCCATCCACCGGGTACATGTGTAAGTGATGATTGCAAATCGAATTATTTTTTCATAGTTATTGTGGTTAAATTCATTATAAGATGCCCCTGTGAAGAATCATTCTTATGTGGCAATTGGCAAGTGCATTAAATGGCATGCCAAGTTTAGAAGAATCACCGATCTGTGACGAACTATACCAATATAGTACATTTGAGTAGCCTATACTAGCTGTTATTACGCTGAACGGGAGCGATATACACAGAGAGGGAAAAATGCAGATGGGTTACGTGTGACAGTAAGAGAGGAAATATGGGCAAAACGGGAGAGAGAGAGAGAAGAAAAGAGAGCCAAACACAGATAATAACTGATATGCTTTATCCACCAATCTACCTACAGTTCTTTCCACTGTATCTTACATTCCAAGGTGACGAGCTTCTATAAGGTGTCAAAGCTTAGTTCATATGATATGTATTCCACGCTGACTCACCATATATAAAGGACTTCAATCCAATGCTTTTTATATATATATCTCTTGTTGAAATAATTTCATTGCATGCAGCATGTGTATTTACACCCGATTTAGATACATAATTTTGATATGCATTTTGAAGTGCTTCAATTGACACACTTTGCATCGGGTGCAAAACCAGGTGCAGAATTCCTTTTTTGAGCGGGAAAGACAGGGGGCAAGAACAAGAGAGAGAGAGGCAGAACAGGAAAGAGAGCGAGGGAGGATTAAGACATGTCTTAACTGTGTGCATATCATTAATATATATGTCAATAGAATTGAAGTGATATACCTTTAGCACTATGTTTAATTATTAGATTTCATTTGACTATTACTTACTTGGGAATTTACGTAAAATGTACATGATAAAATCAGGCTATACTGAGGATAATTATTTTCAATATCAAAATCAAATCAGGTGCGGCTCTCCCGCCCTTGATATAACCTTCAAAGTGTTGATAAGCGCGTAGAGCGACCAATTTCACTCACTCACTCAGAGGTAATAGTGCATTCAGAAATCACCGCATTATTTAGAAGGTGAGCCACATTAAGAGAAATGGTTAATGGGCAACAGATCTTTAAGTAATAATGGTTAGGGAGGGGAAATAAATCCCCAATGCTCTGGGAATCCTTAATCACAAAATATTAAGTATTAAGCATTGAGAAAAGAGGAGCAGAATGGGAAAGAGATTGGAGAGAGAGCGATTTACTTTAAAGGGTGATCTTAGAGATGCATTGATATATCTAATACATAGTCTTGAAGAATATCAATTTTGCGACTTGTAACTCATCTAACTTTAACACATCACATGTATATTGAATAAGAATATTGTACTACATACAGTTCTTCCCATTGCACGTAACCTTTGAAAGTGCCGTTTTTTTTTAGGCGTAATGGCTGCATTTATATCTATTCCAATCACCATTTACAAGCCTAAATATTCTGCTTTAATACAAACCTTTATTTTTCTATCACCTGTTAAGATAATTTAATTGAATGCAGCAAGTGCATTTACATCGAATTTAGATACATAATTTTGATATGCATTATAAAGAGCATCAGATAATGCATGTTGCATCAGGTGCAAAATCAGGTGCAAAACTGCTTTTTTGTGAGCATTGCGGTTTTTAGACTGGTCAGTTGCACTTTTGCATGCACTGGGGGATTTTCCAATGCACATCGGGACCTGGGCATTATGTCTGCATTATATCTGCATTACATGTGGATTAACTTCTCATTTCTGTATGGGTTGTTTTTATATTTTATATTTAGCTGAATAATTAAAGAATCATCGCAAAAACGGGCTTCGTAGCCGGAAGGAGTTTCCCAGCTACTAAACTAAACGTCTAAAATCAGACCAAGAGTTGTCAGGCATTTTGCCTTGCTAGATCTGCTGTCGATCTTATGATCCTCATAAGATGACAGCAGATATTTAGAGTTTAGGATTCAATTTTGTTTCTCATTACCTTTTTAATGGAATAAATGATAATCCCGGATGTTCTATCTGCAAAAAGAGCCTACCCGACACACACAGCTGCTGTTTAAACCATGGTCGGCAACGCGGCAATTTTACTGCAGTCATCGCGGGCATTAAAGAGCGGCAAGCGTTACTCGTTGTGACGCGATCCTGCCACCGCGGTAACCGCAGCAACATGTGAATGCGTTGATCGCAGTAAAACACTATACGGATGTCGCACACATGCTGCTGTTGGACTGCTCTTCAATCAAGCGTGGGGGGGGGGGGGGGGGGGTATCCACATTATTAATTCTTATTTATGCTTATTATTTAATGAGCATTTTTTATTACTATTTATTCAGAAAATCACCAATTCATCATTTTGGTTCATCATTTTCTTGTGGATGCTGTGGATGCCTGGGTTTGACTGACATTCCCCCAAGTATTTAGTCATAGTTTGACTAAAATCTGTCCTAGAAAGCTAACTTTTAAAATACTAAGAATATATCAAGGATTCCTCCTGTTGTATCAGATCTTAAGTAAAACTTTCTGCTCTGTGGGAAATCGCCACTCAAATAATGTGTCAGTTGAGCGTGGCACTACTTCAGTCAAATTCCAGCATGGATGCGTCTCCTGTGTGACCTTAGTATACTTCCTTCATCTCCTCTGGAAGAATATAGATTTGGAAATGTTAGATAAAGACAATTATTGAATTTTAATAATTATGTGAAGGAAAGTCATTTCATTTATACGTGTGACGCATGCACATATCAGAATCGCCTAGAGTGGTACCCGAAACAAGAAAATACAAACGGAAATTCATTAGAGAATAAATGCATATGTATCAAGAAAATATAATTTCACAATTAATCAAATAAATCTCAATGGCACAGCCTTGACAAAACTTCACAAACTACTTACCATTGCAAGGATTCTGAGGCTTCTACCCTGGACTTCTGCAAGGGAGTCAAATGTTCTTAATTTCATTTCCCCCAATGTTGGTCTCTTCCAACTAGCTAATAGTTACCAGTTTTTCAGGTGTTTGAACAGAGACTGGTTTGGTGGACATATCTTGTCACCTATATTTATGACTAATGATTATGTATTATAAATCCACCAAATGGTGTGACCATAAACGGAATATCTTAGGTATGTATACAATACATGCAGCATATAAGACACCTACCCTCTATGACTGCAAGACAGCATCTGATGTATCCACGCCAATAATTCCCGCCCAAAACCATGAATCCTTTGTTTCGGCGCCTTGTATATGGATGGCTGTTGTTTCTTCTTCCGCCCTGCTTGGTTTGTGTGTACAGGGCTTAAGGAGTAGTGGGGACTTTGTCAGGTTGGTTAACTGATGGTATTAATTGGAAGGAGAAGGGACGGTGGGGTGGTAGCTAGGGGATGGGGCAGGTCATTTCTGTAAACTCTAAACCATGAAGAGAAAGAAAGAAATATCTAGGAAGTAATGAAATAAGCTAGGAATCGATGTATTATCTAATCATGTACAATGTTCTTAATAGTGACCATGTATGTATGTATGTAATAGCTTTATTCCACATTTTTATACAGTTACATTCGTAATAATAATGGGAAATGGATTTTGTGTCCCTCTGTGAGCTAACATAGGTCTTCCTGGACTTCCATTCCTTTTATAGATCGATTTTCTTTAAAGTTCAATGTTTGTTTTGTTGCATTTTTGTACGATCTTGTGGTTAATACTCATACTACTGTATATAAACAGTGACATAAAATACAATCAACGTACAAAATGCTCATGGGTTTCAATATACCACCACAAGTTAATCATCATGGAGGCCTCTTGGGATGAATGACACAAAAGTTTGGTCTATTCTGATTACCCCCAAAAATCATGTAAATTATGACGACGATTATATATAAATGCCCAGAAAAAGAAAGTTTCAGTGACTGCATTATAACCAGGAAGCCGTGTGATTCCCTGATTGCACTCCTATAGTGCATCAGGGAACCACACGGCTTCCTGGTCATAATGCAGTCACACCCACAGAGGCACAGCATCACAAGTGCAGTCAATGCGCTGAGAAAGGGGGACGCAGAGATGATGCACTGGGTGATGGTCTCAATGCACATTGCACCCCTGAGTGTGTGGCTCGGGTATAAGCTTTGTTTTTCTGATCGGAGGGCTTCCCCGACCTGCCGCTATATATGACGTCATTGTCCCCATAGTCATGTGACCGATTCTTGATCTGATGGCTTAGAGCCGTAGTGGCTCTTTCTTCCATCTATTTTGTTATGGCGGCCATTGTTGACAGCCCTCGATTCGAATACGCGGTTAGCGATAACTTTTTAATCATTCAGTAAATGATACATGTTCCCATTTGAACTCGGCTCCCCCTTGGCTCAGTCTAGCTTCTGGGATCGGTTAGAAAGTTCCAGAAAAATATAAAGCATGAAAACAGGTCGATCATAGGGAGGTTTGGTATATACGTCGTTTCTCCCTTCGGTCAGTGCCCCGGTCACGTGATTTGAGAAACATAGCGGAGCTATTCCTACGGAATAGCGGTAAGGGGGCTGTTCGTCTAGGAAGGTGTCCGGCTCGCCCCTCCCCCCCTAGAATTATGTAGAATGAGTTCCACGAAGGTGGGATGGAATGGTTATTTTTCTGCTATGAAATAAGATCCAAAATATCTGTCATATTATATCAAAATAAATTAAACGGAATAAGCAAAGAAGAAAACACTCTATGGAGAAGGCTGTTCGCCGACATATCAGATGCATGGATTTATTAGATAGCAACGGCTAGAAGAAGAGTTGGTCTACTACAAGTAGGCTCATATGTTGTTCCATTTGGTAATGTTAAACCCATCGTGTATTTGATTGTAATGTCTTATGTCCAACAGGAACAGGAGCATATATGTATATCTAGATGTCAATATGCTCAGGCGAGAGGAAAGCTTTGTTGATAAATTGAATAAAGATGATTACGTAAATACAAAAACAAAAATATGTAAAATGAATTACTTTGTAAAGAGAGTCATTGCCCCTAGGCTAAGCTGGTTCACTGATACACACCATGTTATAATGAGAGTCACAATTGCTCTGTATAAATACCCCAGTTTAATAGAAGAAAGGAAGGGAGTTTCAGGGGGAATTACCTTGGATTTGTACCACTATCTGCGTGTATTATGGCCCTCACAAGCTAATGGGTCAGATTTTCTGAAAATGTACAATTGGCAGCTGTACAGTTTTAGTAAATTCTGCTAAATTAAGCTGCAAGTTGTTCAATACTAGGTAAATTCGAGTATATTTGGCATTGCAGTGATTTGAGAAATATGTTTGGTTAGAGTGGTTCAAAAATAAAAATATCAAACTTAGGATAATAAGGTCTTGAGGATACTTACTGTTTACTATCATTGGAATCAGCCTGATCTTATCTTTTCAAATATGGTGATATCTCAAAATCCCGTTTTTTGCGACTTGTGACTCATTTTCCTGAAACACATCACAATATTATTGTCTCGTACCAGATTAATTAACTTCATCAGATGGAATGTTCATAACGAAATCCTCAGCACGAATCAAGCATTGTGAATCCATTTGCCAGTAACCTCTCACCACATCATCTCATTTCATCTCATCATTTATGTTATCACCCTAACTTATGTAATATAGATTGATTGTATTCCTATACAACAAAATGTACAATATATGGAGTAATTAAATAGGAAACTTATGTTTAGGTAATACAACTTTTTACGGAAAGAATTGTAAACCTGCACTGACAAATGGGTCAGATTTTCAGAAAATGTACAATTGGCAGCTGTGCACATTTAGTAAATTCTGCTAAATTAGGCTACAAATTGGTCAATACTAGGTAAATTCGAGTATATTTAGCATGGCATTGATTCTGGCAATCTGTTTGGTTAGGTTGGATTGTATTTTGAACTTTATTTTCGTCTAAAATTTGGGTTATTTGAGAAGATTTGCGAAGTTGAATTGTACATTTTATGAAAATCTGACCCAAATAACAAATTCTAAGTAGCCCTGTCTGGATGCAACGAAAATCACTCCTTGGAGTGAGAGTGACCAGGCACCCTCTGAATAAAAGCCTTTCCAAAAAAAATAAAATAAAATAAAATCTAATCATAGTGAAAGTCTGTTGGCGGTCCAATTGATTCAATTGTAATACTCGAGATGGCGGCACTGTTGGTGCAGTAACGTCATGACCCGGTCTCAATCACGATAGCTCCCAGTCCCAACCAGTTCAGTATTGACATCTCTGTAAAGTGTGTGTTCAAATACAGTTTGCCTAGGTTAAAACCTGCATACTATTGTCTCTTTTGATATCATGTGTATGCCCGCAAATTGATATTTGATATTTGAAGGCAGTCCTTATCATGACTGTCTGTACGTAACTTAATTACATATATTCCTTCAAGTGGTGTATTATTTATATTAATATTGTTGCGCGCGTAGCTTCGGATCTTTATGCTATTGGGCGGTGCATCGGGCCAGGGTGAATATATCTAGCTAGTATTCATATGCATTCGAATATACTCGGACTTCGGGGTATTGCCTCTCATGATGTTTAATATAGAACGTGATATTGTAGGAGACGATAGGCGATATTGAATAGAGAGTCATGGTGATATATAGTAGCTGTAGGTTTCCGGTATGAACAACACAACACGATGAGTTTTAGTACGCCACTACTTGTATATTGTATCTTATCCTGTACATAGATGCTAGGTTGATGTTAGTGTAGCCATTGAATCATATGAGATCTTATGAGACTCCTTCCCTGTATTCTTACGGTTGTTACTGCATGACAATCCGAGATCAGTGTGATATAATATATTGGTTCTAGCGCACACAGTGCGTCTAGTACCTCTTGGTATCTACTGCATATCTCTCTATATCCCAGTCTATATGAATGTCCCAAGTCTCTCCCGTTCTATGTATATATATGTTCTTTTGTATATATCTCTATGTTCTTATGTATATCCCAGTATTCCCCGTATATATACCCAGGGGGGTGAGTGTCGGGTATCCGTATTGGTGGACCCTTTATCCTATGATACCTTTCCCTCCCTCTAGCCCCTCCCCTTCCCTTAGCGCATGCCTTAGTAAAAGAAACATATCATACCCTACTACCCACCCTACTGCCCTCTCGTGTTAACCACGGTTACTACAATATCGAGATTATCTCTTCATACCACTAGTAACTTCTGCTTTGTCATCTCGCGGAATATGTTCTATAGTATTGTAACACATTTTTTGTAACATCAGGCGATTCTGAGAATAGCATCAGTGATGTAATGTCCTAAGTCCTGAATAAAGATATTTTTTTTTTTACAAATCAAATCAGTTTCGCATCGGTGATGCTTTTGTCAGGAATATTTGATCGACTGATAATGCTACAATTCTTTATTTTGTTTTTAAATGAAAGTACAAAACTGCAGATTGTCAGAAAATGTATAATTCGCCTACTACAATCCTCTCAAATAATCCAAATTTAAAAACAGTTCAACAGAACCAAACAGATATATACTCAGATATATTTGGTATTTGTCATTTTTCTGCCCAATTTAGCAGAGTTTGCTAAATGTGTTGAGCTACCGATAGTACATTTCCTGGCGATCTAACCGATTTCTGATTTAAAACCAGATATTATAAAGCTTGCCATCCGAAACTTGTAAGCCTCATATAAATGATTATAAAAATGATAAAGTAATATAACAAAAAATAGAACCAAAACGGGGTGGGAAGCATGCAGACACATTGTCAATTTAATCAATTATTATATTCATTTAATTAAAATGATAGAGAAGGTTGATCAATTATGATAATGGCACTAGTAATTATTCACAATAATAATTTGTGATGTGTTCCAGGAAAATGAGTCATAAGTCGCAAAATTGATGTTTTTCAAAGTGTTTTTTCACAAGATCCCTTTATTGAAATGTTCTGGTCTTTATGGGGTTTAGCACTTATAGTCATATGAATCCATGTCACTAATTTCAGGACATTGCATTAAATATATCTTTGCGTTTTGAAGGCCTTTGTATGGAGTATATTTAGTTACTTTACTGGTAATAACCCAGCCAGAAACACTGCAAACTTTTTTTTCAAAAATCAAGATATCAAACTTAAAATATAGAAATACTCATTAGATGTCCTAGTGTTTACTATCATTGGAATCACCTTGATCTCCTGTTTTCAAATAATATTATGCTGATATTTCAAAATCCATATTTTGCGACTTTTGACTCATTTTCCTAAAACGGATCACATTTAGTCAGGACATAACTATGTTCTGATAATAATTACTATACATTCTATATTTTCTTATAATAAGATTCTTTTCTCGTATACTAACTGCGGGTGTATTATAATAATAAATATATATAATATCAACCATAATTATGTCATTCATATTAACCATAATAGCATAATTTGTATCATTGATCATTTTCGCTGCCTCTAAAAGTATGGTTATGCCTCGGATGAGACATATTCCACTTGAGAGGTGCGATGAAGTCTGTGCGATAAAAATATACAAACATATACGTTAAAAGGAAGAAACAAGTTCACCAAGGACAATCGTAACTAAATTTCAAGAAAAATGTTTCATCTTACAATTTATTTTGTGTACATACAAATGCGACATAATTCACAAAAATATACGAATACAGCGGTGCGTTAATGAGATAGGTTGATCAATAGTGACTCGAACACAACCACCCTGATTACCCATCCATGCAGCAGCCCATATAGCACACACTTCTATCTAATCTCACCCTCATGCATGTGTTAATGATCAAGCTAAATATAGGGCTAAATATAAATAATGGTAAATGTTGGACGAAGATGCAGCCTAGGCTATATCATTCATGATAAGTAAACTAAACATTACATATACTTGTAACTATAGTATTTAACACACCACCATGCCAGGGATAGCTTAATGGATCAGATCGTCAGAAGATGCACAATTGGCAGCTCTACAAATTTAGGAATTTTTGCGTAATTAGGCTAAACAATTATGAATACCGGGTATATCAGAGTATATTTGGTATCGCATTGATTTAAAGTATCAGTTCTGTTATGTTAAACTGCATTTGAAACCTCATTTTTGTCTCAAATGTGGATTGGTGAAGGTGAATTGTACATTTTTGAAGATCCGACCCTAATATTTTCTCTAGCTGGCACATTGACCTAGAAAATTGGTCCGAGTAAATTATGCCTCTTCCCTAGTCAGACTGCTCCATCGAGATCTCATACACTGTATCGGTTCTGTTCTCCTCGCCAGCATTGAGCTATTCCTGGGATGTTCTCAAACAACTGAGGTAAGATAGTGGATAATGTATTGTATATATGGGTCAGATTTTTCAGAAAATGTACAATTGGCGGCTCTACACATCTAGGAAATTCTCCTAAATTAGGCTGAAAAATGAAGAATACCGGGTATATCTGAGTATGGTATCGCATAGATTTAAAGTATTATTTCTGTTATGTTAAACTGCATTTTGAAGCTCATTTTTGCCTTAAATTTGGGTTATTTGAGAGGATTGGTGAAGGCGAATTGTACGTTTTCAGAAAGTCTGACCCATATAGTTTAGGTGAGCCCCAATAATGCATACATCGGTGCCTAGATGTGAGCCTGGATAATGACTATGTATTCACATACGTGTCACTGGCTATACAATGTGTATGTAGGCTTATACATACATTCATTATATTACATGATATTAGAGACGGTTAAGGTGGGTGGCATTACTCTTTTCTTTTATTGCCATAATAATTGCCAATATATCAAGTTCAAATCTATCTTATTATAGAAACATTGGTGACTTGTGAGTGAGTCGATATCACAGAACAAAACACCTACGATCACTGCATCTGCTGTTACCTTTTTCGGACAAGTACATGTATATTAATATTTGCTACACATAATATAATATACAATATAATGAAATATTACTTTTGTACTTTCACTTGGCTTTACTGTATTCTAGATCCCCTTTTATGATTATACTATATGGGTCAGATTTGCAGAAAATGTACAATTGGCAGCTCTACACATTTAGTAGATTCTGCTAATTCTAGTATATTCGGTATTGATTCTAGCAATCTGGCTGGTTAGGTTGAACTGAGTTTTGAACTTTATTTTCGTCTGAAATTTGGGTTATTTGAGAACATTGGCAAAGTTGAATTGTACATTTTCTGAAAATCTGACCCATATTATATACATTATATTTAACATGGGATGGAAGATTTAAAGATGGTAGGGGGCAGACAACGGTTTGTGGGGAGGCCAGAGAGGGGAGCCAACAATCAACCCCACAGCCTCTCGTTGCCATGGGGACCGAGAGGTGTCGGCACTGTGTACTATATATATATTTTTTTAAACTCCTTTATTTTCACATCTTTTTATTCTGTCTTTTTTTCTTATTTTATTTCTAATTTCCAGGTCTTCTTTCTATCCTCATTTAAATGCTTTATTAATCAACCTATAACCATACAAAATATATTCCTATATAACCTCTACTGTTTATACATGTACAGCTCATCAAGGTGGCATCTGTACAGAGCCCCAAATTTACAATATTAGTAATCCTTTAGAGGCACATATGGGTCAGATTTTCAGAAAATGTACAATTGGCAGCTTTACACATCAAGATTTTAGTAAATACTGCTAAATTAGGCTGCAATTTGGTCAATACTAGGTAAATTCGCGTATATTCGGCATTGCATTGATTCTAGCAATCTGTTTGGTTAGGTTGAACTGTATTTTGAACTTTATTTTCGTCTGAAATTTGGGTTATTTGAGAAGATTGGCGAAAGTGAATTGTACATAAGTTCTCGGAGCTGCTAGTAGCATGAATACAGGTACCGAATCTCAAGACATTGTAATAAATATATCGTTGCATTACTAAAGTCATCTTATAGAGTATATTTAGCTTCTTTGCTAGTAATTGCCCACCCAGAGATAATGCAAACTCTTTTTTTTTAAAAAAAAAGAATATAACATTGTAAATATAGAAACACTTATTACATGTCCCTTATGTTTACCATCATATATCGGTTTTTTTTATCATGTACTTGCGACAATTGAGAAAGAAGGTGAAAAAAAATTATAATCACAATATTTTAACATGTCTAGACATGTCATGTTAAAAGATTGTTTCAATACATAAATAATTGATGAATATACAGTTGTTCAATCAGCCACGTTTTTCCACTGCTATGGAAAGATGTGGCACCCACCCATGTTTGATTGTGCACCTACCATTGGTGCCTATGACTAATCATGGGTTCCTGCACACATACACACTCACACTCAAATCGTGCTTCACAGAAATCATACAATGTTTAAATAAATGAAGGATTCCTTCAAACGACAATCCGGTACGTTGTATAAAAGTTTTATTTCCCAACGCGTTTCGACCTATTGGTCTTCATCAGGGGAGTGGTGAGATGTTACATGATTCTTTAGTTTATATATGGGCGGTGAGAGTAGCACTGTGTAGCACTGGACTCGGTGTAACACAGTGTTGCGCTTGTGTACTCGTTCAGCTCTAGTTGACACTCAGCAGCACTTCTTGACACTTCTATAGCACTCTATGGGACCGAAGGGGGAAGGGGGATTTATTATATTCAAATGATGAACAATATGGAAATAAAGAGTTGTTGTTAAAACTTTATTGGCAAAAATAAGCATATATAATATGTGAAATGAGAAGAGGTCTATAAATCATACAATCTCAAACCTGGAAACCTGCGCTGAAGTCAGCCCCCAAATCGTGCATGTGTGCCCCCAAATCAAATCGATTAGTCATGAACCTGCATGATTTGTGCACTACTGAAATGAGATCATATGGTGAATCATAGGTGCCAAACGGGTCTTGAAATCGTGAGTACGTACCTATAGCATTAGACTTAGAGAATCATAGATGAAATTGAAAACCTTGGGATACCACTGCCTAGATAGTTATACGTATATACGTAGTTGCATGAATAATTCCATTTACCCCTAAATGTCATTGTAGAATAGCACAATCCAAAAATACTGAAAGTTTCTAGAAGAAACCACAACTTCATGAAAGGCAAAGGGAAAACCAACTTGTCCTTGATTGATTGATGAATACTTTATTTTGCCTAGGTTTTACAAAGAGATAGACAAAAAAGATGTACTGGCCTCTGGGTGTAAGATCCAGGTCTTCCAGCAGTTACCATAATGGAGGATATAGTCTAGATACTAGGAGACGAGTATCTCTATATTAATAAAATAAGGGTTTTGAGCCTTAAACCCCTATCTTCTCTGAAACCGCTGGCCAGATCTCCATTATATTTCACATACACATTGCCAAAAATGGTGCCGAGCCACTCCACTATGTTTCATTAACAAATTAGGGTTGGAAAGGGGTTAGAAATGGGTTCACATTGAGCACCCCTATCCAGGGCCCCCATTGCTGCCTGAAAACAAACCTATCAGTGCCCCTACACCAGGTTTCTGGGTCACCCAAAGCATGACGTCATGGCTTCACTACGGGACACTGAACGGAGCATCTTCAGAGTTGAATCTTTTCCTCAGTCTTCAGCACTCTGTGTACAGTGTGTGAAATTAACTTCTTTTCTTTGCGTGCTACGTTGGCAGGTGAAATCAGAGAGGAAAAACGAGTGGGAGAGGGAGCAGGTCAGAGACAAGGACAAGGCCCACCTACACAGAAATTTACCCGCCCACTAATTACCTTACAATGAAAGAGGAAACGGGAGAGGGAGTGGGAGAGGGATAAGGACAGGGACAGAGACAGGCAACACAACACTGAACTGTGACCAAAAAAAGCATCTAAACAGGGTTCCATTTGTGGTATGAATATACTAAGTTATAGAGACAACTTGAAAGAGAAAGATAATGGGAGAGGGAACAAGGAGAGATGAAGATGTGGGCCCCACTGTCCCACTAGCAAATCCTGTGCGTAGCACGGGTATTTGCTAGTATAACAATAAAAAAAATGCAGTAAAAGGTGTCCTTAATTACAGTATGCGATACCCCTATACTATACAATACTAAGTGTTACAGAAGGAACTGAGAAAAATAATTTTCCTGTGTTTCTGATTAAGCTGGGAATGTAGCTTTAAAGAGATAAACCACTGTCATATGCACTGCTGCAGGCGGGAGTTCAAGGAACTAATGCATGAAAAATAAGGAGTGACAATAATTTTTTCAAACTTTGTCCTGAGAAAGAACATGGTTGGTGGATAACAAAAAGCAAAAAAAATCAGCATATTTTTTTTTCATTCTAGAGACCATCAAAGTTTAGTATTTAAGTATGTTGGGAAAATGGATATTTTCTCAGTTTTTCCAAGATTTCAGACACACAAATAACATTTTTCAGTTGAAATGACTTCTAAACATAGCCACTATACAGGTTTACCCTCTTGTATGAAAGAACAGGGTATCAACATATTTTGAAAGATATTATTCAGCATTGAAAATCTTCAATATTCCTGTTTTTAACTCACCTGGATGCAGATTCAGTTGAATAACCTTTTTAAAAAGTCGGTGACCCCCATTTTTTATTGCTTGAGAGGGTCAAGGAATATGTTAGCTACGCCTATAGAGATTTTTAGGAAAAAGTTATTTTCAATTATATTTTTATACTGAAAAGACAAAAAAAATTGTCCTTTTCTCATAGACTTCTATAGTGAACAACCCTAAATTTCAGGGCTCCCTGAAATGAAAACTAACCCGGTGACATATTGTTTTTATTTGCTTTTTTAATTCACATAACCTTGTTTTTTCACGAGGCAAAGTTTAAACAAAATGTTATTTTCAGTTTTTTCCCCAGTTGAATTGTGGTTTATCTCTTTAACTTGTCAGTAACCTAGTATGATGACAACTTATGTGGTAACAAACTTGGTGGATAAATAAGTACAATGAGGTACAATAATATATCAAATACATCTAATACAATTAAATTAATGCAATTTCGTAACTTCAGCTCTTTATATATTCCACCAGACCAGATTCAAGTCATGGCCACTGGGAGAAAGGAGAAGATGGACAACTTCAGGAAGATAATTGGTACAAAATGTTACAGGGCTGCCAAGCCTGACTGTGATACATGCTGCCAGATTCTACAGGACCATAATATAAGGACCGTACTAGACTTCAGAAGTCCTGATGATTCCACCCCTGACAACATGGATACAATCTACCATCCTTTCTTATTGAAGAAACACTTCATAGGAGGTTACTTTTAATTATATTACACCATATCTTTTTATATATGTCTAGGTTTTGAAAATTCTTATCAGATTCTCTTTCCAAACATTTTAACTCATAATATGAATAGTTTAGGTAATACGGTATACTTTTTCATACACGTACATGGTTAAATGGTTCAGGACACAACGAAAACCATTCTCTGGAACGAGAGTGTTTTGGTTATTTGTAAAACCAGCCTGAATACAAATTTGTTGAAAAAAACCCAATGATTGTACAACAAGACTTAATTATGAAAGGATAAATTCCTGACAATTATTGCCATGTTGCCATCTAAAATGTGCCTATAGTAGGGATGGACTTTAAACTATCTGTCTCTCTCTCCCTACCCTCCACTCCTCACAACTTCTTATCCTTCTTTCTCCTCCACCTGCTTCCACCCAGAATTTGCGTTGAGAACCTGAAAGTTTAAACAGGGCAGTTCCCTCTTTATTCCCTTTATTCTTCCCTTCATTATTACTTTTATAGGTCCTGCAAGTGTGTCACGAGAAAGGCCGGGATAGCCTAGAAAGGGGCGTGGTGGGTCCTGTCAAAATGCCGCGACTATAGAGTCACTATGAGAGATAAAGAACATACAGCTAATTCATCCTTTAGGGTGATCACAGTCTGAAACGATTTTTGAGTATTGATAACTCACACATTAATAAATTCTAGGCATTTACATATATTATCTGATCTTTATATTTGGGAGAAAAACTGCTGTCATTTCCAACGTAATGTTATGATATAGGGGTCACCGATACTGTAGTCCCCAAGTGCGGTGCCGTCAGTGGGGGTTTCCCAACCTAGTTAGAATGAGGTCAAGAGACTTGCCGACTCAATAGTACCCTCTTCCTCTGTCTCTGTCTCAATCTTTCTTCTGATCCTTTTCTCTTAAATTCCCTGTCTCTATTTCTGACATTCTATCTTTCTCCCCGTCTCCCCCCACCTCCATCCTTTTCTCTCTTTTTCCTCATTCCTTCTGTCTCTTTGTCTCTCCCTGTCTATGTTTATTTTTTTCATATTCTCTCTCTCTCTGTCATTCTTTGTCTGTCCTTGTCTCTCTCATGCACTTAGCTTCCCCTCTCTCTCTATCTTTAATTTGTGCTATATCTGTGTCCCTGTATCTCTATTTGTTACACACTTTCAAATCTCAGTCTGGAATTTTATGTAGGTCCAGACCTAAACAGTATTATAGCTCACTTTCTGACACTGCTTAATGTCAGTCATTAATCCTAGAACATTGCACTAGCAGGCCCAAATGGAGGTTATTAATCCTTTTAATCACTGACATAAGGAGTTACAGTCCAAGACTTTCAAAGTAGTGATTAAAGATATTTAGATTCTGCCTTGAAATTGTTATTAATCTAGTAAATTTTGAATAATATTACTTTGTTGTAGAGAACCAATGAACGAGAACATCTACAAGTCCGATAAGCGTCATTTACTATCATGATTAAATGTACCTAATAAAAAAAAGGTCTTGAGGCTGTAACCAATCAATTAGCATAATACAAAGGAGTATAACAATATCCTATCATTATATTAATTGCAGGAGGGGACAAGCCAGAGTTGGTACCACTATCTAACGAGCAGAACGTGAAGACGGAGGAGTTACTGGAGAGGGACAGGAGGTACAGGCTCATCGTGCCCCTCATTTCCACAATGAGTCTGGCAAGGATGGCTCCTTGGTACATCAAACTCCTCCTGCTTATATGTAACCTTATTGACAAGTTCTTCCACACGAATTATGGTTGGTACAATTTTTATTTTCATTATTATAATGTTGCCATGGAAGAAGCAGTCCAATATGTAGTAATACCAGACACTAATTTGTACTTTACAATTTGGTACATAGACCGTGGCCCCTACTGGAGACTTGTGAGATAATCTTCAGTTGTTATTTATCAAATTTGTAGGTGTAAAATTTGATAATTGACAATAAATAGTAAAAGTGAATTGAAGATGAACAGAAGATGAAATAAGAGGTGGGGCTGGATGGGTGAAAGGTGTGAGAGTTGAAGGGGAATCAGGGTTGAGAAATCAATGAAGAGGTGATATATGAGGTGGTAAGTGGGCATAAGAAATATGTGTGGAGGATTTAGAGGTTTGAGTTACTGTGAGTAAAGATCTTGCCTTAGCCTTGGTCAATATGGCAAATTGTATTGTTATGCACTTCACTGGCTAAAAAAAAAAATAATCATTTTTTTTTTTAATAATTTTTTTATTGGACAATGTTTCATAACTTGATAATTCTCATTTGCCAATTGAAAACAACACATGTATATCAAAATTACAATTTCTTGCTGTTCACCTCTACTATATCTATTACAATATTCGGATTTTAAACTTACTGACTTAATTATTCAACCTTTAACCTGTTCATTTATTTAATTATTACATATATGATCTTCTGGTACATGATCTTATATATCACCGAATCGTTTCAGTTCAAAACAACTCAGCTCAATATATTACATATTATTTCTTGCTGTATATTTCATCATCTATCAATACAGATACATATCATTTTTGTAATTTTTTTGTGGCCTATTAAAAACATAAATCACTGAAAGTTTGTTTTCCTCCAGCTATACTAATAGTGGTCAAGTATGTTGTGAACCCGCGCGGTGCTGGTGGCCTCCTCTTTGTCATGGAGCATGTGGTCATGCGGCAAGCTGCAGAAGTAGCATCCAGTGAGTAGAGTCTTGGTGTGACCGGCCACACCCTGGTGGAGAACCCCACCTGTCACAACCCCCTAGGCCCCCCAAAAAATAGGTGTGTTTCCGATTTATCTGGCTGAAAACTAGGTAGGGGGGGTGGTAACTTTTTTTTTTTTATCTTTTTTTTGGAAACCACCTCCCAGGAACTGAAATTAATGTCATTTTCTCATTTTCATAACAATAGTTGTTTTAAACATGGGAAATGTGCTTTTCGACAGTTTCGGGTTAGGAAAACCCGTTTTCCTGCTTTTATGAGCTTTTTTTGTCAAAAAATCCAAAAAAAGTAAGATATGATGGGAAAAAAATCAGGTGTGGTAAAAATTTGTTTAGGTAGGGTAAGGTTTTTCAAGGTAGTTGGGGCGGGGGGGGTAAATCGGAATCACACCTATTTTTTTTTCCCTACTAGTACAGAACCCATCTAGGCTAAGAACCATCTAGGGCAAAACACCAGGGTTAGGGTTACATTTTGACTGGTGTATTAATCCTTTACAGGGTTTTGCCTTAGATGGGTTAATCCTGGTGGGATCCTGCACTAGCACCCATCCTCTACACTTACAACTGCAATTCCATCTCTTTATTGGTAAAGTGCTGGAAATTTGTATAACTTGCCTCTTTAATAATGCCATTTTTCAAGCTTAAAATACAGCTCAACATCACCACAAAAGATATTTATTTAAACAATGCAATACCAAATTTGGTACAAATTTATCAATTTTTAGCATGATTTAGCAAAATCTAACAAATGTGTAGAGCTGCTAAATTGTACATTCCTGACTATCGCGGCCTGACTACAGTTACATTTGCTATTTTCCCCTTCAGTTCTACACCTACTGAGTCTGCCTGAATATGTACCTGCAGTACTTATCTGTAACCTGGGCAAGGACAGGACTGGAGTCATATCTGCCCTTGTGTCACACATCTGTGGACAAAGTAGAGAAGAGATTGTGGCTGACTATGCTAAATCTGAGGTAAGCTTAATAGATGGAACATAGCAAGGGGGAAGTCTGTACACTTGTTAGTGACCAAGGGAGTGCAGGAAGTTAGAGGGCGTTAGCCCAAGATCTTCCACACTCCTGAGGTCACTTACAAGTGTACAGACTTCACCCGAGCTGTGTTCTATATTTATTACACCCTGTAAATGAATAAAAAATAAAAATAAAAGAAGTAATTTCAGTGTTTGGTGGATCTACTTGCTGTATGCGCCAAGGGTGGCGTAATTTACATGTTATGTATAACCTTGACCAAGTGTGGCATACAATGCTGAAGGTATAGGCAACTACAGCACAGGGGTGTAATAATAAAGCAGCTGATCCACAAGCTCTTGATGCTTTGATGCATTGTTGCAGATCAGTTATAATAATATAACTGATCTGCAGGGGTATATTTCTTTTCTCGATACAAATATGGCCCTTAAAGGATTATCTTTCTGTCATTTAAACACCCAAAGCGTCCTAGGTAAATTCGACCTTCTTAAACAAGAATTGCTCCAACTTAAGCCTTCAGTAATGACACTCTCTGAAACCTGGCTCCATAGAAATATCTCTGACAATGAAATTGAAATTCCTGGATTCACACTACACCGCCTAGATAGGTCGTGGAACGTGCCTAACAACCCCTCACCCAAAAAGGGGGGAGGGATCGCTTTTTATGTTAACACTGACCTTGACTTCTCCTCCCTAGAGGATCAGAATATAAGCTCACCTGACATAGAGTGTGCCTGGATAAGGCTAAACCTAAAGTACTCAAAACCCATTTTCATAGCATCACTTTACAAACCCCCGACAGGGAACATACACAATCTCATTACATACCTAAACGACACCCTAATCCAACTATGTGCTAACAAAAAGGCTGAAGTATTCATTCTAGGTGATTTTAATGTCAACTATAATGACAGTTGCTCAGCTGATAGAAAATTGTTAAAATCATTTCAGTTGGAATTCAACCTCAAGCAATTAATAAGCTCCCCCACAAGATACTATCTAAATAGAGATAACACACTTCTTGGCACAGTAATTGATCATATATACACAAATTCTGAAATCATCCTAAATTCTGGTGTACTAAATGTTAACTTAAGCGACCATGAACTAATCTACTTATCAAGGAAAAAAGCAAAAATTAAGATAGAAAAAACCCTGAAATGGACTAGGCCACTCAGAAATTTGAATATCAATGAATTTACTAGGAAACTTAGAGCCAACTACCCTTGGGAAACTTTCGACAACATTACCTGCCCAAATCAGGCATGGGAATTAATCATTGAGAGAATAACCCACCTTTTAAATGACACAGCCCCCCTGAAAAGAAGCCAAGTCAGAATATCAAATGATCCCTGGATCACTCCGGAAATCATAGATAGATTAAAAGAGAAAAATAGAGCCAGAACAAAAGCCATAAAATCGAAGAAACAAACTGACTGGGAAATAGCAAAAACCCTTAACAAACAAGCTAAGAAATCACTTTTCAATGCGAAAAAAGATTTTATCTCAGAGGAATTAAATCAGCATAACAAGGACCCAAAAAAGTTTTGGGAATTAATAAATTCAATCTCCCACGCAAACAAGAAATCCTCAACAATAAACCTTACTGACAGCACAGACACCCCTGTTAGCCAAGACAAACTCCCCAATTTTATCAACCAATACTTTGCAACCATAGCGTCAGACCTCACTCAAAACATGCCCCCCAACTGGCAACCCAGAAACCAACCTACCCTTAGTTCATTACAGCATTTACTAACAACAGAGAACGAAATCAGATCCCTACTAAAGAAAATAGATACCAACAAATCCTCCTCGATAGAACACATACCAAACTCAATCCTAAAACCAGCACTGATTACCCTATGCAAAGAATTCACTCACTGTGTGAACCTGTCCTTCAATAAAGCAACCTTTCCTGAGAAATGGAAACTTGCAAAAGTTGTCCCACTCTTTAAAAGTGGAAACCCGAACAAAATAAATAACTACCGCCCCATAGCCCTCTTACCCACTCCCAGTAAAATTATAGAGAAGATAGTGCACGAAAGAATTTATCAGTATCTTACAGCTTACGACATTTTAGACAAACAGCAATTCGGATTCAGACCTGGAAAATCTACCTTAGATGCAATAGCCAAATTCACAGACGAAATTTCATGGAACCTGGATTCAAACACTGATACTCTCATCTCCTTTATAGACTTCCGCAAAGCTTTCGATCTCGTGAATCATAATATCCTTGCAGCAAAACTTGAACATATTGGCATCAGAGGACCTCTTTTAACATGGTGCAAATCATATCTTCAAAATCGAAAGCAATCAACAATTGTAAACAATGCCATTTCAGAAGAAACACACATGACCACTGGGGTGCCCCAGGGCTCAATAATTGGGCCATTAATGTTTATTATCTTTATTAATGATATCACAGGAAGTATTAAAAACATAACAGTCTCTCTTTATGCAGACGACACTTTAATATATACCCACGGCAGAAACATTGACACCCTATACTCCCAAATACAAAAAGCAATAGACTCCCTGAATTCTTGGTGCACAAATAACTTATTCCTAGTGAACACCTCCAAATCCAACACCATGTACATTTCTAGATCAAAATTGAACAGGAAAGCTTGCAAATTGAAATATATAATGTATCAGGGCGAAAAACTAAAACTTGTACCTACCTACAAGTATTTAGGTTTCACAATAGACGATAAAATGAGCTTCAAACCACACACAAACCATTCGATCAAAACCATAGCCCACAAGACCCATCAACTACACAAAATCAGAAAGTATATCGATCAACAGACTGCCTTGAAAATCTATAAAACCAAAATCCTCCCTTACTTTGACTACTGCGATATTATCATACATGACTCCAACTCTCAACTTCTCCAGAAATTGCAAAGACTGCAGAACAAATCCCTCAAAATAGCCTTAGATTTACCCCCAGATACCCCCACTAACCAAATACACACGCTAACTAAAATCTCACTACTAGCTGACAGAAGGAAAGTCCACCTCAGAACGTTAGCCTACAAGAAATCCCAAATACCTGACCTCACAAACAACCCAAACAGACCCACTAGAGGCAATGATGGCATCACTCTTAAAACCCCAAGATACTATACTAAATACGGACAAAACACCATCCAGATCAAATGCGCTCGTGCCTGGAATGAGCTCTCGCCAAGGCAGAGAGGAATTGGAACGATCGAGGCTTTTAAAACCAATCAAAAAATCTGGTTGAAATCATTACTCTAACCCATTGCCCTAAAAACCATAACTTGACTAATAAATCCCATAACTGCCTGATAAAACACCCATCTACCCCTCCCTGACAAAGTACCATCAACACTCACTGTGAGTGGCAAGATGTTACATAAGATGCTATTCATCTTAACTGTTTTACACCATTTCACTGTATCTTACTTTATCCTTTCTTATCCCCTAACAGCTTAAAATAGCCCCATGTATATATTCAGCAAACGGGACACCAACACTTCGAATCAGTGGCACAGTGTACCCCCAAACTATTATCAATACTGAAATGAGCTTAAAACAACCCCATGTATATATTTAGCAAACGGGACGCTAACACTTTGAATCAGTGGCACAGTGTACCCCAAAAACCACTATTATCACTTAAACGAATCAACCATTACATCATCTGTATACCAACCCCATAACATTTTATTGTCTACCATTGTGAATTATTAATTATAACTCATAAACTTCAAAAACCACTCTTACTATATTCAGACGGGAACACCAACACTTCGAATCAGTGGCACAGTGCATTCCTTGTTCTTCTTTAATAATAACGTACTTTTGACCTCTCTATCATATCATAATTGTAATTTTCTACACTTTTGTTGTACAGATTTTTTACCTGTGTAAAGAACATGTTTTTTATCAGTGAACTGTAAGACACACCTGGGGCATAGTGAAAAACCCTAGTTTGGGATTTTTGCACTCCCAGTATAAATAAAGTTTTAAAAAAAAAAAAATGCTACTTGGGAAGGCTTCAATAGTTTATAAATTAAATTAAATTAAAGTTCAGGATATCATTTTGTCATACATAACGGGGATGTCCAAACAGGGGCCATACATCAGAAAAAGGATTTCTGGTCTTCCAGTATGTTCCTTGACTTAGGAAAAAGAACATTTTAATTATGATTATAATTGGCAGAGGCCAGACAAAATTTGGAGGCTGTTGTTGTTGAAGCACAAACTTTTTTTTTTTTTTTTTTTATTCATTTAAGGCCAATAGAATATTTATATAGTTCACATGAAAAAATGCACTGTCCACCATGGACTAATTGAGGCGTTGCCTTGTTAATAAAATTATATTCGAGTAAATCTCACTCTACTTCATTTACCTTAGAAATATAATCCATTATCACTTACTACTGAAACTGGCATAATATGGACTGCCTTATTTCATAAACTTTCTTTATTTAACTGGCTTTGTCCAATTAATACCGTACAGAACAGAATTAAACTAAAACTACCCATCACACCAATCACATGAAATCCACACATATTATATCGCGCGAACAAAGGAGTCAATATAGTAGTGTAGTAACTCTTCATTTATTTGGCTTGGAACAAATATATTTCTCTAGACATTTCTCCATAGAAATGGAATGAAGAAAAGAAAAAAAAATAATTGAAGTGAACCGACTGAACGCAGCTTTGAAAGTGAGGAAGGTTGGTGGTTGTGTGAAGTAACCAGGCAACAGCAACTTCCGGAATTGTCTGTCAAGTGATCTTTCCCGCTCCAATATAGAAGCATAGGTGTATCCACCTATCCCATCCATATGAACAGATACAAAACTATAAGGCTCTTCCAGAACCAATTACATTACATTACAAGATCTGACTTTAGCCAGATGTTTGCTACCCATTTGTACTTATAACTTGGACAATTCAATTCAAATCAAATTATTATTTTTATCAGCACATAATTGGCAAACATTTATTGGAATTTACTTTTATTTATGCGATATTTTGTCTCTACAGAAGGAACTGCCTCATGACAGAAAGGACATAATAGCGATGGATAAATTTGGACTAAACCCGGCATTCAAACAATCACCTCCACAATGTCTCGAGAGGTTATTGGACCTAATTACAGAAAAGTAAGATAATATCTTTATATATGCTCTGTCTCAACCTTAGAAGATAAATTTAGCTGGAAAATGATGAATACCAGGTATATCTGAGTATATTTGGGATCACATTGATTTAAAGTATCAGTGTGGTGCCGGCGAGAGTCAGGCTGGTTCTGACTCTGTCCGGTACCATGTTCCGGGGTTTCCGGATGCTCTCCCGTTAGGCTCCGGACGAGAGGCCAGGGGCTGTAGTTCTGATATGTTCCGACAGAGGTCGTAATTACTTATTGATATGCATTTATAACTTATTTTTATGATTTGCTCTTATGCTGTTCTGTATGTCCTTATAAACACCTTTTACTATTGAGATGCTTGTCATTCATATATCTTACTGCCACAAGTTGTAAGGGTTGGCATAGGCTCTCCGAGCTCCAACCGCGGCAGGTGTGTTTGGTATAATAAAGGACTTGGCTGGCGAGGACCGTTAGAACCTGGTTGTGTTGTTATTTGCACTAGTTCCATAGCCACTAGGGTACGGGGAAATAACGAGACACTACAATTTGGTGCCGTGACCAAGCGGTCCGCTAGTTGGCCAGGAGGGAAGAGACGCGCCTATCGGAGGGGGATCCTAGCGCTGGGACCCCCCAATGGCCGATAGGGTGGCCGCAGTTGCCGCAAGACCGGACTGGTTAGCTGAACATGTTCAGCTATTACAATTCGGGGATGATTTCAGGGTTGAACCGGAACGAGAATTGTCGCCTACTAGGATGGATCCGGAGAATAATGCGCCTGGAAGCGAGGTTGGTGAGTTTAAGGGAAAGGATCAACGGACAGCGCCACGGCGCCCGGAGGAGAGGATAGGCAGACGACTGCCGGAAATGGTAGATTTGGGGACGGGAAGTGACTGGAGCATGTCTGATGGTGGTCGGGCATTACGCCCCGAAGCGCCACCGGATTTATTCCAGCCACAACAGGAACCGAAACGGAAGGTGCAACAAGTCGGACAGTTTCCCATTCTGGAACCAGCCCCACCTTTGCCGCCGCCCCCGAGAAGGGTGGAAAGACCTCAAGAAGGAAGGAAGGAGGGGAGGGAAGGAAATGCATGGGACTCTCCAGTGATTCCGGCTCGAGCCAGGTTGGAGGGTCACTCCCCGCTGGTGCCAGCTCCGGCCGGAAGGGCGTTGAACGAATCCGTGGCCTCTGAACCGTGGGAACCGATGACCCCAGGTAATAGCCCGATGCGGTGGGTGGGCGTGCGGAAACGTAACCGTTACTTACCGGAACAGGGAGATGTGGCACAAGAGAATAGGATGCAGACGAAATTAAGTGAAGAATGGGAGAAAGAACGCAGTGACGCTCAAGCTAGGGAAGATGCGATGAGGACCGATCTCCTGAGGCAATTCGGAAAGGCAAGAGCGGAGACTGCTCCTGAGTATGTGCAGAGCACACCTATGCGACCGAAGCCAGATGCCCTGTCGGACGCCTCCTACGTTAGGCTGATGCATGAGCTGCCGGGGTTTGGCCAGTTCGGAGTTTGGGGGGGAACTCGGAATGTAGTAATTCGATCTCCGCCTCAAGCCCGGGAAAGGTCACGGGACCCGGAACTCCAAGAAGCCATTGATATGGCTAGGTTTATGTGCGGTGGCGAGGAGGACCATCAACCGGCGAAACAAGAGAAACGGGTCACGATAGTCGCGGACACGCCCATTCGAATGAACGGGCGTTCGATGGATCCGGCCGCAGACTATGAACCGGACAATGAACCGGAGGGCTTTGTGGTGCCAGAACACAGTGAAGCCAAACCAATGCGGAACCCGAAGCCGCTAACCTTCCCTGAGTGGGATGGGAAGCAGGATTGGAGGGAATATAAAAAACGGACCGCGTCGGTATCAGCCGCAATGAATTGGGATCTGGAGACTTATAAGGTCCAGTTGCTGGCGGCGGTGGGTAGTCATATGCCGTTCGCATCTGGTCTAAAAGCAAGCAACTATACGGTACGGGAGTTATTGAAAATTATGGAAAATGAATACCCGCCGGGATTCGTTGTTTGCACTAAAACAGACGCCGGGGCAGAGCCCCGCTAGCTTTGCAACATTGGTCTCTGAGAAAGCGCTCCATGCGTTTGGGAAATGGGATACAACGCTGCATGTGTTGGCGGTGCGGGTGTTTCTGACCGGGTTAATAGATCCGGAAATGACCCGATATGTGGCCTTACAGGAGCCAAAGAATGTGGTAACTGCAGGGGCTTGTGCGACACGATACCGGGATGTATGTGGGGGAGTTGGGATGGCCGCGACGGTTATGTCCATCGGCACCGCGGACATCCCCCTCTCCCATGGAAACCAACGGAATGAAGAGCACGGTGCTGGCAAACCGTGCGGATCGCTAGGAGGTGACTCGGCTGAGCTGCAGGCGTTTCGGGCATGGCAGGGAAAGCCACGAACAGGTGAAGATAGGAAAATGGATAAGACAACTACTGGGGGGAAGGGAGAAGAAAAACCCAACTTCCGGAGAGGCCCTCCACGAGCAATACGTTGTTATTATTGTTTAGAGGAAGGCCATATGGTGGCCGATTGCCAACGGAAGGTTAAACACCTGAAGGCGTTAGATGAATATGTCCGGGAAAGTGAACGTCGGCAGCAGGAAAGGGGAAACAGCCCAGGGCCCTCTTAGACGGTGATAGAAGGAGCCCGGAGGAAAAGACACACACCGCGGAATGTCGAAGGACTGGGGTCCAGCCGGATCGGGAAGGGCAGGAGGTGTCCTCTGCTTGGCTAGGGGACGCCCGTGGAAGTAGCAAGGGGAGGAGGAACGACACAGATCGTCCAAGTACTGGTTCGGTGAAAGCCACGTGCTCCGTGATGACAGTGCGCATGGGAGCACCGGAACACGCTTGCTCCGGCGGACAGATACTGAAGGTAGAGTATCGGGGTTATACCTCCAAAGTGAGCAAGATAATGGTCTGTGATCTCCGGAATTTTGACATAAGGGTATCCGACCGGAACGGTCCGCTTCTGGCAGATCGAATGTACGCGGATGTAAGACTGGTAAACGTGACCGGACAGTTCTTGGTAGACTGGGGGGCGCAGTGTACGCTGCTCAAAAAGTGGGTCTATGAGAGCTTGACTGTAAAACCGTTTTTAACACCGTGCCGTGTGACGTGTTTCGCAGGCACCGGTCATCATTTGCAGACACATGGGTGTGTACGAATCGCTCTGGGAATGGGAGGCGTTTGGTACGTCATAAATTGTCTGGTAGTAAGCGGGTTAAAGGGAGAGGAAGCAGGTATACTGGGGATGGATTTTATCCATATACACCGGTGTAATTCCGATTGGTCCGGGAAGTTCACCCTAGAGGATGGTGAGCAGACGGTGTGGTGCCGGACACTGCAAAGCGGGTCTCTTACAAGCAATAGGAGTGAGGGCATCTTTGTGGATGCATTTGCTCATGTCTGTAGCGGCATAGACCTGGTGACGGCAGCAGAAGATCTATTCTTCGAACCGGGCGAGTTGGAATTAGGGAAGTACGTGGTTGGGGACCACCTGTTGATTGCCGACCGACCGGGTGGGGCTGTCTCCCTGTACAACCCTACTGGATCTCCTCTCATTTTATGTCTGACCGCCGGGCAAACCTGGGAGGAGAATAGTTCTCCAATCGTGGACATGGACTTACTAGAGCCGGAGGTGCCGATGCCCCCGAGCAAAGTTTGCCCATTGGAAAGATTGGTAAGGGAATCAGACCTGGAAGTAGCGGTCCAGCGTTCTGATCTCCTGCAGCTATTACGGAATTATAAGGAGTGCTTCCGGTTGCCAGGCGAGATGTTGGGACAGACAACCAAGGTCCTACATAGCATCGATACTGGTGATGCGGTTCCGATTAAAACGGGGTATAGGCGTCTGCCTCATGCGAAGCGGGAATCGGCTGAAAGACAGATTAAGGAGATGCTTGAAAAGTTTTTAGGGTTCGCATCATATTACCGCGAATTCATGCCGGACTTTGCGGAGGTAGCGGAACCGATCCAGAATTTAGTGGTCGGAGGGGATCAGAGGAGTAGCCGGACAGTTGTCTTTGATGAGGTGTGCAGGGCCGCGTTTGATCGGTTGAAAGACTTGTTGACTAGGGCACCAGTTCTGGGATACCCTCAACCGGTCGGCACCATTATTTTAGACACGGATGCCAGTGGATTCGGTATGGCTGGGGTATTATCTCAGCTACAAAGCGGTAAGGAGGTGGTTCTGAGTTACGCTAGCAACACTCTAACCCGGCCGCAGCGGAACTACTGCGCAACCAAAAGGGAATTGTTGGCGGTGCTGACCTATTTATGCAAGTTTCAGCATTATATAATCGGACAAGCGGACTTTACGTTGCGGACGGACCATGCGTCCCTCAGGTGGCTAATGCATTTTAAGGATCCCACTAACATGCTGGCTCGGTGGTTGACCACCTTGCAGCATTATGGGATCCAGGAATCGCAGGTGGTGCACCGGCCAGGGAAACGACATATCAACGCGGACGCGTTGTCGCGTTTACCTGTAAGGAAATGCCCTAGGGAGGACTGCCCGGACTGCGGAGTCCACGATGCTGTCATGGCTGAGTTGATAATGGAGTATCAGCTGTTCTCCAGTTTAACAGGGGATCGGCTACGAGTGGCCCAGGAGGCGGACGATGTGCTTACAAGAGTCATAGGGATAGTCCAGAGGGGAGACCCTTGCCCGGACGCCGTGGCTCTGCGAGCGGAGGGGAATGAGTTCTGTTTTTACATGAAGTTACTCTCTTCTCTGAAGGTGACGGATGGGTTACTAAGTATGGTCTGGGAAAGCGAGAATGGAGTGATATACGAACGAGTGGCAGTCCCTGCTGGTTTACGTCATGAGCTGTTCCTGACTTTGCATGGAACGAAACTCGCGGCCCACTTCGGGGAATTCAAAACGTATCAAGCTGCGTTACAGAAGTTTATATGGCCCCGGATGCGCGGCGATATCTCCAACTGGGTGCGGGGCTGTGATGTGTGTGCCGCGTGCAAAAGCCGAGAGGGGAGGGGCATTGCTCCATTAAAGAAAGAAATACATGGCGTGCGTTGGAGCCGTGTAGCGCTTGATATAATCGGACCATTCAGAAAGACTCCGAGAGGGAATGTTTGCGTAATGGTAGTGACGGACTATTTTTCAAAATGGGCCGAGGCCTATCCACTCCCGGACCATACGGCGGTTACTTGTGCAATGGCGCTCTTCACGGAGTGGATCCTACGTTATGGGCCACCGATCTCTTTGCAAACGGACGGTGCCCCGGAGTTCCGGTCGGCGCTGTTAAAGAATCTTTTAGAAATGTTAGAGATCGAGAAACTAATGACCTTGCCGTACAGACCGCAGTCAAACGGGCAGGTAGAACGGTTTAACAGGGTCTTGGTGGAGCAACTCTCATGTCTGACAGAGTACGAAGATATTAACTGGGATCTACTGGTGCCATGTATCGCGCATGCATACCGGGGGGCCGTGCACAAGAGTACTCATTGTACGCCCAATATGGTAGTGTTTGGAACGGAAGTGACTGTTCCGGCGGACATCATCTACGGAACGATGGATGGGGAAGTGGATTTTCCCTGCCCTACGGTATTCGTGGAAGAGATCCGTAGTCTCTTGTCTAAAGGACATCGCTTTGTGAGGGAAAGGCTGGGGTGTGCAGCCGTGTATCAAAAACGGTACTTTGACCGGAGGGCTCGCCCGAAGGTTTTTAAGGAAGGAGATGTGGTATGGAGATATTCCACTCCTCTGGCACAGAAGAAGTACGGTCCCAAATGGGACGGGCCTTTCGAAGTGCTAAGAAGGGTGCAGGGATCCACTTATGAGCTAAGGACAATGGCTGGTATACTCAGATGGAATGGGAACCTGTTAAAGCTAGCATTTGATGCAAAAGGGCAGCCGCTGCAGGTTGTAAATCTGCACCGTGCCGAGGAGTATCAAAAGCAGCAGATGGCCGGGCACGAAATATTGAGGGAGGACGGAAGGGGTAAAACTGTCCCAGGGAAAGATGCCCCAATGGTGAAGCCCGGCCCTGTAATAGTAAAACATACAAAGAGGCGTGGAAGGCCCCCGAAATCGGTCAAGAAGGATCTTGCCCCACCGCTAGCAGATCCTGATGAATCAGCGGAGAGCCTGCCATCGGACAGTGATTCTGAGTGTACCCCGGACGCTGCGGAACAGGGTGGTGACTTGCGGATGGACACAGTAATGGATAGAATATCGAAATCCGGATACCTGGCGGGGCACCCACGCCGGCAGGTACAACCCCCGGATAGATATGGCTATGCGTGAGGAGAACAGGAAAGAAAAAAAATGACACAACGAGAAGTACTAAGAATCGGACGTTCCGGGCACGGGCTCCGAAAGGGAGTAGGGAACGGCTCGATAAGGGTTGAAATGGATAACCTACCACTGTGCGAGGAAAGACCAGGCTGAGAGGTGATCCGGGGAGGGAGTTGGCCGAAGAAAGATATATTCCTGGATGGTGGAGCCAAAGGGTGGAAACTAAGGAATAATCCCAAGTCCGGGTGGCTCAGCTGGTCACATGGAAGCAGAAGGAAAACGCCCAGCTCGGGGACGGTACTAGTGTCATGTAGGCAGGGAGGGCATACCCTAATTGAGCAATTGGGGACCTAGGTATTGAGGTGACGCGACGGGGCGTGAAACCGCTCAGAGACAGCTAAAAATAGATTGGTGGAGAGTGGTGATTGGCTAAGACGCGAGGGCAGGGTCACATGACCAGGGGAGGAGCGGATGTGTGGCAGAAGCATCTCAGAACTCACACCACGCGGTTGTGTGTCCTGCCGAGCTAGACTTTGAGCGAAACTTTTCGAAGCCCTGAGTTGTGAGAGTTGGAGATTGGCGTTGACCTGTAGACACTAACTGGATTGACTTACTCATTGTGCGTGAGCCTATGAGTAAGGAGGAGAAGATGGAGACTGGGGATGGGGCAGTAGCCCCTGAACCGAACAAGGAGGAAACCGGTGGAGACCAGGAGGGAGCCGTGGGCGAGGCAAAAGCCCCACCTGAGTTGAAACTGGTATTGAAGAAGAGAAAGAAACGGAGTACCACTAAGGCTAAGGACAAGGAGGAAGACATGGAATACGAGCAGGTGGAGGACCAAGGAAGTCCGGCCAAGGTGGTTAAATCCTCAGCCGGAGCTAGGCCTAAGGTTGGTGTTGGAAGTGGGTCATCGGTTGGGATAGACCGCTCCCGGTCGTGGGGCCGTGAAACAAACCCTCGCCGGAGATACGACCGGAGCACTAGTTCTAGTGCCACAGCGGAGACACTGGCTGATGTGCAGGAGCAACACAAACGGACTCGGTATCATGGAAGGCAAAAAATGTTTGAGGACCCCAACATTGGAATCCGGAGTACCACCCGGTGGCGGGACAAAGACATAGTGGAGGGTGTCCGGCTGAAAATGAACATGTTGGCCCCCATGGAACCAAAAGCTGGTGACGGGATTACGAAGGCTGAGGAATCGGAGGATGAGGATGAGGCTTTGGGAGAGTTCACGGCGGAGCGACCCCTTATGGCTCAGTATGAACGGTTGTTTCATTTTTTGAAAGGCAGGACGGGCCGGGAAGCTAATCCGCATATGGTGCTGCCCGTGAACCTGAAAAAGAAACTGGATGGTGCTCCTAAGATCTGGCAGGAGGGAAATCGGTGCCCTTTTACATACTGCCGGTTGATTAGTGATGACTGGAACCCGGGAGGCATTAGGTGCCCCCGGTACGTGTTAGGGTAAGGGAAGCAAAACAGGAGGAAAAGGTAGCTCCTGTGGAGCAAATGGATACTACAGCGGTGAGGCCGGTTTATGAACCCGTCTCCCTACCGGGTAGCCCAACCCCGGAGCAGTACATGAGGACTCTAGTGCTGAGGAGTCCGGTGCCTAAGCGTCCGGTGGCAGCCGGGGTGGTGGGTGTGACACCAGTGACACCGAGAACGGCCGCAAAAAGGACAGTGGAGCTCAGGCAGAGGTGGGAGAACTCCCCTCTGGCAGCTCTTGGAGTGGTTCCGTGCTCTGTGGACCTGGGTGCCCGGTTGGATGAACAAAAGGATTTGTTGGAAGAGGCAAAGGATGTCCCACTGCCAGACGACGGGGACATCGACCTGGATTTTGCGTTTGTGGACTTAACAAACACAGACGCAGACGCGGAGGATCCACCGGACCCCGCGAATGTAATGGTGCCTTCCATTTCAAAGGCAGAGGAAGACCGGTTGTTGAAAACTGGAAACTTGAGCGATGATGAGGTGGGAGACTTCTAGGCGGAGTGCCCGGTAAGAGAAGTAAATAAAAACTGATAGTGCAATGGAAGTATATGACTGGGTTTGAATGAAACCAGTTTTGTGTGACTGCAGCGTGGGAGCGTCAGTATCCCAGCGACTGACTACGCCGATTGACGACCCGGACGGAGGCAGATCTGGAGAAGCCTCGCCAGCCGTGGGAAAGGATGAAGTTCCTTCTTCCTTATGTTTTATGTGCAAGAGTGTGCTGTTTGGTGCAGTTATTATGATTTTTTTTTTTTTACCTCTTCAAAAAGTTGGACTTACCTCTTCAAAAAGTTGGACTTACCTCTTCAAAAAGTTGGACTTACCTCTTCAAAAAGTTGGACTTACCTCTTCAAAAAGTTGGACTTACCTCTTCAAAAAGTTGGACTTACCTCTTCAAAAAGTTGGACTTACCTCTCCAAAAAGTGGGACTTATCTCTTCAAAGACTGGATTTACCACTGTGAGAAGTAAGCTTGTTATACTGTGTTTTTCACAAACAATACATTCCAAGAGTTGGTTTTAGTAGGAACAAAATGACTTGGTGAACAATATAACTAGTGGCTGGACTAATATTGGACACTTGGGATCATACCTCTAGTCTGTGATGGTGCCAGTATCGAACTGTGTGTTCCGGACCAAGAATATTTACTAGTTAGAACCAAAAACATTTCTACAGGTATTGATGCTGGTCAGATGAGTTGTATTATTTGATCATTATTGGCATTGAACATGTATTTCCATTGTTTCCTACTTTTTCCTTCATTTTTTCCAACTTTTGTTGCTGAAACCGATATGTTTTAGGCAACCTTATGGTCCAGTTGCTTTGGGTCTGGTACGGTTGCCAACCTCCAAAAATAAAGAGGGAGGGGGGCATTGTGGTGCCGGCGAGAGTCAGGCTGGTTCTGACTCTGTCCGGTACCATGTTCCGGGGTTTCCGGATGCTCTCCCGTTAGGCTCCGGACGAGAGGCCAGGGGCTGTAGTTCTGATATGTTCCGACAGAGGTCGTAATTACTTATTGATATGCATTTATAACTTATTTTTATGATTTGCTCTTATGCTGTTCTGTATGTCCTTATAGACACCTTTTACTATTCATATATCTTACTGCCACAAGTTGTAAGGGTTGGCATAGGCTCTCCGAGCTCCAACCGCGGCAGGTGTGTTTGGTATAATAAAGGACTTGGCTGGCGAGGACCGTTAGAACCTGGTTGTGTTGTTATTTGCACTAGTTCCATAGCCACTAGGGTACGGGGAAATAACGAGACACTACATCAGTTCTATTAATTCAAACTGCATTTTGAAGCTCATTTTTGTCTTAAATTCGGGTTATTTGAGAGGATTGGTGAAGGTGAATTGTACATTTTATGAAGATCTGACCCATGTATGGTGAGATTGTAACCGTTGTCTCTGCTGGTACTAAATTTAGCCGAATTTCCTAAATGTGTAGAGCTGCCAATTGTGCATTTTTTGAAAATCTGACCCACATGTGCAATAGGGGACTTGTATGTCTGCCATCTTGAATCTCTATTCTCATGGTTTATCAGACTTGCATGTCAGTATGAAACCTATAGAAAACATGCATGCGGTATTTCACAGTGATCTCATGTGAACATCAATGTGTTTTATATCTTTCCATGAACTAGATCCAAATATCACTAACACTCCACATTATAATGTCTGAGTGGCACAGTGAATATCTATTTATTTATCCATTTATCTACTGGTTTATACTTATTTATGTATTTTATTTTTTCTTTTATTCTAGGCTAGAAATGTGAAAAATTGAAATCGAATAGTAAATTATTTATAGACATATATGTGCAACCAAAAGACACAGAGGTGTTTTATTGTACAGTACTTTCATTAGCTTGGCCCGACAGAACTAACCCCGAAAAGGGGAGTCGGTAACCAAGTGTGAATAAAATCTTTAAAAAAAAATAAAAATAACACAAGACTCCATCTTTTCCATCATGCATTTGGTTTTTATATACCCTTTACACAAGCTATGATATTGGTGAACATGATATATCCTTGCAATTCTTTTGAATAAACATTTTGCTAAATATTTGTATGTCAGATTTGAACTGAATCCATCCCAGCATGCAATGTAATAAATAAGCACAGTGAGACATGCAAATCCCCGATTGGGTCTGTTGGTAATATAAAAAGTTGATTTTGTTATTTTCCAGATTTGGATCGATCGACCAGTACTTAGACCATATTGGATTTTCCAAGGAAGACCAGGAAGGATTAAGAAGAAATATCATGTCTAGAGATTGAACAGTGAACGCATGGTCATACGCACAATCATATGCACAATCATACGCACAATCATATCCTGATGGAAAGAGATAACTTATTAAAATATAGATTACATATTATAAGTGTACAAGAAAATCCATATCATGATGTTAATATAGACTCTTCAATGTTACACCGAAAAACACCTTTGTGATCCATAGTTATGTATTGGAACCTCGTGGGAAAACTGGGCTGAGCGATTGACCTAAAAGAAATCAACCCACTAGCCTGTTCTATATATTATTGGAGCAACATTGGGTTAGTGTGGTATATATATGGGTCAGATTCTCAGAAAATGTACAATTGGCAACTCTACACATTCAGTGAATTAAGCTAAATTAGAGTGAAAAGGGATAAATACTTGGCATATCTGAGTATATTCGGTATTGTGTTGATCATGAATATCATTTAGGCTATGGTGAACTGTGTTTTGAACCTCATTTTTGTCTTGAATTTGGATTATTTGAGAAAATTGGTGAAGGTGAATTGTACATTTTCTGATGATCTGACCCATATATATGGTTGGAGAAGCAGTTCTGGCAGCTCATTGTGTAAGGATATCTATCAATACAGATGTCGTAGGTTGGAATCCAGTGTCTTATCTAGTTGGAGACTAGACTGGAACAAATGATATAATAATCACAAAATCTCTTTGAAAACTAACTATTTTAATCTCGATGCCAAGACGAACCTTATCGCTGTAAATATTTATGTATATGATGAGAACTGTGTGATATCTCTAAACTACAAAATAAAATGACAAAATAAAACAACAAATAAACCATATCCCGACTTCTGGGATTAAACATTGATCCTCTATTTGTAGTGGGTGCATTTATGTCATATTCATTTGTCAAAAACTGATAGACTAATAGATTTTTATGATATTATCGTTGCCTTTGTACCGAGTACCAAAAAGTACTATCCATTTTTGTTCTTCTGAATTTAAAATGTCCGCCCTATTTTCAATAATTATACATTTTCGTTGTAATCCATGTGATGTTCCTTGTAAATATTTGTAAATAAAGGCTGGACCGATCTGGAAGTTGTTTTGGATTGTATTATTAATGGACTACTCTCAACATAGCAATACAATGGCGGAGACAAAATCTGTTTGTTATTTAA
Organism: Sthenelais limicola; assembly: GCA_942159475.1. NCBI lineage: Eukaryota > Metazoa > Annelida > Polychaeta > Phyllodocida > Sigalionidae > Sthenelais > Sthenelais limicola. The sequence continues at coordinate 52,419,328 of OW804102.1, forward strand.
TTCCAAAAGAAAACTTTATTATACCACATAGTGTCATTTGTTGGTTCAAATGGGTTAAACACTCTAATACAATCCATTTTGCTGAGTGGTTATAACTCAGTGCTTGATATTGATACATTAGACGATGAGATCCAAACTGACTTAAACATGTTTGATATAAATTATCGTATAGAGAAAATAAAATCTCTTTAAACATCTACCAAAGTAAAGCTATGTAAATAAGCAGAAAAAGATGCAAACATGACGGGGTCAGATCGAAGTTATAGGGGAAAAGGAAATACACTAATACATATACATATATTGGGGTGACTATTGACCATTTACCTTATTAAAGCAGGTACTAATTTGCTAGGATGATGGAAATTACCCTAATGTTATACATAGTGTAACACAAGTTGATGAAGGAAAAATAACGTAGGTCATCGTAGTGTAGTTTATTCCTGGCTGATGTTATAAGTAACCTCATATTGGGCGATTAGACTCTGAAGTTGTAGGGGCGGCCGGTTGTCTGCGGGTTTAGGGACCACAACTGAGGCGTTTGCACCGAGGTTATCCCGGGCCCGCAGACAACCGGCCGCCCCTACAACTGAAGGGTCTAATTGCTTTAGTCTCGCATTGTTGGGATCCTCACACACACGGCCACCCCCCGCTCAGCACCAAGATGGACTAGGCTAAACTCGTAGCGCTGCTCATACCCGCTCAGTGTTCACCAGTGCGTAACGACCATGTTACACCACACCTCCACAACAAACCACCCGATCTCAACAATTCGAGACTAAATGCGAGGGAAACACATGCGCGCAGGTGAAGCTGTCCAATCAATATGTAATGACAATCAGTTGGGCTTGCGCCAGCATGCAGGTAACATGTAATAGAAATGAAATTTTTAGGTAGGTGCCCTTATGTAACCATAAGGTATACCACTAATATATTTAGCTTATTGTTTATTTTCATCCTTATACACTGTAGACGCCTCTACTAAGAGAGAGGGGGCAGCTCAGAGAGGTGGGGGAAGAGAGAGAGAGAGAAAGGTGATGTGACAAGTTGGACAAGCTTTTTTTAGACTACATTTTTATAGTAAGGTACCATAAACATATTTCTATTGCACCCAAATTATTGCACCTCTTAAGAGCGATGCACATAATTATAATAAAGGGTGACAAAATGATAGAGGTCTGGAAACTCTGAGACCTGAGATGACTATTTTACATTAAAAGGAATTTCCACATCTATACAGTCAGTATGCTATTATACCAGTTTACATTTTCTGATTCCTTCTCTTTCTTCGTTCAGAAAGTAACACTTCAATAATAAACACCACCTCATTTATACTAATAAATGACAAACCTGAACTAGTTGGTTTCCTACAACTACCTTCTTACAACTTATACTAATTTCTGCTTTAACCCCCCCCCCCCCATATCGATCTTATTTCAGGATCTAAATTCCTTATCAAATTAACCGTTTCACCCTCACCCCTCTTTTCACTTGTCATCAAGACATTCAATGATGATGATGTCTTTTTTTTACCGCCGCCAAGTGAGAGTTCTTACTCTCATTACATGGTAGATTACATGGTAGCAGTGTTGAAGGGGACGGTGGTGTGTTATAACATCGTCTAATATGTCTTATGAATATACTTTTGTTATTGTACAATGTATCATAAGTAACACAACATGTACTGTAAATGTATTAATGTTCGCGCAGTATTTATTTTCGCTATTTTTTCGCACCCACCTTGGTGCGTGAAAATAAATCCTGTACGAAAGATAACTATTGCATAAACAAGGTGTGAGACTTCCTTGCTGCGCGAATTTAAATCCACATGAAAAACTGTCAAATTACTTAGTGTGCGAACATTTATCAGCGCGAAAATAAATACGTTTACAGTATGTTATTTAAGGGTTTTGATTGTTTCAAGGGTTTTCAAAGGTGTAATTGTTTGGGTGGGAATTTTGAGTTTTTTTTAAAAAAATATTAATGGAAGGTTGAAACTATTAAGCCATGGATTATACTGCAATTAATTATCAGTGTTAATTGTTTCAATAAACAAACTGTTGAACTTAAGATATGTTTACTCCCCACTTAAATACACAAAAAATCTGACCAAGCAAATGTATACCCTTAAAAATAAACTAAATAAACTAAACACTATTATACATACTTGTAACTGTAATGTTAACATGCCACCATGCCCTGGATATTATAGCTTAATTTTTTCTCTGGCTGGCACATTGACCTACAAAATTGGTCAGACACAAGGTGTATGTTATATTATACTCTTCCCTAGCCAGACTCGGGTCAGACTGCTCCATCGGGATTATTGGTTCCATACTTCTCACTAGAACTGCAGGGCCAGCAACAGCACTTAGCTGTTTCAGGGATGTTCTTAAACAACTGAGGTAAGATAGTAGTAAATGCTAGAGTAGTGGCTGTATTTATCTCTTAACTACTACTGTATTTGTTAATAATGCAACTCCATTTTTTGAAAGGGGACCCTCTGGAAGAGCTATGGTTTCATAGAAGGGAGGCACCTTTTTGTCCCTTTTTCTCTGTCTCTCTCTCCCTTCTTCTCTATCTCTATTTCCTGGGTATGATCATAACCTGCCTTCCTCTCAGGTCTCCTGCCCTTGATATAACCTTCAATGTGTTGATAAAGGCGTAAAGCATCTTACGCGCTCACTCATCACCCATTTGCAGTGTAAAATTAATTGATATATTATTACAAATGTACGCTTCCGGAAATAAACATTATACATACATGTATACATGTATACACACATCTATACATGCATTGTATACATTTAGTCCATTTTGGGTCAGATCTTCGGTTTTTAGCGTTCATTTATGGGAGTACAGACCGATAGTAAGCTCATGGTCTATAGTGTCTCTTCCTTGTCGCCCATTGGCCACCTTCCAAAATCCCTACCCACCCTGGTCTGTAGCGAGTCTGCATGCCTCCCATTGGCTGCTACGCGCTGACCCATCACAGACTAAAACCAATAAACAACTCAGATTTTAGTTTGAGAACGGTCTGTAGGCCCAGTGACGTCCCTCGGCCTACGGCCTTGGGACGTCCCTCGGCCTACAGACCGTTCTCATGCTAAAATCCTCGTTGTTTATTGGTTTAATAGTTTGGGTGAGCATATGGGTCACTGGCTATGAAGTGTGTATATACATACATTCATTATATTATAGACGGTTAAGGTGGGTCCCTTTATAACATTACTCTTTTCTTTTATTATTAAAATAATACTATTACTATTCATAATTTGAGAACTAATAAGTTTACTTTTATAAGATTGGTGTAACGTTGGTTGATGATTGTAACATCGGAACAAAACACCTATGATATAACCTACGATATCAGTCTTCTGACAAGTCATTTACACTTATGTTTAGTTTTGGTTAGTTGAGAAACTGGAATTATCTCTATTATAGGGGTCCTCCACTAGGGAAAACCTTGTCAAAGACAAGTCTTATGTCTCTCAGACAAGGTGTATTTCCATGTCTTAACGTGTCTCTGACTGAAAATCTCCTAGTGGAGGAGCGCACTAAGACACTGTCACCGACAATTTTCACTTGTCTTTGCAACGTCAAAAAAATCAAATCATTTTGATTTTCGAAAAGACTTGTCTCGTGTCTGAGAGACTGAAGACATGGTGTCTTGTAGTGGAGTAGCTTCAAATAGTTGTCAGAGACAACTTCTCAGGTTTGACTTAGTGCTCTACATTCCCTCAGCCAATCACATGCCTTGTTACAATGCACATGCAACCCTCATGACCCATTGAAACGTTACTGCTGTTAGAAATGTGATAAATGACGACTTTGTGGGTTGAAATCTAATCAAATAAATAGTCTTGCTATTCAGGGTTTAAAATCGAAAAGGAGATTGGAGTTAAGATAAAAGGTTTGTGGGTTATATTTCAGTAATTCTCCCAACGGGCAGCATTTGATTTCAGGGGGCAATTTATTTTAAGAAAAAATAAAATTACCGGTAGTTGAATCTCTACAATCTTTGACGTACATGAATAGCAGGGCATATGAGCATAACATAGGCGAAGTTTGGGAAGGCTGTGGCAAATATTTCGATTCCTACACTTATGCTTTGGATACCTTCATTTTTGCCTATATTTAGCCCTATTTCGACCATATTTAACCCAATTTAGCAATGATTTAATGTAAGATTGATGGCAATTATCGAGTTCTTTGGCTAGCATAATCAAATGGAAAGTCAGAGCTAGAGAATCCATGTTGACCGGCAAATCAGTGCCTGGATGTGACCAGAAGCTTGACTACCTTTTTGTTCAAATATGCTATTTATTTTTATACAATTTCCGTCAAATGTCAAAGTAGATGGATCTCTTTATTTCTAATAGCCATGGCGTAACGGCAACATTACAACAATTATTAAGAAGCTCGAAATTACACATAAATGTTTTTTTAAAAAATAGTGGAGATATATCACATGTCTTAACGATACAGAAAATATTCCCATACCAGTTCAAGGAATTTTATGTAAGGGAATAAAAGGTTTCAGAATCATCATGGGCTAGTAACTTTTATTTTTTTATCAAAATATACATGTAGCCTATGTGCATCTTTCGTCCACAAATACTAAATCCAATTTAATATTAATGTTTTGTCTTGGGGTATTTCATTATTTTGAAGCTTATAGATGATGTAACGAGGCACAAATATTCCAAAATGATATTTCAGTTGAAATGATGTCTAGATCAGTTTAAATTAGATATAACATAAATATTGTGTTTTTTCATAATACTGAACATGTGTGCATGTGTAGAAACCATTTTTCCTCAGGAGAAGGGATATATTTTCTAAATGCCCCTTTGTTTTGTATTCAAATTCCATAACTTTTACTTATTTACTAGCCTGAAAAAGCACTTTTATTGGAATAAACAAATTTATTATAAGATATAAAACGAAAACGGGCATTATCAAAAATACTGTGATGCCCTTAAAAGATCAACTGCTTTGTTTATCCCGTTTCTATAGAAACGCATCCAGTTTCTATAGAAACGCTAAGACAATTCGTCTCAGATATCTGAATATAGTGGAAGAGCTATTGTTTCTAAGTCACTGACAAAAAATGCGTGTTGGTGACAACCACTTTCCTGTCAGTGACTTTGTCTCTGACGGATTTTGCTAGTGGAGGAGTAGGCGATTCCGTCCCTAAGACAAAGTCAGCTGTATGGAATGCGCAGTTTAGACAATGTCGTAAGGACCTCCTCCACCTAAAATATTTGTCTCAAGCTTTAGAGTTGTGTCACAAACGGACGGGAAGTTTTTCTTAGCACAATGTCAGTGGCAGATATTTCCCTAGTGGAGGAGCCCTATTAGAGTTGATAGATGGTTGACTCTGCATTAATTTTGCTTTTAAATGTAGGCTTGGTAGTCAAGTCCAGGAACATACTGGAAGAGCTGGAAGTCATCTTTCAGATGTATGTTTCCTTTTTGTACACTTGTAGGTGCAAATAAATGATACACTGAATTGAATTAATTAAAGAGTTCCTTCAACATGCTATTATGGTAACTTCCGGATGGGTTGGGAATAAATAAGCCACAAGATAAAAGAAAGACAAACATTTCAATTCAAAACTAATTTGGGATTGGGTTTTGGTAGCTTTTCAAAATGGGATTTTATTGAGTACGAATAGATCCAAGCAAACCCTTCCCTGTTTGAAAATGAATGGGTGCGTCAGCTAGTGTTTCTGTAAGAATGGGGGGTCTAATAAAAGTGTATGGTTATACTTAACATGCTAAACGGTTTACCACTATTTCTCATTGACCATGATTGGCATTTTTGTCTCCTTCTAGAATGAGATATATTTCCTACTGCTCCTGGAGTACATGCCCTGCTCAGGCCCACCCTGCACCAAGGCTTAAGACAGGTGCATAGAACTTTCCACCAGACCAGATTCAAGTCATAGCCACTGGCAGAAAAAAGATGGACAACTTCAGGAGGATAATTGGTACAAAATGTTACAGGGCTGCCGAACCTGATTGTGATACATGCTGCCAGATTCTACAGGACCATAATATAAGGACCGTACTAGACGTCAGAAGTCCTAATGATTCCACCCCTGACAACATGGATACAATCTACCATCCTTTCTTATTGAAGAAACACTTCATAGGAGGTTACCTTTAATGATATTACACCATTTCTTTTAACATGTGTCTAGGTTTTGGACATTCTTGTCAGATTCTCTTTCCAAATATTTTGAAAACATATTTTAATATGAGTAGACCATCTATTTTTATTTTTTTTTAATATGAGTAGATTAGGTATCACTTCATAGGAGGTTATCATCAATGCTACTAAACCATTTCCCTTTTTATGTCTCTAGGTTTTGAAGATTGTTGTCAGATTCTCTCTCCAAAATTCCAACAGGCATTCAATAGCTCCATGCATGTTTATTACCACAGCTACCAGAAGTAGTCTTTGTGTATTGGCACTGTATACACCAAACACCACGATGGTATTAAAGTATTAAAGTCAATAGGCTGGTCGTGGCAATCAATATGGGCCTGAAAAAACATTAAATTGAATCTGTGGCTTGGTTAAAGGGTAAGAAAGGCCCAAAAAGACGGTTATTATATATTAATGGAGGTGGTGAAGAGCCACTATCCTGCTAATGTATGCTAAGTGGTGTTTTCTTCAGGGGTTGGTCTCAATGGAACTTGGTGCCACCTACTGAATTGTCCCTTAAAGACAGCATTGGGTAACACCGCTGCACCCTCTGAGATCATAAAGCTGCACTCACTCTCAGCTAACATCTTCAAGAATAGAAGATTTCTATTATTTTTAATAGTTTTCAATCATTTGCATTATAGGATACATTTAGGAGGGTATGAACATATCCCATCAATATACTAATTGCAGGAGGAGATAAGGCAAACTTGGTTCCGCTATCTACGCAGAACGTGAAGCCGGAGGAGTTACCGGAGAGGGACAGGAGGTACAGGCTCATCGTGCCCCTCATTTCCATGATGACTCTTGTGAGAATGGCTCCTTGGTACATCAAACTCCTCATATTCATCTGTAACCTTATTGACAAGTTCTTCCACACAAATTATGGTTGGTACCAGTTTCATTTATGTTATTTGGTTATTATACCACGATCGGGGGTTGTACACTATGCAAATGGGTGAATACATGCCATCGTGTTTTGTTGAAAGGATCCACGCGTGAAAATATGAACCTTTTTTAGCCCAAATATAAGAAGCATTCTCATTGGTTGAGGTTATGTTCGCTCATGACGTCATGCCTATTTGTGACGTCATATGCCGTACGTTTCGCTGTAGATTAGCCAATTAGTTGTATGCTTGTCTAGCACTTTGGTATCAAAAAACCAATATGGTGGGTCATCGGAGAGAGAAGCAAGGTAAATAAATAGTTTGTTTCTTCAATCTATTTTAAAATATGACATCGTTGTATAAAAATAGGGTGTAACTCGGTTAGTTTCTGACTTACTGTACACGATGCCCACTCGTTTTTTTTAACCAGGTATCTCACTCGAAGCCTATGGCTTCTCGTGAGATACCTGGTTGAAAATAACTTGTGGGCATCGTGTACAGTAAGTCAGAAACCAACCTCGTTACATCCTATCATATTATTGAATGTTTGCCACCAAAGAAGCAGTATGTACCAATACCAGACACTAATTTATTTTGTAACTGAGTAATGTATGTGTTTTTTGTGCTGGCAGTTGACATATTTTTGTTGTCATAACATTTTATGTAAGGATTTTGAACCTGGATCTTGGGCTATGTTCTTGGTAAACTGAAGCTCACCACAATTCTTGGTATTATACTGATTCTTATACTACCACAGCTATTACAATATGAAGGTTATGTAGACCTAAAATATTATGACAAAATCGATTCTTCGCAATTTTACAATATTATGCCTAAGGACAATAATGTAGAAATAAAATGATTCAGCTTCTCAATGTAATATAATGTAACTTGATAACCTCAATAAGGCAATACAAGGAAATGTTAAAATGAATTTGCATCCCCTCACCCTACAACACAGATACCACCCATAATAGTACTTATTACACAATAAATAATTTTTTTATCTGATTTTACCTTAGTTACTATACTTTTATTAGGAAGACTATCAGGGATACCCATTTCCGACAATATAAATGAGTAACTCGAGGAGGTTGTTGGGGAATTTTTATTTTAATTTGATTTGATAAAGTATGTATTTGATGTTTTTCTTTTTTGGTAAAAGAAATAAATGTTGTAGAATTGCAAATTGATAAACAAATAATAGTAAAAACTAATTGGAAATTGAAGATAAGTAGAAGATTAAATGAGAGGTTTGGGTGGGTGTATGAAGGCATCAGAGTTGAAGGTGAATGAGGTTGGGAAATGAATGAGCGGGTTTCTATGAGCACAAGTAGGTGGTAGATGGGCAGGTGGTAGGTGGTATGAAAAATATGTGTGGAGAATTTGAGTTCCTGTGAGTAATGATCTTACCATACCCTTGCGCAATGTGGCAAATTTTTATTGATATATATGTACTTTTCTGGCAATAAACAATAATCAATCAAATTTGGTTGATTATTGCTTGTATATTGATGGTCCCCGTAAATGATTTGGTGTTTGTGATAGGGCAAAAAAAATAATACGTGTGTTTCCGATTATCTGGCAGAAAACTAGGTAGGGAGGGGTAGTAACTTTTTTTTAAAATTTTTTTTAAGGTAACCACCTTCCAGGAACTGAAAAAAATGTGTATTTTGTAACAATAGTTGTTTTAAATATGGGAGATGTACTTTTTGACAATTCCAGGTGGGGAAAACCTGTTTTCCTGCTTTTATAAGCATTTTTTGTCAAAAAATCCAAAAAAAAGTAAGATATGGTAAAAATAAAATCAGGTATGGTCAAAAAATGTTTAGGTAGGGGCAGGTTTTTCTAGGTAGGGGGAGGGGAAATCGGAAACACACCTATTATTTTTTTTGGCCTAGGTAGGAAATAAACCCTTATTTAGCACTTATAGGACGAGTTGCCGCATGGAGCGTAAATAAAGGACGAGACCGCAGGTCGAGTCCTTTATTTACGCTCTGTGCGGCAACGAGTCCTATAAGTTGATTATTATACATGCCTAGTTTTGCATGCAAAACATGCTTAATTAAAGATACATTAACATAATTTGCCATATCTGGTGTTTGTACAAGAGGAATATAACTAGAAACAGTTGAAATGTTGGAGAAAGAAAGCCCTCGCACACGGCAAACTTGCGTCGGCAACCTTGCGTCGGCAACCTTGCGTCGGCAATCTTGCGCCACCAAACTTGCGTCGCCATGACAACGCGCCGGTAATGTACTAGTCCAATACCATGTTACAAGTAATGTGTGGCTGTCGGGGCCTCAGTATTGAATGCGTGTATAATAATTATGGTTATGGTTTAACAAATCAATCATTCAAAGTTTGCTTTCCTCCAGCTCCACTGATGGTTGTCAAGTGTTATATGAACCCACTTGGTGTTGGCGGCCTACTGTGGGTCATGGAGAATGTGGTCATGCAGCATGTTGCAGAAGTAGCATCCAGTAAGTACAGCTTTGGAAAACAAAATGGTGTTCAAAGCTTTTATTAATGAAACAAAAATGCATTTGAGAGTGTTGGAATACAACAATGTCGCCCAAGGGAGAGGAAAAAAGATTACAAACCTCTGGAACAAATTGCTATGTGAGTTGGAAGAACAACAGGTATAAAATGTATAGGTTAAACCCTTTTGAAATTCTATGCGAATTTTCATGAGATGTTAACTTTTATGAAGAAAAACACTTGTTATATTTTCTACCTTTTTATTAAGAATTCTTGCCAACAGATGGTGAGTGGTAAAAGAAAATTCGAAAATTAAAAAAACAAAACAAAATACGAATATGAATATGATATATACGATATATGAATGCTGTTTTGAATTGTAAGAGCCTCGACATGCATAGAGCTGCTTAATTGTACATTCCTGACTATCACGGCCTGACTACAGTTACATTTGCTATTTTCCCCTTCAGTCTTGCACCTACTGAGTCTGCCTGAATATGTACCTGCAGTACTTATCTGTAACCTGGGCAAGGACAGGACTGGAGTCATATCTGCCCTTGTGTCACACATCTGTGGACAAAGTAGACAGGAGATTGTGGCTGATTATGCTAAATCTGAGGTAAGCTTATATAGCAGTTGATCCCCTAGCTCCAGCTGGTTTGATGCCTTGTTACAAATCACTTGTATTCCAACACGTTGTTATTAATGATATTATATCTACTCAGGGATGCATTGCGAGTATCAAGCATGTGAGACAAAACTTAATTTTGTTTCCCGTCCTTCACAATGCAGCCAATCAATTAGACTAAATACTAAAAAAGGCCATGAGGTGGTTTGGGATTAACATATAACTAAACGCGAGATGCATATGGGGCAACGGATTCACAAAACGCAAGTGACTTTTGGTGAGTGTCTTTCACGCGTGCCTTCGGCACTTGTGAAAGACACTCACCAAAAGCCACTTGTGTTTTGTGAATCCGTTGCCCCATATGCAGCTCAAGTTTAGTTATATTTTTGTGCCATGATATATATTTAAGGGTTATTTATGAGTTATTTACCTTCATTGCATGTCTCGCAACCCTCGGACCCCGAAAAACAAGCGCTTACAATGTTGCGTCATGAAATGAGCGTCATTGATTGGCGCAACTAAATTTACGCAACCAATCAAAATAACGTTTTATTGGTTGCATTCGAAAAACTGATTCCGCTAGTGCAATCCAGGCATGTTTATGCCATGGGCTAATCTGGCCATGTTTTTGTGAATACGCACACCTATCATGGCATAAATACAACTACTAAACTACTAAAGGCAGAATGAACGCTAAAGATATAGTAGTAATAGTTTTATTTCCATATTCATATATACAGTTACAACCGTATAAATGTAAGGAAAATCTATTTTAATCCATCTTTGACTTAACATAGGTCTTCCTGGATTGTACCATTTGAAAAAGTTTATAGTTTTAATTATTTTCATGGGCACCACCATTAAGGGCTTCCCAAAAAAACATCTGCACATCCTTTATAAAGAAAACAGAACCCTGCATCCTGTGATTTTCAGACGCACTTGGGTCAGATTTTCAGAAAATGTACAATAGGCAGCACTACACATCTAGGAAGTTCTCCTAAATTAGACTGAAAAATGATGAATACCGGGTATATCTGAGTATATTTGGTATCGCATAGATTTAAAGTATCATTTCTGTTATGTTAAACTGCATTTTGAAGCTCATTTTTGTCTTGAATTTGGGTTATTTGAGAGGATTGGTGAAGGCGAATTGTACATTTTCTGAAAATCTGACCCACTTGCATACACACCACGTAAAGCAAGCAAACTTTTCTCCCAATAACATAACATTAAATTTGGTATTATTGATTTGTATCAACACATATTGGCAAAAATGAAATTGGAATAGAGAAAGCCACAACATGCATGATATGTGGTAAAAGGTCCTATACCTAGTCGCGCCATTCCCTTACCGCGACGTCCTCTTCGCGCCCACCTTACCTATGCGCGCTCCATGGGCCTGGGCGGCCTGACCCCACCGCGACCCGGCCTTACTACCTATCAGCACCTACGGTATATGTTACTGTGTCCCTGAGAGCGCTGTCCGCTCTGATATACCTCTTATAGACTTTACCTGTAAATCCCCACTTAAAATCATCCGAGCATCTGAATAAATCTTGATTTTAATTAAAGAGCAAAACCGCCTTGCCATGTCCACCTATGCAGGTAGATCACCCCATCGTAATAAGGGTGGTAAGTTTGACCAGAGTTAAACAACAAGGCGCAGCTGGGGTTTGAGATATTTATTTATCTCATCTACTTAATGCAAGTACATCAATCAAGTCAAAACAAACATTGCGAGAATTGTATAAGAGATGTCAAGAAGTATTAAACAATTCGAGAAACATTGCAATTATTCATATATAATAAGTGATGACAATTGATTAGATAAATATGTACAATTGATAAGGTAAGGAAGTAATTGATGAGTTATATAGGACAATGCCTTCATTGTCCACCCCACATACACATGAATTAGGGAGGTGAGCGGGGCGGTGGTGGTAGCGACTGTCCAACCCTGAGGTTAACAAATGACTGACCCCTGATGATGAGGTGGTTATCATGGTCAGGAGGTGGTCTACGTGTCTCTGACCACGAGGGGTAGCTGCTGGGTTGCTTAAAATAGATTAAACCCTCCGGGGTTAATCTGACCTTATACAGTATGATTATAGAGCTGTTATTTCGTTATTTCCACCTGTTTTTGCAATCATTGCTAGAGAGGTATTATATGAATTATTTATGAATAGTGTTCTTGTCTTCATGAGATTTCCTCTCATGAGAATTTACTTAATTGTGTCAACTTACTACAATGTTCTTAGAATATAACTAAATCTTTGTCATAAAACATAACTGAGATGTTCTGGTAGCAGTACAGCTATCATGAAATACACCTTGTTGTTTGCCTCTGAATGTTTTCAACGATGTCATTACTCTGTGCCTACATACATTACTTAACTATTAATTCTATACTCTTAAATGACAACAAATAATAAGGCCTTGACAAGGAAAGACAGTATGGTCAGTTCTGACGAAACGGGCCCACAGGCATTCCCAAAAATCTTTGGGTGATATATCAATAAAGCTTGATAGTTAATAAAACTTATATTTACATATGCAGCGCAGATAGGGCTTTCTGGGGAGGTGTGGTTTTGTGTCTAGAATAAATAATAAATATTTAGTGGCCAGTAAACAGGCTATAATCAGTCATTTTTCAAAGGAGACGTGCAAAATTCTATGAAAACGATTATTCAATAAAGGTTCTGATGTGAGAGAAACATGGAGACGTAATATCCAAATATAAGGGCTATATATGCGTCATGACTCCAGAGATTAATTTCAGGCTGATCAACACTCACCAATTGCCAGTGTTTTGACTCTGACTGCCTGAGGGAATGGTTCTAATTCCCCCTCAAAGCTCCACTCAGAATGCACCGATTTGAATAAATTTTTTTGTTTAATTTAGACCCACATTTTCTCCAAATGTACCTGTATGTTTCAAGTCCCCCCCATGCTTTAAAAAGCGCCGTTGCTAGGGGCAACTGAATTCAATACCCTCTACTGGTCTTTACAGTTGAACATTTGAGAAAGACAGATTCGTTGATTTTGTATCTAAAAGTAGGAATTGACAGATGCTTGAACGAATTTAAGCTTAAAATCATCTCACAATGTCAGAATAATATGTGATGTGTTTCAGGAAAATGAGTCATAAGTCGCAAAAAATGGATTTTGAGATTTCATCATATTTGAAAAGAGGGGATCAAGCCGATTCCAATGATAGTAAACAGTCTAATAATCTAATAAATATTTCTAGATTTTAAGGTTGATATTTTCGTTTTTGAAAAAAAAGTATCCAATATTTCTGGGGGTCAATAAACAGTAAAGTAACTAAATGTAGTCCATATGAGGACCTTCAAAATGAAAGGATATGTTACATAGATTGTTCTTAAATTTGATACATCGATTGATATAGCTATAAGTGATCAACCCACCAAATATTAGAACATTCCAATAATGAGATCCTGTGAAAAAAACACTTTGCGACTTGTGACTCATTTTCCTGAAACACATCACATATAGCTCTTTTTATAATCGCTAGTGAAATACGCACAATGTGTAAATCACTCTACATACGTTTTCAGAGCAATGCGTGTATAATAATAACTTATATTCAATTGTCTGGAACCAAGTACAAGTATCTCGGAATATTATTTATAAATATGTACAGGTACTGAAGCAGGTATTGGAAAGATATTGGAGGAGGTACTAGATGGGGCACAGTAACTGAGGCACTGGAGGAGGCACTGAAGGAAGTTCTCCTCCAGTACCTCTTACTGTTTGTGACCGCATCCTCTCCAGGACCTCCTCCAGAGATAGGGAAGGGGGAAGGATAGGCGGTTAGAGCATGAGGTTATGGTGATGAGGGTTGATTATGGCTGCCGTGAACCAGAACGAGGCGAAGCCGAGTTCTGGTTCCGGCAGCCATAATCAACCCGAAGCACCATAACCGAATGCTCTAATGCCTTTAGTCCCCTTTTGTTGGGCTGTTACTATCATTTCTTTAATACGATTACACTTAAACTGAATATACTAGGCCCTCCAAAAGCTGCGACGAGCGCGAATTTCATGCGTGGCCCTCATTTTCACACACTTGCCCCTGACTTCGGGTTCGCATGCTTTGACCGTGTCCTACACACCCGCGCCGGAAGTAGGGTACACCATAAACATCACCCCACCCCTTCCCGGCGTCTCCCCTTCCGGCTTAGACGTCCCTCTAAGGCTCCCCATTCGCCCCCGCCAGCCCAACAAACGGGGACTAAGGGCTGAGGGAGAGAGAGCCAGGAGGGAGAGATATGTCAGTGAGAGAGGAATGGAGAGAGAACCTCCGCCCTCAGTTCCCAACACACACAAAAAGTTGTTCATATGCTTAATGATATTAGAACAAGCCATTGTGACAGGATATGTCTGCATTGTGTTGTATACTATCCCCCCCCCCCCCCCGCCCTATGTGTCAAATATATTAGCCTATCGACCAATCAATCATCATATGTGTTAGCCTGGAATTGATAAAATAATATTATGCTTAGTTTGGTAATAAACACCTTTCATTATTGAAATGACAATCGTCTATGTGATTTGGATTATACTTCCTTATCTGTAGAATCCCTTGACAACCAGATCTAAGTTATATTTCAAAGTAATATATCATTTTATATTGATTGATTGCTGATTATTACAGCCTATTACTACTTTTTCCCCCAAAAAGTATTATTATCGAAAGAAATATGATAACCACCAAGAGTACATGAAGGTTAATGAGATCTGTATCTATTGTCATTAATTTTGTTAGAAATAAGATTCAGAAATGAAGAACAATTGAGTAGTACTTGTATTGTATTTAAGATTTTTAGTCAGCAATAGAACATTATGTAATGTTATCACTGTTGTAATTATGTTCAATTTCTTCAAAATTATTTTTAATTTCCCGAAACAGATTTAAAATTCTATGAGTTCTCCTATAACATAATGGAATCACTTATTCATATGAAGTTTCTTGTAATCAGTAAAGCACATATGAGTAATCCCACCAATTGTTAGACATATGACTATAAAATCGATCTTTGCATTTTTAAAAAATCAGGGCTTCCCATTCCAAATTTTTTTTTAGGTAGGGTAAGGTTTTTCTAGGTATGGGGGGTAAATCAGAAACACCTATTTTTTTTCGGCCTAAACAAGAAAATCTGAAAAAAAAGAATTTGTAAATGCAAACTGGTAAATCATGACACCACCTGGTAGAAACTAGTCAGACTAACCCTGTTGCAAGAGGGGGCAGATTTTAACATGACGGTGTTTCATATACTTATAGAAACCACTAAAACAACATTATACGTTTATTGTACAATGTTGGTATGTAGATGTAATATAGTACACCTTGTTCACTATCTACAACAGTTTTCATATTCATTATATCTCTGGATAAACCATATCTGCAACGCGATATAGGTATAGTCCCGGGTTTAGTAATAGTATAAAAAGAGCGAATCTGGCCGCACTAAATGTTTAAATCAAAACAGCATGGATCTATAAAGCTACTGGCCAGTAGCAGGGGTAGCAGGGCGTAGAATACCATAGAATAATAAGCAACGCAGAGCGTTCCGGCCGCGTATAAATTGCGTAAGAGCATGTGTGCATTTCAGTTGCAGGGTAGGGGGACAACACAGCGGCCAAGAGCGGTGCACGCACTGGCAGACAGTGCCTTACATTCTGGCCGCTGAGGTTACCTATTTGGTCGCGCTACCCTGCTGGACCTAGGAGGCCCTGCCTCGGTCTAGAGGTCACGGGAAGGCCGGGGTGCCTTGTGGCAGGCAAGCGGCAAAGCGCGCAAAGCTTGTTCGCGGAAGTGGGTGGTCGCGGTAGGGGTTGTGCGCGGTTTGGTCTGGGCGCGGTTCGGGGTCGGCGCGGAAAGGTCGGCCCCCGTGGTAAAACATGTGGTAAAAAAGAAAAATAGCCGTGTGGTCAGGACGCGGAGAACTGAGGAGTGACCAATGATAGAGTCAGGTGACCACAAGGTGGGAAGGAATCAGGTGTCACCCACATATATTCCTTTATCTCTATATACTTCATATATATACGAATTTGAGGTCATCCTATGGATTGTATTTAACTACTTTACTAGTGATTGATCATGCAAAATATAGCAAACCTTTGTTTAATGTACATGGGTCATATTTTCAGAAAATAAACAAATGGCAGCTCTACAAAAGTTAGGAAATTCTGCTAAATTAGGCTGAAAAATGATAAATACCGGGTATATCTGTGTACATTTGGTACCACATTGATTTAAAGTATCAGTTATGTTATGTTAAACAGCATTTTGAAGCTTATTTTTGTCTTAAATATGGGTTATTTGAGAGGATTGATGAAGGCCAATTGTACATTTTCTGAAAATACAACCCATGGATATACAAATATAGAGTTACTTATTGGAGGTACTTTAATGTTTATTATCATTGGAATGGGCTTGATCTCATCTTTCTAAATATGATGGTATCTCATTTTCGTTTGCTACTTGTGACTCTTTTTTTTTACACATCACATATAAACAATCCATTGTAAGTTTCTCTGTGTCAATGTATAGATCTGTGGCATGCTTTACAAATACCAATATATTTGATTTAATTTTGTATCTTTTCACTACAGAAAGAACTGCCTGATGACAGAAAGACCTTAATAGCGATAGATAAATATGGACTGAACCCTGTATTCAAACAATCTCCACCACAACTTCTGGAGAAGTTATTGGACCGAATTACAGAAAGGTAAGATATCAAATTAAATAGCCATGAAATTTATATTGCAGTATTTTATTGTAAATTTGTTCCGGAAATCACCAACAACCCAGGATCCCACTGGAAGACCTAGCTTTCAAAACTGAATCCTCCTTCCTTTTATATTTTTGTAGTCACCATTTATGCAAATAGAAAATGTCTTGAATTGAATTGAACTGAATATTAACTTCATATTCTTTTTCCAGACCTTAGAAGATATCTTATATCATATACATGTTAGGTTGTTATCACATTCAACAGAGTGAGATCTGCATAAGTGATAATGAACATTTAAAATGCCCACTTGTGATATAAATGGGTCAGACTTTCAGAAAATGTACAATTGGCAGCTCTACACATTTAGTAAATGCAGCTAAATTAGGCTGCAATTTGGTCAATATTAGGTAAATTCGAGTATATTCGGCATTGCATTGATTCTAGCAATCTGTTTGGCTAGGTTGAACTGTATTTTGCATTTTATTTTCGTCTGAAATTTGGGTTATTTGAGAAGATTGGCGAAGTTGAATTGTACATTTTCTTAAAATCTGACCCAAATGCAAAACATAAACTCGAAGTTGACATACTTGAACTTTCTTATGGTGGACTAGGTGGTTCACAGCCATGTTCAGATGTGGCCTAACACCATCTACCACTACCCCTGACAACCAGTATAAAGGTCAGATTTTCAGAAAATGTACACTTCCCCTTCATCAATCTGCTCGAATAACCCAAATTTCAGACAAAAATAAAGTTCAAAATACAGTTTAACCTAACCAAACAGATTGCTAGAAATATTGCAATGCCAAATATACTTGAGTTACCTAGTATTTGCAGCCTAATCTAGCAGACTTGACTAAATGTGTACATTTTCTGAAAATCTGACCCATGATCATATCAGATGGCCATGTAATAATGGTTACACGGCACAATTGGTTCACATATGTATGATACATTTTGTTATTGTACAATGATCATTGGTATCAGCAGCGTCAATGCATACATTCCCATGATACATGCATAGTTTTTTTAAATAAATTTTATTGAGCGAAGTTCCACAGCATGTGATAAGTCTCATTTGCATGTCTTACTGCGCATATCTATTATTATTATTATTATTATTATTATACTTTTATTCAAATCAAGTTATTACAGTTACATAGTAGTGAAGCATCATCTGAACAGGTAATAAGCCCTCTGCTCAATTGCAGGTTTTCCTAACCGGCCATACGACAACACTTCTTTTGAAATTATCATAGAATACAAATACAAAACTCTATACTTAACAGTTCTTTACAACAGTTCTCATCTTTGCAAAGTTTATTATCTATTGAATTCTGTAGTTCCCAAATATCAATATAGTGCTTAATGGCTTGTTTAACCATTTCCACATAGCATTCTTTTTATGGTCAAAATTCGTAAATCATAAGTGTTTGGTTCTAAATAAGATAATTCTTTGTCGAGAATCCTTGATATTACAGAAGTCAATTCTTTGAATCTGATGAATACGTCCCATATAAAATTTCTTTGTTACCTCAGAGAGACATTTAATTACAATGTGTTTTTCCAATTTTCTATCATTTATAGTTTCTGTTATAAGACTTCAGTGGTAAACACAGTTAAAGACTACTTCCTATTATAATCTGTAGTTCTTAATTCAGATTTCATAGCAAACGGAATAACGTTCGCATTATTACAGTGCATAATGGGATGAATCTAGTTCAAATCTGATATACAAATATTTAGCAATATTTTCATCAAAGAATGTGAGGATATTTTCAGCAATATCATAGCTTGTTTAAACAATGTATAAAATACAATTGCGTAATGGGAAAATGAAGTTGTGTGTGATGTTTTGATTTTCCAGATTCGGATCCATCGACCAGTATTTACATCATATTGGATTTTCTGTAGAAGACGAGGAACGATTAAGACTTAATATCATGTCTAGGGATTGAACACACGCTCATACATGGGTCAGATTTTCAGAAAATGTACAATCCGCCGTCACCTATCTTCTCAAATAACCCACATTTCAGACAAAAATAAAGCTTAAAACTCAGTTCAACCTAACCAAACAGATTGCTAGAATCAATGCAATGCCGAATATACTCGAATTTACCTATTATTGACCAAATTGCAGCCTAATTTAGCAACATTTACCAAATGTGTAGAGCTGCCAATTGTACATTTTCTGAAAATCTGACCCACATCATACTCTTGAGGGACTAGACAGAGATAACTCATTCCATCATACTTTATTGTACAGGAAAATTTATATTATGATGTTAATATAGACTCTTCAATGTTAAGTCGAAACAGACGTGCAATTCGCCTACACCAATTCTCTCAAAAAACACAAATTCAAGAGATAAATGTGATCCGTTTTAGGAAAATGAGTCATAAGTCGCAAAATATGGATTTTGAGATATCGTCATATCTGGGAAGAGGAGATCAAGCTGATTCCAATGATAGTAAACACTAGGACACCTAATAAGTCTCTCTATATATATTCATAGATATTTTAAGTTTGATATTTTCATTTTAAAAAAATACAAATTTCTGGACATTGTATTAAATTTATCCCTGCGTTTTAAAGACCTTTGTACGGAGTATATTTAGTTACTTTCCTGGTAATTATCCATCTAGAAACATTGCAAACTTCTTTGTTCAAAAATAAAAATATCAAACTTAAAAAATAGAAATACTTATTAGGTGCCCTATAGTGTTTACTATCATTGGAATCACTTTGATCTCCTCTTTTCAACTATGGTGATATCTCAAAATCCATACTTTGCGACTTTTGACTCATTTTCCTCAAACAGATCACAAATGATCTTCGAAATAAAGTTCAACATAACTTAAAAAATGTTTTGGATTAACCCAGTACCAAATGTACTCAGATATTCCTATAGTAGTTATCATGTTCAATCCTCATTGGGCTAAAGTTACTTAATGTGTAGCTAGCGATGATAGGTGAAGCACACAATTCTGGGGGGCGTTTCATAAGTTTACGCAGTGCGCGTTTGTTATGGTAGCGATAAATTTAGCGTGCGTTCGTTATAGTAACGCAATGTTAATTGACGTCAATTTGCGCCCTTAACGCGCGCTATGTTTGGTAACGACTGTCGTTAGATCCTATAACACGCACTGCATTAACTTATGAAACGCCCCGCTGGTGGGTCACCAAAATATGAATCTGGACTTATCTAAGGTCCTGAAACAAAACAAAAAGGGGTTAAATCCCTCCACAATTGTGTTCAAATGACTTTCAAGCGGGTAGGAACAAGAACTGACCAAAACGTAGAAAATCGTTAGAAAAAAGAAATGTCAAACATTTGAGAATGAAACTTTAACAACCATTTCCTCTTTAATTGTAGCTCTCTCACAACAACTAAAGTTAACATTTCTTTTTTCTTTTTTTAAAAATTGTAACTGGCATCCATTGGAAGACCTGAGCAATCTGAAATGGAGAACAAATCTTGAAAACGAAATAAACGAAACAAAATGATTTGTTGAAATGATGACTTGTGACTACTAAGATTTTCTGTAATATTTTGGATACGCTGAGAATTATTATCGTTCTGATAATGCTATCAATAAACAAACAAAAAAACAAAATAAAGAATACATTGAAACGAGTTCAATATTACCCTGTATCGACCAGTTTCATGTGTGGACCCCGTATCTCTGTATGAACTTCTAGTTTTAGATTAAAGTTTCATTAACTTCGACACCCAGTAGAAATAAATCAATAACATAAAATGATCTAGCAAAGAAGTTGGCGTAGTGCATGTTATCGATCGCATGTCCAGGAACTGTCATTTGGAACGCCCAAATGACATTACAACATGTATTATTAATTGCATGTTGTAATGTCATTGCAGTTGCTACGAACATACACAAACCAGACGCACCCGACATCCAGGAAGTATAGGTGGAACTCCTAGGTTCCGTAGTAAAGGTAGATTTAAACCCTGCCCACACACAGCCGATTTGCCTCCCGATTTCCCTCCGATTTGGGTCTTCCGATGAATCCTAGGATTTCATTTCCAATACTGGTTTATGTCATTTAAAAAACATGAACATGGATTTAAAATGAAATCATAGGATTCACCAGGAGACCTTAATCGGGGGGCAATCGGGAGGCAAATCGGCTGTGTGTGGGCAGGGTCTTAAGCTGTCTTAAAGGCCGCAAATCCTGTTTTGGGTCTAATATATATTGATTATATAATAGTATTATTTCCGAGTGAAAGAATTACAGACATGTCATAATTAATTCAGGTTGCTGCCAAAAACGTTCCTAAGATTATTTTCCATTTGTCGTCAAGGTGTGTGTGGGGGGGGGGGGGGGGGGGGAACTGGAAATGAATGAGACTTTCCCCCGCTATAAATCATTCAGTAATGTCCAGTTTATAAGTAGAGAGAATGGGACGAGCCGGCAATAATCGAAAATTTATTGGACGAGATTAGCACGATGCCGTAGGCAGAGTGCTTATGTGGACGAATCAAGTCCAATAATTTTTTTGATTATTGCAGGAGAGTTCCATTCTATATTTATTAGCATAAAACTTGGTGCATAAAACTATTAAAAGTACATAAAAGTGGCCGAATTGGTGACGAAGTAGTTCATATAGGACGCGTACTATATGATTATTTTTATAGCACCCCACATATATCACCTCTCATATAGAATGCGCATATAATAAAACATGATTATTGTACTATAAAATCTATAAAACCAAAGATCAACGGAGGAGGAATTCGTGATATTCGCCATTGTTGGTGTGATGAACGGAGACTGTCAATAGTACCGCTGAAGGTTCAAGCTTATTTGAAACCAGAGACAAACAATGTGTTAATTTTACCCAGATTCCCAACAATGCCCCCTTCACTCATACCCGCTTAGCAATAGAAACACATTAAGATTCGATTAAACAACATATGAAATATGGAAAAACAGATGTACTTCAAAAGAAGAATTAATTGCCGAAGCATGAATGCTATTTTCCTATATAAAAAACACACAGAAAAACAGAATTATTTTAAATGTCCTGGGCCCGTTGCTCCGTTTCTCGCTAACTATTTTCCCTTTCAATGGAAAAATAGTTAGCGAGAAACGGATTGCCTCAATATTATATATATTTCTTGTTGTTTGATCATCCCTACTTCTTTGTTGATGAGGAGGGGCGTTGTCGCCCCCTCCCCCCCCCCCCAAACCATATGTGTGTGCCCCCCCCCCCCAATTGCTATACCACAGCTATGTGAGAAAAGCAGTCAGCCATATCGGTTGTTATGTGGAGAACCTGACAAATATATATAATAAGAGAGAATAGATACCGGCGCCGGCACATTGTAAATAACCTCAGCGAAGATCAGACTATTGCATTGGCTACGTCGGCATCTTATCAAGGAATGGCTTCAAGGAAATTCCTCCAAAACAGCAGGTAAAGGCCAAGTATTATATCACTTCACTTTAGCACACATGTGGTACCAGTTGTGTATTTCATTTTGATTACACCCCCTTTAATCCTTTAATCCTCCCGATTTCTTGTACACCGTTGTAATTGCATTTGAGAAATAAATATTCTTAATATATCGCGTCATATCGTTCACAGCCTGTACACAAAGGCATTTTGGAATATATGGGTCCGATCCAAAAATAAGTGGGCGTGTGGTCAGTACGGGTTGAAACTGAGGAATGACCAATGTTAGAGTCAGGTGACTGAAAGGCGGGACGGAATCAGGTCTCACCACATATATTTCTATATATCTATATAATTCACATATAATTATATAACGCGGCAGGGGCAGCGGAAGAGCGAATGATCCAATCCGAGCTAATGTTATATTCCTTGGCAGGTGCCAACCTACCTGCTTAATAAAAATTCGTTTTAAAAAAATGCACCTCTCAAGTAAAATGCGCATATATACAAACCCTTTATTATTGAGAGGTACGATAAAGGAGGACAAATATTGTAACGTTATGTATCCTATCAAGTACGAATGTTTTTTTTTCTTTTAGACGATTCAAAAGCCAAAACAAATGATACTTCAATATTCTTCTATGCTAGAGGCATATAGGTATATTCAATCACTAGCACCTCGTTTCATTCTCTCTATGTGCCCACTAAGCCATTTTCCTATTGGCGACATCACAGATCTAGAAAGGCATTATAGAAAGATGATTGTGGGGCCAGAATTGACTTTTACTGTGCCCTTATACACACATAATTATTTTACTCACTTTATACGTTAATTAAAGTTTTCTCTTTGTTGATAAAGCACCACTTCTAAGTTGTTGTTGTTATAACCTTTATTTGTCTTATTAAATGTTGACGCTATCGGCAGGTACTGAGCTCCCTACATAGGGAGGATTTCAAGCCCTACCGTATAAATCTATAGTGATGGATGAGCAAAGGTAACAATACTCCCTACGATCGACGATAGAAGGGAGGCCTTTGCAATAATTGGTTTCACCATTTGTGTAGTTTTGGTGCAAGTGGCACCAAGCGCAAGATAGGAATTCTATACAATTGGTATAAATTTTATAAATATAAGTATAATATAAGTTGAGGGAAATACAGCCTAGAATACATAGAATCGAGCCCTCGATGAAGATATATTCCGGGGAGCCTTGTTACCACGCCACAGCCACGCCCACTGCTGTGACGTCATAGTAGGTGTGTGACTACCTGCCTCTTATGTCATTGTTACGTCACTCACATCACCTTCCATTACACATTATCTACTGATTCCGCACTGCGCGGACGTGTTTCCTCTGTGAATATTTTTTCTTTTATTCTCTATTTATTGTAATTGTATTGTTATGGGAAATAAACCTCGCTGTTAGCTAGGATCCTGGCCACTCCTGCCTTATCGTTCATCATTCCAATAGTCAAGCTCACCCACAGGACATATTTATACTTATACTGTTGATAGGTAATCACAGGTAGGTAATGAAGTAAAAAAGAGAGGGGGGATTTAATGAGGAACCAAGGTTGAGGAGGAGGAGAGAGCTACAAAGAAGGACAGAATGGGGCAATGGAGGAATAAATTAGATTGACTAAATTAAGAAGGTTACGTTGTAGTATATATATTAATATAGTAGGCAGAAGAGAAAAGGCTGTCTCAATATAGATTTTTCATTGTTGAACTAATTGATAATCTCTGGCAATCCGCTACTCCACCAAATGCCGTATTTCCATAGGTGCTACCCCATGGGGAATGTAATGCTTTAAAGGGGAACCCTGGACTGCGTGTAATAGCATTTCAGACGTTGGAAAAAACTACAATTTGATGTTCTGTACATTGCAGTATGTAATTCGATCATTTATAAGTAATTGAGGAGTGATTTGGTCATGTCCTAGCTGGCTATTATCCGCTATGTTGGCGGGAACAATATTCCCAGAATGCTATGTGAATATGACGTCAGCAGAGCGCCAGCTCACTTCCGTCTCTTAGCCTAAGGTAGAGATTGTTAGGGTTTGTTTCAAATCAGCTCCAACTCTTGTTTTAATTGATGCCTATCTATGAGGCATATGGGTGTTACACCTGAACTTCAGGCAAAGGAAAGACTCCATGGATCTCATTCTTTGCTTGAATTGTTAGCCTGCAACCCCTGAGAGACGATTGGAGTAAATTTCCTCTTCCTCATTCTCATTACCACCTTGTTGTCTAGCCATGTTGACTGGGCTGCACGGCCACGTGTACCATACAGGTGCAGTGTAGTCTCTAGTATGGAAAGCCATTTATGTACATATCCCCATAAGTCCATGTATTTAATATTTAATATGTGTCTGTTATTTCTTAAATATCCAAACTTACTTTGGGAATGGCAAACATCAGCAGTATTGATGCAAATTTGTACTTACTATAATTACTGTGGAGTAGTAAGGCCAATAAGATTTCAATAAATTCGAAATAAGATGGTAATAAGTATGGCATTTTTTCTTCTATTTCAAATTATCTAATTGTGTAATGACACTATGCTATGCTATTAGAAAAATGATATCTCAAAGATAGTGTTGGGTTGACTAGGAAAATAAAGTTTAATCATGTAAACTATGAGTTTAACTTTTAATGTTTAAGGGTTGACGTGATGACAAGATCCCTTGAATTTAATCTTTTTAGAATTAAAATCGAAGATGATGTGTAAACGAGATGACGCACCTCCTTCCCCCTTCACAAGCTACCATGTAACTGGAGAACGTCACATTCTCCAGACGTGGGTTACTAAGACCTCTGTCATGCCCTTGGTGATGTCATCACGACATCAACAAGGGGTGCTCTTGTCACCTGGATATGTCTCAAGGGTGTGTCATAGGCACCAACGATGGTAGGCTAATATTGGTGTGAATGACAAGGAATTATGATTAAAAAATTGGCCTGGCCCCCTTTGTGGGGATATGTACATAAATGGCTTTCCATACTCTTGCACATACCCACTATCCACAGGGTCTCTGCGGAGCGAGGGTCCAGGTTCATGGACTAGGCACTGTTCCGCCCTGTACTGTTTACTATTTACTGTCAAACTCATTAGACCGTGACCACGCACTGACCACATACCGGTAATGAACAGACCCGAATTAGTGTCATACATGGGGCAATATGGCAGCACCCAGGACAGGGTTTGGAGAGAGCGGGAAAGAAATTACTTGATTGATTCTGGCAATATCATTGCCCAGAAACCAGTATTATAATGTGGGTCCTCAGTTATCAACCATAATTGAGCTGTATGACCAGCAAGTGTTCCAACCCAGAGTTTTACTTTAACATGAATTACTATAGATAACAAAGGTACCATTATGTCCCTGTGCCTCCAGAGGCTATAAAACAGTATTTCCCACCTCAACTCAAGCCAGATAGACTGATATTAGTAGACGCGAATACCTGGATCTTGATAGATGCCAAAAACATCAATAAAACATTGTATTGACGCACAAAGCTACTTATCCGAAACTGGGCATTCTGCCAGCGGAATATTAGCCAAGGTCTGCATTGGCAGTTTCGCACTCTACTTCTATAAACTGTGGTATTATTAAATTGTAATTCTATTCTATATGATATTGACCTACCAGTACAATGTATACGCCGCTATGGCATACACTGTGGGTAACCATCGATGTTTTTTTTATATCACTTAACTTATTTGTATCTAGGACAATCTATGTAATATCTCCTTTTGTTTTAAAGGTGGACTACATTTAGTTACCTTACTGTTTTTGACCCCCAGAAATATTGGAAACTTTTTTTTTCAAAAACGAAAATATCGAACTTAAAATCTAGAAATACTTTATTATTAGACTGTTTACTATCATTGGAATCGGCTTGATCTCATCTTTTCTAATATAATGGTATCTCAAAATCTATTTTTTGCGACTTATGACTCATTTTCCTGAAATTGATTAATTATGTGTAGGCCTACCTTTGAATGTCCAAATGAACAAATAATTCAAACCCATATTGTTTACATTTATTCTCTCTTCCGACCTTCATTTTGAAGTCTACCTTCATCCCATCCCCAAGAGTATGTCGCACATGAAAATAAGCATCTAGAATAACAAATCATAAGCATAGCGGTATAATGGATCTAAGTGTATTTTCATAGTGATCAAATCATTTTCAATTGAAATAGAATTATAATGTACAACTGGTTTAGGCAAAACAATTGAAATGTTTTAGTTACATGGTCAATCTAAACCAGCTCTACACATTTGGTAAATTCTGCTAAATTAGGCGGCAATTTGGTCAATACTAGGTTAATTCGAGTATATTCGGCATTGCATTGATTCTAGCAACCTGTTTGGTTAGGTTGGACTGTATTTTGAGCTTTATTTTCGTCTGAAATTTGGGTTATTTGTGAGGATTGGTGAAGGTGAATTGTACATTTTCTGAAAATCTGACCCATGTATAAAATGTCTCTTGTTTACTTTCAGACCATGACAACACTTTGGATGACAGAAAGATCCCCCCTGTAACTGGCGATGATCACAAGATTCTATGGCCACGGGTCAAAAGCTTTCTCAATCCTCTGAGGAATTGGTACCAGGAAGGAAGAACGATGAACAGAAGAAAGCGCAATGGAGGCACTTTTTGAAGACTAGACATAAGGTTCATTGTTCTGATCATAAAACCGATGATGGCTTTGAAGAAGATCGTGGGTTGTATCAAGAAGTTGTAGTTGCTGAACCAAATCCCCCACCGTTTTTCCCATTTGCAAGGACCGTTCGGCATTGTTTCAAATTAGAGGAGCCCGTATTTCCAGACCCAATAATAAAACACAGAAATAAAAAGGTACAAACTAAACATCCAAAAATGAAAAGCAAATCGGTCCAATGTGAGCCAGACGTTAAGGACCAAACAACACAAGATAAAACAGAAAGTGCAAACAAAAAGATCCAAATTGGACCAGATATAAAAAACAAGACCACCCAACAGAGTCCAGCCAGCGAGGAGAAAAACATTCAGATTGTACCAGATAATCAAGATGCAAGCACCCAAAGTAATCCGGACACCAAGGACGTAAATACTCTTGCCCCAGATATTCCAGACAAACCCACTGACGAAGAGAACAAGAAGAAAATCTTGGAAGAACCAAAGATAGAAACACAAGAGATGGAAACCCAAACTGAACCAGAGATTAACAATACCACCAAACAGACTGAGACACCAAGCCCAGCCACCAAAGAGGAAAATGAAATCCAGAAGAAGCCACATGTGGCAGAATGCATTCATGTTGTACGCGAAGAGCTTCTCGTTGAGATGAAAATAGAAATCTTGAAAAGATTGGAAATATTTGAAAATGGAATTGTGAACAAAAAGGAAAAAGATAAAGATGTGCAAGCATGTCTATGTCATCAGGGGGAGGAATCATACATCGGGGGAAAGCACCCACATTGTGGTAAATGTTGCCTTGTTGAACATGGACATAATCTGTTGGTTGTGTCGCAAAGTTGGACTGCTGAACAAATCTTACCTCCCTTATGTCTTGGACAACTGCTCTTGTGCCTTGAAACAGATAATGATTCTACTTTCAGAGACATTTTAGAGTTTCTTCATTCCGATGCCAACGTTGATGCTGCTGTTGTTGTTTATCAGAGGCTGATAGTTTTAGCTTGCGTTTGGCAAGCTTACAAGTGTCTAAGACTCTTACTCGATCAACTGGGTTTTGATAATAAAAATATTGACTCTTTAATTCCTCCCCAAAATGATGGAGATGGCGAGGAAACAGATGGAGGTTCTAATTTGCCAGGGAATTCAAATGGTACAAACAATTCTCCAGCAAAGGCTCCCAGAGGCCCTGTATCTCATAATTATTTTCTGGGCATTAGCAAGATTCTCAAGGAACTTCACTATTTGAAGGACCCAGGGAAAAAGCATGACTACTATGATGACCTCTTCAAAGCTGCCAGGGCAAGGACTGAAGATGGAGTGACGTGTTTTGAAGCTCTTCTCAAGAATTCTCACAAAGCAAATGTGTTTGAAAAGCAGATGAGGGACAACAGAATTATTCTACATGAACTGATCGATTTAGACATGGATTGTACTCGAATGGAAGACCCATCTGAGGGCAGAAAACAGCGGACACTGGTCAAGAAAATGTTGATGGACATCTATGCTCCAACCTATATTGACCGCTGGAAAAAACCCATGGGAAAGGTCACTGACATAGAGGCATTGTCAAGCCTATTTTCCATGACAAATTCGGAGATTGTAAACCCAACAAACAAAATCCTGAATTGTACAAAGCAATTCTTTGAGAAGAGATACACATGGACACCTATTCAATATGCGGCAAATAAAGGTACCCCAGACATGATCAAAGAAATTGTTGAACATCCTCCATATAAAGTGACAATCGAGGGGCAGGAATGCTACTGGGTAGATGAGATAGACTCAGTCCTTACTGGAAGGCAGGGTAACAAGGCCAGTGTCTTAGATCTACTTCAGAGGAGGAAAATCAATGCAGAAGGTGCATCAATCCTCAACCTACAACCATTTAAATCCCTTGTTGAGGATAAATGGTCGCGCTATAGAGGGGTTTACATAACCTGGGTAGTGGCCTGCCTGCTCCACATAGTACTCTACACAATATGTGCTCTCACAAGACCAGTCGGAAAATCCAACATCGCTGAATTATATACAACACCATGGGACTATGCCAGGTTGTTTGTAGAAATACTTGTCATCATTGGTATATGCATACTAGTGTACAGTGAAATCAGGGATATAGTCAATGGCAGGTACTATCTACCACTCCCATGGCAACGGCTTGGTCTCTACAGAATCACTAATTTACTGTTTATAATCCTCACAGTAATTGTGATTATTCTCCGAATAGCAAGTCCAGAGAATGAAGACACTGTTCTGGCCCTGGCTTTGGTTTGTGGCTGGATGAATATGATCCACAGACTGTCAGCCTTCAGGCCCATGGGTATGTTCCCTATCATCATGCATCATGCCATATTTAAGGACCTACTCCCTGGGTTCATATGGGTTTACCTGACCTGTCTATGTGCCCTCAGCACAGCCACTTTTGTTGCTTATAGATCCGCTGCAGAGGACCAAGATGACTTCCCAAAGAACAATTACTTTCGGGCTCCCCATAGCCTTTTCAAACTCACCTTTGGGTTGCTAGACACTGGCTACGAGCTGCAATCCTATTTCCAGCCCCTTGGAGTCATACTCTTCTATTTGTTTCTCATCTATAGCAACATTGTCCTGTTGAATGTGTTGGTTGCAATGGTGTCCACAACTTATTCTAAGATGTTTGATGTGGTGGAGAACCACTGGATCAAGATACAACTCGGCTATATACTCCTGATGGAATCCTGGTTCCCCTTTCATAAGTTCAAAAGGTGGAATGTGTATGAAAAAGCTAACAACAAGTGCGACAAGCGGAAAATTCGTTATTTTCAATCAGAGTCGAAGAATTACATCACCGTGCAAGATTCAGATTCCAATTATTCTGATGTGGATGGGAATGTTTACATATTGTAAACAAAGATTATTGCCTCCGACGTTGTGGTTCTCGAGAATTCCTTGCCCAACTCTCTTGAGCTTGACAAACATAAGGTTATCAGTAAATAATTGAATTTACTGTTGTAGAAGAAACAGTGATAGATCTTTTAAAGATTTGATTTGTTTGACAAAGACTGTATATTATCCATCTCCCCGCCCCTCGGTGGGAGGTGATTATATTAAGCCAGAGGGCAGCACCGCCCCCTAGTGAACGGATACATGTACAGTCAGCCACGGTCACTCTTGCCGCTGACTCCGAACGAAACACAACTATTACACGAACTTGTTACCATATTTTTCTTGTGTGTTTGTTATGTGTTGTGTTGTGTGTTTGTTATGTGTTGTGTTCCACTATATTGACAAGCTTCATCCCCCTCCCTTATATAAGTGTTAATGACTAAAATTGTGTGTATATAAGAATATAGATAATAACAATTGTATTTTATTCTATTATTTATATTAAATTATTTACTTCATGTAGTAAGGCCGACGGCATCTACATTGCAGGCCTCTAGAGATATCCCCACACCGGTAATAATGTATAATAGTTAGTGGATGCGTTAGTGTTAGTGTGGTGCGTTGAGGTTGCTAATGCCCCGTCTACATAAGGGCGAATTGGGATGCGAATTGGGCCTTGCGGCAACTCGTGCGACTTGGGACAAAACCGCATTGATTTTTAAAACTAAATCGCTCCTATGTAGGGACAGCTGCGACCACTTGCAGACTCCACACACAGGCGAATTCATGGGCAATTTCAGATATGCCATATCGCAGGTGAAATAATCCAAATCGCATGTGAAAAATCTCAGTTGATGCGATTTCAAATGGAATCGCACATACTTCTACAATCATTCGCATATGTGTAGGGCTAGCCACGACAATTCGTAGACCTCTGTTACCGTCCACAACTAATCGCAGGAGGTCATGCGAATTTCAGAAATATCCGAAATTTGTATGTGATTGCAGGTATGTTTGAACAGATGTATTTTTATGAATTATTGATGAATCAAAATGATTTTTTCACAGAATAGGCCCTAATATGTTGTCCCAAGTATGTTATGATTTCGTGATTATGAATTGATTTTTTCTACATTTTTTTCAAATCGTTGCAAGTACACATCAAAAAATATTTTCGGTCTTCCCTCCCCCCATTTTCTTATAACTTGAAGTGATCCAAATCGCACATCTGCTGCGAATCCAGACCTGCGATTTCACATCAGTTTGCAGCTAAATTCGCACATGTGTAGGGATTAAAACTCAAATCGCAGAGCATTATTTCTGAAATTTCTGTTCCCCGCCGATTTGCACAGGATTTCTACGATTTCACATGCAAATGATCGCAAGTGCCAGATTTGCACCAGTTTTTTAATTCGCCCCTGTGAAGACAGGGCATAAAGGGTAGTCTAAACTGGCTGTGGTAAGCTCTGCGGTAAGTTAATGACGAGGTCCTTGTCTACATGGTCAGTGAACCATGTAGACAATACCTCCCCACTCCACAACAACACAACACCATCGCAAGGCTTACCGCAGAGCTTACCGCAGCCAGTGGAGACCACCCTTAAATCTCCCTATTATGGCCGAATACAGGAACATCAAAGAAAACCGTTCCCTTGGCCACAGAGACCTATAGTTTGTAGGTTCTTTATATCAACAGTGTGTACAATGACCAATGGAACGTCTCTTAAGTTCCATGGAAGCACACCACATACAGCACATGGGCCAGTGGGGGGCATTTCATGAGTAATGCAGCGCGCGTTCGTTATGGTAGCACAACTATGGGTCAGATAGCAATAAGTTTAACGCACGTTCGTTATAGTAACGCAACGTTAGGTGACGTCAATATTGGCCCTTAGCGCACGCTATGTTAAAATATGTTGTTCTTTATTTGGCAACGACTGTCGTTAGGTCCTATAACGCAGGCTGCGTTACTTATAAAACGCCCCCTTCAGGTCTTCAGGAAATGTACAACTGGCTACTCTACACATCTAGTAAATTCTGCTAAGTGTGGCTGAATAATGATAAATACTAGATCTATACCTAGTATATGCTTCATATTTAAATTATATACAAATCACAATAATTATGATATATGTTCGTAATAGTGGTGTTGCATAATGTCTTTTCTTAAGGGCAATCAGCATGCGTTAAAGTATTTTAAATTGTAATAGTAAAAGCTCACTGCGCCTTTTATTATAGGACTACCAAGGTTGGATGAATTCAATCGTTCTTGGGCATCAGTCAGCCGACTGCCCTCTATGAGAAAATCGGTTCAATGGACACGGGTTTTTAAAGATTCGTTTTTAAAAGTACAAATAAAATGCATTCTAATATTCTAAGCGGTCGGGGGGGGGGGGTACAAAATATCATTTGGATTTGCTCATGGTTTTTGCTATATATAGGTTACTTCACTACATAATTTAATGCTTTTATTTATGTATATGTATATACATGTGTGTTGGGTAGTAACCCCCCTCACTGAGAGTGACCGGCCTGTGTGCCTGGTCACGTGGGTGACTACAGCGTCACCTACTAAGGTATTATGAATAAACACTTACAATGAAGTCCTTGCTTTGACTAGACGTTCTTCTTCCACAGCTCCCTAAATTATAACATGTTCTTTATTATTCGTTTGCCAGATGTGTTAAACAAAACTGGGGGAAATATTATTATCTTTTCCTGGAATCGCCTTACTTTCAATCCTGTAAGACTATCGAGGCTACTGGAGAGTATGCATGTCTAAAATGATATTATAGATTACTGTCCGTAATGTTAAATGAGTAAATTTATGTTGTTTTTGAAATATATTTTATGATATGTACTTGACTCTTGCGAATATCGTAATAGTGAAAGTGAAGTCAATAAAGTTTCATAACAAAAATAACTCTCATCGTATGCATGTATATATATATATGAAAAATCAACCGATTAAAAGAAAACTCACAAGAAGAATTCTGAGCGTCTCTTGAGCATATTAATTGTGATGTGTTTCAGAAAAATGAGTCATAAGTCGCAAAAAATAGATTTTGAGATATCCCCATATTTGAAAAGATGGGATCAAGCCGATTCCAATGATAGTCTAATAATCTTATAGGTATTTCTAGATTTTAAGTTTTTTTTTCGTTTTAAAAAAAAAGTTTCCAATATTTCTGAGGGTCAATAAACAGTAAAGTAACCAAATGTAGTCCATATGAGGACCTTTAAAATGAAAGGATATATTACATAGATTGTACCGAAATTTGATACATCGATTGATTTAACTATAAGTGATAAACCCCCCAAAAATCAGAACTTTCCAATAATGTGATCTTGTGAAAAAAAAAACACTTAGAAAAATATCAATTTTGCGACTTATGACTCATTTTCCTGAAACACAACATATTTGGGGTTTCCATCTATTGAAAGGTCATTATATAGGACATGGTGTCTGGGAGTGGAGAGGATCTGATATGTTTATATACACCATCCTAAAAAAGGCTCAACAAATATTTATATAATTCTTGCACTATACCGTGCTGCGAGTTGCAGCAATACTGACCTGGATGTGTGCAGTACGTTGCCTGGAACCACAGCTGAGGGATTGTCTCTGGATCGGTTTAAATACAGAGGATACCGTTATAAGGCATTGTACATCTCCAGTATAAGCCATAATTTTATCTAATTCTAGTTATTGTTTGGGTCAGATTTTCAGAAATTGTACAATTCGTCTTCACCAATCCTCTCAAATAACCCACATTAAAGACAAAAATCAGGTTCAAAATACAGTTCAACATAACCAAAGAGATTGTTTGAATCAAGGCAGCACTAAATATATTCAGATATACCTAGTGTTGACGATCTTTAGGTCTAATTTATCAGAATTGAATAAATGTGTAGAGCTGCCAATTGTACATTTTCTGAAAATCTGACTCATTTATTGGTGTACAAATATCAAAATAGTTGTTCAATATGAAGCAGCGGGGTGTTTCATAAAACAAACATTGTAGACCTAATCTTTTGTAACGTTAAGTTAATTTTTGGTTGGATTGAAATTTATTTATTTTGCTCAGATTTGCCGGGATCTCGTAAATCAGTGATACAATCGTGAAAACCTTTGGAAAGCAGAGGGTGTTTCATATAAAAAACATCGTAGACCTACCATACTCTTTTATATATAAGAGTGAGTGTCCTATGTGTTTAAGATATCGTAACCATTCATGAGAAATCTTAAATTTAAGGCTGTTCTTGAAAATATCTTTTAATAAAAATAACTTTTTACGATAGTCTTTATAAACTAAATTGGTTATTGAGTTCATGGAATGATATAGACATATTTATTTCAACAGATACTCACAGATTTACATTCACATAATAATATTGGTTCTGATGGAAAGTAAATAACCAAGCACAATATTTAAGAACGTATCTTATCATATAATTATTCTAAGATACATGGCTTGACACATTTTCGTAATATGATCAGATTTTCAGAAAATGTACAATTCGCCTTCACCAATCTTCTCAAATAACCCATATTTCAGACGAAAATAAAGCTCAAAACTCAGTTCAGTTCGACCAAACAGGTTGCTAGAATCAATGCAATGCCGAATATACTCGAATTTACCTAGAATTGATCAAATTGCAGCCTAATTTAGCATAATTTACCAAATGTGAAGAGACCTCTTCAACAAGACCTCTTTCTTGGAATGTTCTCTTTTGGGGGATATCTAGCACTTTAAGTCGTATTTATATATAATGAACCAAGACTGTTCATATACTAATTATACAGTTGTCTTTACTAGGACTTGTCCATCCACAAATGTTTCAAACATTCTTTTCAAACATAGACAAAATCAAATATAAAATATATAGAAATAGTTGTTGGAACTTTAGAGGTTAAATATACTTAAAGATGTATCGAATAAGCAGTCTTGAAATTTGTTACATGTACTAATAAAAATGAGACCCTTAAGCAATCCCCAAATGAGAACATTACTATTATAGATTTCCCGTGGAAAAGCTTTAAATGAATTTAGGTTTTGCGACTTTCGACTCATTCAACACATCACAATAATTATTATAAAATTATATCAAAATTTTAAATTTAGTATTTTTTTTTAAAGAAATTTTATTGAGCTGATTTCAATGTTACTACATAGATAATCTCACAGACTCAAGGGAAAACATTTTAAATAATCACCGATATATCTTAAACAATTCTATATATTATTACAATTTTTAGAGATTTAAACTTTTATTGATTAATATTACATTCAACACAGACCAGGTGGTATTTATGCCATAGTAGGGTCATTTTTTCTGAACGTGTACAATTCAGCCAAAAGTATGGAATTTCAAAAGGTTCTCCAGATCAATTTTAAAACTACATATCTCATTAGTCCAGGTTTAGAGCTTTCTGTCAATACCCATTATACACTATTTCAATACCCATTTCCTCCCACTGGTTCAGTTTTTATGATGAGTCAAAATTTGGTCTTCAGAAATTGGCAAACGCCCATCATCATAACTCATTTAAGATGAAATGCACACCTTTTTGTTAATTCTATTTGTAAATAAGGCCTAAAAGTACATTGCAGTAAACCAAACATGGCAATGAACCTACTGGAAAGATTGTTTATAACCAAGATATATAACTTCATGATGATAATGAGCTGAGTGTACAGGCCCTATTTCCTCAAAATCCATTTTTTCATTTTTTCCTATACTTTGATTTCAAATACTTGTGACAAAGTAAGTTGAGGGGATTGGATGTTGATAATGCACCTGACTAATTACAGCTATATTATCTGATACTTCCCCAAGTTATATGACCGTAAACATAATTGTGTTAAAATTACTCCATCCCAAAGATGCTGTATTTCACTGATGGGCGTTTGTCACAGAAGCCCATTATATATAATAAGGTAAAAAGCCCATTATGAGTTCTATATCGTTATGAATGAACCTAATATGGTTCAATATTGCTCCATATGCATCAACCCCTGACAATAAAACCAGACAAGTGTATTTCAATTAGATAATATACAAAAGACGTATACTTTGGTTTATTGAGTATTAACAATGGGTACACATAACTTCAAGATGCCAAAATACAGATTTTCCTTTCCAAAGATTCCAACAGAGAAGTAGTGCCACCTGTCATTACAAAAGAGATATTTAAATCATCAAAGAAAGAGTATAATTATAACCATCAAGCTGACCTTATAAAATACTTCTTATGATGGGCGTTAGGTTTTCAATGATGGGCGTTTGTGCATGTAGATAGGGTATCAGACATCATCTAAAGTAATCTAGTAATAGCCATACATGGACAATGCTTTCAGGAAACATGTCCAGTATGTTCTCCTCTATTCCTGAAATGTTTAAACGTGTTCAGCAACTGTCCATGTCTTATGCTGCTTCTTGTTAAAGTATAGTAATAGTTCTTGCTAAAGTATAGTAATAGTTCCACCCTTAACTATTTATATATGATTAAACGGAAGTTTATAAAAGATAATATTGAAAGAAAGGCATTGAAAAATGAGTAGGGCTGTTGCTAGACCCACTCTATATAATATGCTATATTCACAAACGCCCATCATGAAAAACAATGCAAATACTGTACATTACAAAATCCACTAAATATGACCATGTAGAATATAGAGAACATGTTTAAATGATTGGATGCAATGACATACATACAGGGGCATGTTTCCATGTTATTAACACAGACAATATGCAAAATTTACTGAGTTATTTTTCATTTTGATGATGGGCGTTTGTCATAGCAAATGTTAACCTCATTGTGTGTCAGCCAGATTAGGATTTAGCCATTGATCAACCACAAGAAAGTATTTTGTTCATACCAATACAAGTCATACAACACTACAAACACAACAATATCATAGTTACACTGATTATTAGTACCTGGAGAGACAGATATATACTGTAATAATTACCATGATGGGCGTTTTGCCTGATTTACACCTAATATGTGCAGTTCTGATCAGAGGATTAAAGCAATCTGGCTCTGTGCATTGACTAAAACTCTTTCAGTCATTGATTTCTAAGGACAATTGACACAAAATATACAAAGTTTTGAAATTTTCTGACCATTTCAGTTGACACTAGAGTACATTAATCATTATCCTTCATACAGTTAGAATGGAATTTTTAGTTTTTCATGCTATTTTTGACAAAACAAAGTAAGATTTATGCTAGAAAGTCTGGTACTTACCATTGTATGTTTCCAACTGAGGATGACATACTGAGCAGAGCTAGCTCAGCAGAGAATTTCAATGATGGGCATTATTTTCATGATGGACGTTTGCCTAGTCGAAAAACTTGCTATAAAATCATCCAAAATCCCTGTGAAATGAGGATTTTGCTTTTTCAATGTTGACTTTGGCATATCATTTAGGAATACCATCATTACAGTGAGTTTGAAACATTTGTTTGCCTGGATAACACATTTCTTGTCATAGTTAGTCCAGCAAACGTCCATCAGCATAATTAGTATAAACTGAGGATGGTTTTGTGGATGTATTGTTATTTCTTAACAAATGGGAGTAGAGTTGTTTCTTTTTATATTTTGTTCACAAAGAAGATGCTTAATACATTCAAGTAAATTGTAGTATTGGAAATACTATGCTGATTTGTTCAATAATTGCAGATATTAATGATGATGGGCGTTTGTTTGAAAATGGTTAAAATTTCTCTTGGCCCCC
Source organism: Sthenelais limicola (assembly GCA_942159475.1). NCBI lineage: Eukaryota > Metazoa > Annelida > Polychaeta > Phyllodocida > Sigalionidae > Sthenelais > Sthenelais limicola. The sequence goes on from OW804102.1 coordinate 52,457,025, forward strand.
AATAATTAACCCTTGGTACCTAGGTCATACTGTCCCTTCCATAGAGTTGTACACCAAAACTATACTTGAAAAGAAAAAAGAAAATGAGATAAATGATCAAACACATGTTTGAATATAAAATTCAAACTTCTTAAATCAGGAGGAGAACCTCTAAAATGCATGTATTTTTCATTCCAACCCTAAAAAAGAATATGATGTGTTCGTTGTAATCATATAAAGGTATATATTTCTGGAAAGCTTATTTTCTTCTTGTTAATTTAAGATCTATTGCATTAATGTAGATGCGAGATTGTGGCTGCTATGGGTGGGAGAACCGACACAAGTCAGGAATTAGCCAATTGTACACGTTCAGAAAAAATGACCCAGTAGCGTGGCCGAATCAACAAATTATGTACAAAATTACCTTTTTTTTATATATAACGAAAATATATATTATATATTTTCGTTATGGGCAACCTCTCATCAGTGCAAGATAAATTGAGATAGACATCAAGTTGTACGATTGAATAAAAGCGACATTGTTTCATAAATTTAGTATAGTACAATATGATAAACCCTATAACGGAACTCCACTAGAGGGAAAAACGGCGGCAACAAATTGTTGCCCACTAACTTGTTGCAACTAATCTCCACACATTGACAACAGCTCCCAGAGAATGTGGCAACACATCTGACACCGCTCCATTTGCGTTATCGTTGCACACATAAAATGAACTGTTAAGGGTGGTCTCCGTTGACTGTAAGCTCTGCGGTAAGCTCTGTGGTAAGCCTTGTAATGGTGCTGTGATGGTGAGAAGTGGCGAGGTCCTGCCTACATGGCTAGTGATCCATGTAGGCAGGACCTTGTCATTCCTCTCCACCTACAGAACCAGCACCATTGCAAGGCTTACCGCAGAGCTTACCGCCGCCAGTGGAGACCACTCTTTAATGGGCAACACAAACATTTGTTGCCGCCGTGTTGTCCTCTAGTGGAGTCCCGCTATTATTCATGATACAGTGAGGTATAACAATGTAATGTGTAGTAGTTTGATTTGTTTATCATGGACAGATTAGATTGGTGTGTCCTTTTCCCAAACCTCAAGATTAGGGTTTTGTGTGACCTCCTCTTGCATTGGGCAATTGAACTACGCCCCGTCCGGTCAGAGCCTGAGAAGGTGCCCAACCGGCAGCTCTTCACATTAAAAGATTGTAATGTATACTAATGTCGAGTATATTTGGTATTGCCTTGATTCGAAACACATGATCAGTTGTGTTAAACTGTACTCTAAACTCATTTTTGTCTATATTTGGGTTTTTACAAAGTATATGGTGGGGTCGAATTATGTGATGTGTCACAGAAAAATGAGTCCGTATGCAGTCGCAAAAATCACATTTTGTTTTCCAACAGGATCTCTTTGTATGAATGTCCTCATTTCGAGGTTCCTTAGGGCTTTCAGTTGTATAAAAACATGAACCAAATCTCAAGACAGTGCATTAAATCTGTGCGTTTCTAAGGACATTCTATGGAGTATATTTATTCAACTTCTTCTACAAGTGGTCATCCATCCAGAAATATCGCCAGTTCATTTTCCAAACATAAAATAGATAAAAGTACTTAATTATAGTACTTAAAATTAAGATTTATAAAGGTTAACTCAGTTGGAAATTCTGAAAAAGATATGATGGTATCTCAAAATCTTTGCGAATTTAGACTCATTTTTCTGTAACACATCACAAATTGTACAATTTCTGACACCATGACCTAATACAAAATACTTCTGGGTCAGATTTTCAGAAAATGTACAATTCACTTTCACCAATCCTCTCAAATAACCCACATTTAAGACAAAAATCAGGTTCAAAATACAGTTCAACATAACCTAACAGATTGTTTGAATCAAGGCAAATATACTCAGGTATACCTAGTATTGACGATTTTTCGGTCTAATTTAGCATAATTTACTAAATGTGTAGAGCTGCCAATTGTACATTTTCTGGAGTCTGACCCAGATATTTAAGAGGTTAGTGGCCCTACCTCCTCTTGAAGAACACGCCACGTCTTCTCTAATCTAACAGATATGAAGCCCCGAGTGACTAAGTGCAGCGCATATGGATCAGATCTCCGGAAAATGTACAATTAGCACCACTACAAATTTAGGAAATGTTGCTAAATTAGGCTGAAAAATTATAGATACCGGGTATATCTGAGTATATTTGGCATCGCATTGATTTAAAGTATGAGTTCTGTTACGTTGAACTACATTTTGAAGCTCATTTTTGTCTTAAATGGGGGATATTCAAGAGGATTGGTGAAGGCGAACTGTACATTTTCTGAAGATCTGACCCATATACCAATATCTATGTATGACTTAGTTTGGGATTGCCTCTACATCAAAAGAACTCCAGACAATAAGAGGAGAAGCTAGCGATGGCTTGGCGATGGGTTACAAGAGCTTTCTTGCTCATTTCGGGACTAATTGCTGCAGGGAAGTGCGTTGGAATAGATACATCTAAGAATCTGTCTGCAAAGGATAGGATGCAAGAAAGATTCTCATTCGGTTCTGGCGTCAACGTCTCTGAGTCTTGCGCAAGGGCAATGGAAATATATAGCATAGCCGGATCGCAGTCCATTGAATGGGCCCTTCTTAGTAAGTGCGCTAATTTGAAGGTTGATATTGTTGGGAGTTGCTTGATTCTATATGATATGATGGCATCTCAATATCGGTTCTAAACTACAAGCCTATGATGCAAAGTGCTACACTGTAATTGTATAATATGGTAAAGTTAGCCTTGTAATATCCTAATAGTATGTATGTGTGCTGGGTCAGATCTTCAGAAAATGTACAATTGACAGCTCTACACATTTAGTAAATAATGCTAAATTAGGCTGCAATTTGGCCAATACTAGGTAAATACGAGTATATTTGATATTGTATTGTTTCTAGCAATCTGTTTGGTTCGGTTGAGCTGTATTTAGAACTATTTCGTCTGAAATTTGGGTTATTTGAGAGGGTTGGTGAAAGTGAATTGTGCATTTTCTGAAAATCTGACCCAACTGTGTGTAGTGTAGAAGGGGTGTCATACTTGTTTCTTATTCGATTCCAGTGCAGGACGCTGATGCCTCACTCGAGGGTCTAGTTGGGAAAATGTTTGGCCACAATTATGCCGTGGGTGGTTTTGAGCAGTGCTTAAGAGTAAAAGCTACTAACAAGGCAGTGGTCGTGAATGATACAGGTATCCACAGCTACATAGCTCTTTAACTATTTATCACTGACATACCATTCTGGTCACAACTGGTTTAAAAACTGGTTCTGGTTTAAAAACACCAACAAATTAAAAGATATTTGTCATGGTTCCTTCAGATAAGACAAACTTAAACTCCTTATCCCTGAGCCGATTAGTCCATGGCAGCACTATTTTGATTATCTGGATTTAGACCTGGTTTGGTCAGATTCTGGGGTGTATTTTTGTCACAACAGACCACGGCAATCACTTCCGGCAACTTGAGGTAAGGAATAGGGGTTATAGACGTCAAAAAAACTAGTAAATAAAAGTCAGTAAGTGGTAAATACCAGTCAAATCTGACCAAACCGCGTCTAAAAGCACTAATACCCTCGGTTTAGGATGGTCTAGGTGGTCTGTTGCCTGGTGGAAATTCTCGGGGCATTAGCCCCGAGAATTATCCACCAGACCACCTAGACCATCCCAAACCTCTGGTATTAATGCCAGAAACTGAAGGTAAATGCAAGAATAGGTAGCATGAGGAGGCACGCCACTGCACTAGTTTGATGTTGACATGGTGTTGTTGACATGTCACGCAAAAGTCCCATAACAATACGTGATTATATTAAGGGAAATGAGCCAGGGACTTATAGTAACCATCCGATTTAATATTCAGAATTGTATTTTTAGCTGTGTAACTATTTGCGTCGTAATATCATGTTAAAATCATTAGCAGATAGTTTAGGTACATAGGATCCGTCAGGAAGACCTCAATTTGAGAGGCAGGGATCCTCTTCTGAAACGATGTAATCTATGAATTCAGAATAAAGATATGATATATATATTATCTGGATGGGGAAGAGAGAGAGGAGAAACTGAAGGCAAATTCATGAATAGGGAGCATGAGTAGTCCAATATCTTGAGGCACGCCACTGCAGCAGTTTGATGACGTGTTATTAACATGTCACGCAAAAGTTCCATAGGCTTAGCATTGTGGACATAATTATTCTGTGTTTTTCCATCATTTTAAGAAATCTTAAGAATTCTGAAGTCTAAAACACGACCAAAACATTGCCCGACTGCCCTATGCACCCCTTGTTTAACATCGGCCCATTGAAACACGGATTTAAAGTCTTCTTCTTCTTTGCTAACAATGTTGTTGTTTTTTAAAAAGTCCTATACATAGAGAGAATGGGACGAGCCGGCAATAATCAATTTATTGGACGAGATTCGTCCACATAAGCACAATGCCGTAGGCAGAGTGCTTATGTGGACGAATCAAGTCCTATAAATTGATTATTGCCAGCGAGTTCCATTCTATATTTATCATATGTGCATAAAATTTGATCATATGTCATCAGATATCACAGAAAAAATATCAAAGAAGCACAGAGAGCCCTGCTGCCCTGCTGACAACCCCACTGACAGCCCCACTGACGGTGCCCACTGTGTGATCATGCAGTATTTATATTGTTGAATTAAAACGTTCATATTGTGGCCATTTCTTGAGCTACATTAATTAAACTTATATCATTCGATAGAGAATGTAATGCTCCATTTAATGGTATGGTTTTTATTATGTATTTTTATAATCATAGTACCATAATCACGGGTGGATTACCGATCGCGGGGATTTGTTTACACGCTTCGCGGAGAGCCAAAGCTCCGTGAAGCATATCAACAGAGCTATTTTTAGACAACTACATTTTTATAGGACGCATCCTATATGAATATTTTTATAGCACCCCACTTATAGCACCTCTCATATAGCATGCACATATAATAAAATTAAGTTATGGCGAGAACAAGAGATTTGTATTTACATAACTGAATGGGTTTAACTGTGTATGCTTATTTTACCATATAGCACCTTTCGTTCTTGGAACGTCATGTCTCTCTTTATCTGACCTATACTCCAGAAGTTGGTGTTCATGACTTCAATACTAAATACTGCAAGGTTGGATATGGACCGGGGGTAAGTCTCCTCCATCTAGAATACATTGAACATCTTGGGTGGTTAGTCTTCACTATCTAAAACATATTGAACATCTTGGGGGGTTAGTCTTCACTATCTAAAACACATTGAACATCTTGGGGGTTAGTCTTCACTATCTAGAACACATTAAACATCTTGGGGGTTAGCTTCCTCCATCTAGAACACATTGAACATCTTGGGTGGTTAGTCTTCACTATCTAAAACATATTGAACATCTTGGGGGGTTAGTCTTCACTATCTAGAACACATTGAACATCTTGGGTGGTTAGTCTTCACTATCTAGAACACATTGAACATCTTGGGGGGTTAGTCTTTTCTATCTAGAACACATTGAACATCTTGGGTGGTTAGTCTTCACTATCTAAAACATATTGAACATCTTGGGGGGTTAGTCTTTTCTATCTAGAACACATTGAACATCTTGGGGGGTTAGTCTTCACTATCTAGAACACATTGAACATCTTGGGTGGTTAGTCTTCACTATCTAGAACACATTGAACATCTTGGGTGGTAAGTCTTCACTATCTAGAACACATTGAACATCTTGGGTGGTTGGCGTCCACTATCTAGAACACATTGAACATCTTGGGGGGTTGGTCTTCACTATCTAGAACACATTGAACATCTTGGGTGGTTAGTCTTCACTATCTAGAACACATTGAACATCTTGGGTGGTTGGCGTCCACTATCTAGAACACATTGAACATCTTGGGGGGTTAGTCTTCACTAGAACACATTGAACATCTTGGGTGGTTGGTCTTCACTATCTAGAACACATTGAACATCTTGGGGGTTGGTGTCCACTATCTAGAACACATTGGACATCTTGGGGGGTTAGTCTTTACTATCTAGAACACATTGAACATCTTGGGTGGTTAGTCTTTACTATCTAGAACACATTGAACATCTTGGGTGGTTAGTCTTGTCTATCTAGAACACATTGAACATCTTGGGTGGTTAGTCTTCACTATCTAGAACACATTGAACATCTTGGGTGGTTAGTCTTGTCTATCTAGAACACATTGAACATCTTGGGTGGTTAGTCTTGTCTATCTAGAACACATTGAACATCTTGGGTGGTTAGTCTTCACTATCTAGAACACATTGAACATCTTGGGGGGTTGATCTCCACTATCTAGAACACATTAAACATATTGGGTGGTTAGTCTTCACTATCTAGAACACATTGAACATCTTGGGTGGTTAGTCTTCACTATCTAGAACACATTGAACATCTTGGGGGGTTAGTGTCCACTATCTAGAACACATTGAACATCTTGGGGGGTTGATCTCCACTATCTAGAACACATTAAACATATTGGGTGGTTAGTCTTCACTATCTAGAACACATTGAACATCTTGGGTGGTTAGTCTTCACTATCTAGAACACATTGAACATCTTGGGGGGTTAGTGTCCACTATATAGAACACATTGAACATCTTGGGTAGTTGGTCTTCACTATCTAGAACACATTGAACATCTTGGGGGTTTAGTCTTCACTATCTAGAACACATTGAACATCTTGGGGGTTAGTCTACACTATCTAGAACACATTGAACATCTTGGGTGGTTAGTCTTCACTATCTAGAACACATTGAACATCTTGGGTGGTTAGTGTCCACTATCTAGAACACATTGAACATCTTGGGTGGTTAGTTTTTACTATCTAGAACACATTGAACATCTTGGGGGGGTTAGTGTCCACTATCTAGAACACATTGAACATCTTGGGTGGTTAGTCTTCACTATCTAGAACACATTGAACAACTTGGGTGGTTAGTCTTCACTATCTAGAACGCATTGGACATCTTAGGGGGTTAGTCTTCACTATCTAGAACACATTGAACATCTTGGGTGTTTAGTGTCCACTATCTAGAACACATTGAACATCTTGGGGGGTTAGTCTTCACTATCTAGAACACATTGAACAACTTGGGTGGTTAGTTTTTACTATCTAGAACACATTGAACAACTTGGGTGGTTGGTCATGTTTTCATAGATTTTACACTGTACCATAAGTCCAATAATTCCATATGAATCAAGATTAAAGATGTTGGACAAGCAAGTTTCCTATTGTGTGACGTAGAAATATGAAATATTTACATATGCTCTTACCCTTCACAGCGGGGACTTGCTTATGGCGTGTGTGCACCTTCTCCATGTAATGATGGCGACATTGAAGCTCTTTATATAAAAGGTGAGATTTTTTTCCAGAGTAAGACCTTTTCATTAATGATGCTCTTGTCAACAACACCTGATTGGAAATATACATTCTATGGGAAAATTGTTATAATGATGGTGTTCGAATAATATTACGTTAATATAACATTAATCCTTTAATTAGTGTCATAGAAGGGGGGCACATCGAAGAGGTATATAGTAGTGTAACCAGATATATATGTATTTTAGCTTTAGTGATACCTAAAACTTGTAGTTGCGTGCTAATAGTTCTAGTCAAAAACTATGATTGCATTCTTACATTTTATGAACTTCAATATTTTATTATAAACAACAAATCATTTAGGCAGCAAATATAAGCCTAGTCATGGTTCTATGGATCGTAATTATATATGTGGATGATTCTAAAGATATATACTCATTATGCAAGCATTTCTGACTTCATGTTTCTATGCTTTATTCTTATTTGTATGAGTTTTTATATACCAATGCTATATTAGTTAATAAATTATAACGAGTCTTATTGTTAGTTAGAAACTGCACCTCTATTTATATGAAACAAACTATTTGTGATGTGTTTCAGGAAAATGAGTCATAAGTCGCAAAATTGATATTTTTCAACGTATTTTTTTCACAAGATCATATTATTGGAAAGTTCCGATTTTTAGGGGGTTTATCACTTATGGTTATATCAATCAATGTATCAAATTTCAGTACAATCTATGTAATATATCCTTTCGTTTTAAAGGTCCTCATATGGACTACATTTAGTTACTTTACTGTTTATTCACCCCCAGAAATATTGGAAACTTTTTTTTAAAAACGAAAATATCAAACTTAAAAGCTAAAATACCTATAAGATTATTAGACTGTTTACTATCATTGAAATATATATATATAAATGCTTTTATTTCCTCAATAGACAATTACATTAGACAGGAAAATGGACAGTATTCTTTCTGTGCCCTCACAGTTCTTCCAAGAATCGGCTTGATCCCATCTTTTCAAATATGGGGATATCTCAAAATCTAGTTTTTGCGACTTGTGACTCATTTTCCTGAAACACATCACACATAAGAGTCTCTTCCAGCAAGAGCTGTACATTTAGATCAAATAATAACTCAATCAATAACTATGTCAGCATGTCAGAGAAACTGAATGTAAGTAGCATTGGAATTTATCATATTCTTATCAGGCTAGTTATACAACGTACTCCAAATGAAACTTACCCTTATCTACGTGTAAAGGGGCGTATCCAATAGCTGATTTGTATAAATCTTAACATTAAATAGACGAAACAAACTAAATGAACAATTGATAATGTTTCAGACATCAATGCAACTAACAAGTTTGTGAAATGTTGGCAGAAGCCAGATATAAAGGATGATGTCCCAGCAATATTAACAATGTAAGTCTACTAGTCTATATGGGTCAGATTTTCAGAAAATGTACAATTGGCAGCTGTACACATTTAGTAAATTCTGCTGCACAAAAAAACTAGGCTTCAATTTGGTCAATAATATTCAGCATTGCATTGATTTTAGCAATCTGTTTGGTTAGGTTGAACTGTATTTTGAACTTTATTTTTGTCTGAAATTTGGGTTATTTGAGAGGATTGGCGAAGTTGAATTGTACATTTTCTGAAAATCTGACCCATATAATAGTATGTTCTACAGTCGTGCATTATTTCTGTGTCGCCTGGGTTGGTACTTGAACCTACAAAAAAAACCCATTACATTCATAAACTCATTTTCAACATATACAAACTTATTTAGAGGCACTCGTAATGTGGGTCGTATTTTCAGAAAATGTACAATTGGCCTTCACCAATCCTCTCAAATAACCCATATTTAAGACAAAAATGAGCTTCAAAATGCTGTTTGACATAACAGAACTGATACTTTAAATCAATGTGGTACCAAATATACTCAGATATACCAGGTATTCTTCATTTTTCAGCCCAATTTAGCAGAATTTCCTAAATTTGTAGAGCTGCCAATTGTACATTTGCTGAAAATCTGACCCATGTGTGAGTTGGGTATGCTAAAGGAAAGCTGTATGGGAAGAATGAATGAACTCGTGTTATGTGTGTGGGTTTCCAAGATGAACTGAACAATTTTTATTGCAGTTTGGGGTACATATAGGATGTGTGTCAATTCCTCCACCCACACATGAGTAAGATTTTCAGAAAATGTACAATACACCTTCACCAATTCCCTCAAATAACCCAAATTTAAAACAAAAATCAGGTTCCAAACACTGTTCAACATAACCAAACAGACTGTTTGAATCAAGGCAATACCAAATACTCTCATATATACATAGTGTTGATGATTTGTCAGCCCAATTTAGCAGAATTTACAAAATATGTTGATCTGCCAATTGTACATTTTCTGAAAATCTGACCCACATACGCACTAAAGGTCGGCAAGTGCATGCACACTTTTTTTTTTTTTTTATTATTCCATTTAAGGCCAAGTCATTAATTTACAAGTACAATAGTTAGAAAAATACGCATTTTGTCGTTCAACGACGTTTCTCATACGTTGCCTCATAACAAACCATTCTTTTGATACTGTTTATTTTTCGACGATTTAACACATTGTCATACGTTTCATGCGGTAATTAATGTGGAATAATAACAATTACATTAAGATAAATTAATAATTTAAAAAAAAATAAAATAAATGATAATAGAGTGTTGCTGTGATTTAAGTTCCATTAATTTCTATATAATCATAAATAATTCTCTCCACGAAATGTTTCAGATGATTTCTCATAGCTATTTAAGCCAGCTATAATCATGTATAACAAGCAATATGCGAAAATTCAGGTTACGGAGGAAGACCGGGATTACCCGAGCCGCCTAAAACTCTTGGCATCTTCCTGAATAAAATTCGTGTAAAAAAAAACAAAGAAAAAAAGTTTGATGAAGTGCAACAAGTCTAATCTAAACAAGATAATTTAAAATTGACAGAACTTTCTTCGTGTTCATGGGGGTTCTGGTCATTGTGGCCACAGTCTTCGATTACGTTTCACAAAAGTTGAAAGAAAGAAGGAAGGAGATGCTTCTGGAAGCACCAAGTGCAGCTAGTGCTGACGCTAGTGGCCCAGGTGCTGATGCTAGTGCCTCAGGGGCTGACGCTACAGATGTTAAACGTTTCACTGGCGCTTCTGACGCCGAGTTAGTCCCAGAACGAGGACACAAACACAAATTTGATCTGACCCAGCAGACAAATGAAGACAAGAAACCAAGTAAGTCAAGTTGATGTTAAGTTTGTGTTATTTTGAATGGATCCCTTCGTTTTGCATAATCACTCAATGGCTTTATCAAGTCGATCTAATTTCACTTTGCAAGCTCTCTCTTTTTTTAGATACATCATTTAATACATTTACAAAAAATATGCATAACTGCATATGTGATTTTTCTGTCATACTTTGCCAAATATCATTAATTACCATGTATCTTACCTTTACTACCATACACAAAACCTTTTTATGTTCATACAACTAAATAAACAAACATGACAACAACCTGATTATTAATGAAGAGGGTGTTTAACAACAGTCAATTATACTACATTCTACAACACAATACAATGGTGTTTACAACAGGTAGTTCATAACTCAAAGCAGAGATGAGCTACATTTATAGATTAAATGATTTAATAGATGTTTCTTTGGGGCAATAGGACAGTTTACGAATTATGGTCGGGGTGACCGGACGTTTTAAGATACTCTCAGTGCGCAGGTCATTACTGGCCAGTGGTGGCTGGAATGCGGGCACCGTACACTGAGGCAGGGGCAGCGGGACAGGCTCTGACAGGGGGACCGGGGCAGACCACCCGAGTCTACCAGCTGGTCACCAGACTTGCACAGTCCCTCTCTGTATATGTACAATGCACTGTACACTCACACTAGTTCTAAAGCCCTAGAGGCATGCTGCAAGTCTATGCATGGTCTCTGTGTGTACATTCGTCCCGCTCCTCTGCCCCGTCCTCTGCCTGCACACCCTTCCCTGTGTGCATGCTTCTTCTCACCCTATGTTTTGAGGGATTCACTTGACAAAAGTTGTTATATTATAAGATCTAGCGGATAAAATCTATTGAGTTTAGGCAAAACTACTCTTAACATGTGATCTGATAATCCTGGAACAGCTATCCAGCCACAAAGCAAATTGTATTCCAAGAATAAGGAGGAAAAGTTTGACACCTATAGTGAAGGTATTAGCTGACGGAGAAGGTGCCCGCAGCTAAGCCTGCCCTCAGGGCATAGTCACCACTACTAAGTCTGTCTTCTACCTATTCGTGAACTGCACTATTTGTACAAAGAACATCGCTTTGTTGCTAATCTGAGCGATGAAATATATACAGGTCTGTTCCACTGACTGGTTGGAAACATTGGTCATTGTTATTGGAGTTTTCCACAGAAGGCTGGTGCTAACCGATTCATCCAATCGCTTTACTAACTGCTTGGTTCCTTTAAGGCCTTTCTTTAGTACCATTTCAAACAGAGCACCATCTGCAATATATTAAAAAACATTCCAATCTATGATGTGTCTTGGAGGATTCAAAGTATACCTAGACTCACCATAGTTGTATAAGCTGAAAGTTAATTTATATTTCTTTAGTCCATTTTGGGTCAGATCTTGGGGGTTTTAGCGTTCATTTATGGGAGTTTAGTCCATTTTGGGTAAGATTTCTCGTGCACTTATCATACTACAGACAGCGTTGGTCTAGTGGCGCCACCTGACGTGTTCCATCACGGACTAAAATCAATATACAACTCGGATTTAGCGTGAGAACGGTCTGTACGCCCATAGACGTCCCTCGGCCTTCGGCCTTGGGACGTCTATGGGCGTACAGACCGTTCTCACGCTAAAATCCGAGTTGTCTATTGCTATAACAGACCGATAGTAAGCTCATGGTCTATAGTGTCTCTTCCCTGTCGCCCATTGGCCACCTTCCGAAATCCCTACCAACCCTGGTCTGTAGCGAGTCTGCGCGCCTCCCATTGGCTGCTATGCGCTGACCCATCACAGACTGAAACCAATGAACAACTCAGATTTTAGCGTTCGAACAGTCTGTAGGCCAAGTGACGTCCCTGGGCCTACGGCCTTGGGATGTCCCTGGGCCTACAGACCATTGTCATGCTAAAATCTGAGTTGTTTATTTGTTTAATATTTCCTACCTAAGCCAGGGAAAATAGATTTGCAAGGAACACTTTAAGTTTACCATTTTTTTTGTAACATGACATAGAGGGCCCTGGCTAGCATGGAAACCCTGAGTAATTATAGTAGCAATATTGTTTTATTTCCTTAACAATACAATTACACTTTTGGGGGAAAAGAGATCGACTTTCTGCACACAATGTAGGTGTTCCAGGACGTCCTAGAGTTGCACAGATGGAGTGTGTACATGAATTGGGCATATGGGTCAGATTTTCAGAAAATGTACAATTCGCCTTCACAAATCCTCTAAAATAACTCACATTTAAGACAAAAATAAGCTTCAAAATGCAGCTTAACATAGCAGCACTGATGCTTTAAATCAATGTGAAACCAAATATACTCAAATATACCCGGTATTCATCATTTTACAGTCTAATTTAGCAGAACTTCCTAAATTTGTAGAGCTGCCAATTGTACATTTTCTGAAAATCTGACCCACTTGCTTTTGTTTGTTGTTATCTAGACAAGGCTGTGGTAGCACTGGTGGCTTTCTCCGTCTACAGGAACCTGC